>JAFBJR010000826.1:429601-455446 GCA_016785285.1 Brachirus orientalis | reverse complement strand
TGTGACAATGTTGTGTGACTTGAATATTGTGATAATGTTGTGTGACAAATATTGTGACAATGTTGTGTGACTTAAATATTGTGACAATGTTGTGTGACAATGTTGTGTGACTAGAATATTGTGACAATGTTGTGTGACTAGAATATTGTGATAATGTTGTGCGACTTGAATATTGTGATGATATGTGACTAGAATATTGTGATAATGTGTGACTTGAATATTGTGACAACGTTGTGCGACTTGAATATTGTGATGATGTTGTGCGACTTGAATATTGTGATCATGTTGTGTGACTTGAATATTGTGACAATGTTGTGCGACTTGAATATTGTGTGACTAGAATATTGTGATAATGTTGTGCGACTTGAATATTGTGATGATGTGTGACTTGAATATTGTGATAATGTATTGTGACAACGTTGTGTGACTTGAATATTGTGTGACTTGAATATTGTGTGACTTGAATATTGTGATCATGTTGTGTGACAAATATTGTGACACTGTTGTGTGACTAGAATATTGTGACAATGTTGTGTGACTTAAATATTGTGACAATGTTGTGTGACTAGAATATTGTGACAATGTTGTGTGACTTGAATATTGTGTGACTTGAATATTGTGATCATGTTGTGTGACAATGTTGTGTGACTTAAATATTGTGACAATGTTGTGTGACTTAAATATTGTGACAATGTTGTGTGACTAGAATATTGTGATAATGTTGTGCGACTTGAATATTGTGATGATATGTGACTTGAATATTGTGATAATGTATTGTGACTAGAATATTGTGATAATGTGTGACTTGAATATTGTGACAACGTTGTGCGACTTGAATATTGTGATGATGTTGTGCGACTTGAATATTGTGATCATGTTGTGTGACTTGAATATTGTGACAATGTTGTGCGACTTGAATATTGTGACAATGTTGTGTGACTAGAATATTGTGATAATGTTGTGCGACTTGAATATTGTGATGATGTGTGACTTGAATATTGTGATGATGTGTGACTTGAATATTGTGATGATGTGTGACTTGAATATTGTGATAATGTATTGTGACAACGTTGTGTGACTTGAATATTGTGATAATGTTGTGTGACTTGAATATTGTGATAATGTGTGACTTGAATATTGTGACAATGTTGTGTGACTAGAATATTGTGATAAAATATTGTGACAACGTTGTGTGACTTGAATATTGTGACAACGTTGTGCGACTTGAATATTGTGATGATGTTGTGCGACTTGAATATTGTGATGATATGTGACTTGAATATTGTGATAATGTATTGTGACTTGAATATTGTGATAATGTGTGACTTGAATATTGTGACAATGTTGTGTGACTTGAATATTGTGACAACGTTGTGCGACTTGAATATTGTGACAACGTTGTGCGACTTGAATATTGTGATGATGTTGTGCGACTTGAATATTGTGATGATGTTGTGCGACTTGTCACTGACAGGCTTGACAATAAATTCTGCTCTTTTAGTGAGTGATTCACAGTTAAGCCATTGTGTTTATATGAACTCAGCTGACACAGAAACACAGTAGGTGTCGCCATGGCGACCTCTACTGCGCTGAACAGAGCTCTGTTATTGGTTGTTATAACGTGGCGTTCACTGCTGGAGCGTGACGAGAGAAGAGCAAAGCTGCAGTGTGATTGGTGAAAGCAACAGGGTCCTCGGTTATTTTAGATTTTGTCGTAGACTCTACGAACCGCCACCATTATCACAACACTCAGGCTTTGTTTCCCATAGATTTCTGCATAATGACCTAGTCACTCACAGAGGGACAAACAATATATATATTAAAGTTGTTTTTTCAATTACCGCACATGATGACCGGATGTCCGGTTTGGTTCGTAATGTCCTCAGCTGCAGTCGCAGGCTACTCCCTTCACCGTGTTGCCTTCACGGACCTCTCCTCGCAGACCGCTGTCGTTAGTCTGTCTGTGGTCAAAGCAGCGGTTACAGTTACTGTTTTAAACGTCACCGTTTCAGCTGAAGCTCGGCGGATGTGGAGCGGACTGTGAGAACAGACTGTGCAGATGCGAGAAAACTCACGTGACTGGAAGTTACATTCGCCTTTCAAAATAAAGTGTTCATATAAATATGATGTAGAAACTATGAAAATAAAATGTACTTCTATTTTTATTCGGTAAGAATATGCGACAAACTGTCATTGTGCTAAATAAATGTCTGATTTATGGAATTTCGTTTATAATCACCCCAGAATGAGCCTTTTCTCACCATTTTGGACCACAACAGCCCCCAGTGAACGTTTCTTTTGCTAAGTAAAGGCTTTATAGGTTCTCAAACACACTCGGAAGGTAAGAGTGAGATGAGGAACGTTTAATTGTAACATGCAACTTCACCAATAAATGTTGCTAAATTTATTGTACCTCCAAGTGCAAGACAACCCACATATTTACCTGAAAACCAATAGATCTGCTACTGTTTCAAATGAAGAACCTCACATCATTACTTTAAAACTGAATATCTACATAAATCTGTCAATAACTGTCAGTCAGTCAGTAAGGTAAGATACAATATCATCAACAATGAGAGAGGTAAAAGAAGAAGTCATTTTGAACCTCTACCATGTGCTGTCCTGCAACCCTGCACTGTCATTTTTTAGAAAACCAAGGTCCCTCCGTTATAGCAGAGTACAGCCTTTAGTCGTTATTCAGAGCAATGTCATGGTGGTCATCAGTGTTTGAATTACACCGTGACATTTGGGGGGCAAGCCACATGTACACACGCGGAAGTGTGTAGAAGCGCAGTCATTTGCAGAGTACTACGAAATAAACGTCATTTTTATGTCGTTGCCCCACTGTCTTACAACCATGACAAGCAGGCAAGCATTCTCCTTTATTTAGCCCCGTTGATTTGAATGCTTTTAAGTGCTGTTTACCTGTTATAATAAGTATAATAAAGTTTATTTAAAAAAAAGTCAAGCTAGCAGACGCCTAAAAAAAGCATTAATACTTTCTAATACAAAGGCCGCGCCAAGTCAGACGAAAACTCTTTTCATCCTTTATTTTGAAATCCGGAAGTACTCCAAAATTTGAGGTTTCTTTAAAGTGACAGATGAATATACGAACCTTTGTGTTGGCTGTGTCTAAATATTCTTGTAGTATTTTATAACATCCTTTCTAGTCCCACACAAAAGTGTGCTGGTTTGTTGGTGGATCTAAATTAACTGTATGTGTGCAACAGAGTTAAAAATACACTTTAGCAGAGGAAACCGTGCTTGAGTCCCGTCTTCTTCATGCCCCAGCCGCGCACATGCGCACAATACTGGCTCAACATGGCTCAATACTATGCAATTACACATTTTTGCTTCTTAGATGTGTTGGGATACAAACAGTTATGATAGCACACATGGTGGAATAGTGAAGTGATGATCCAAATACCTCACACAATTTATTTACATTTATTCAACAAAATGGCATCATCATTCAGAGGACACATGCCAGGTACACTTCAGGTGTAAAACTAAGTTCTTGGTCCAACATAGAGTTTTACTACATAAATATGATACAGTGTAACACGAGTAATGAACTAGAAGTCCACACAGCGACCCTTTCTCTCCCAGTCTCCATAACGTGTGGGTTCTGGACCCCTTGGGCCCCCCTTCTCCTTGGTGACAGGGTTCACGTCATCGGGGAACTCTAAGGTGTAGACCCAAGACAACAATGTATCAGCCTTAACATTTAAACGAGTTTTCTGTTTTTATGTGGACATAGTAAACATAACAAGACAAGCATGGTGACTAACTGAAAAAGCTTTGTGAAACCTTCTAATATGCCACAATTGTTGTGTGCTTTTGTGGTCACAAGTAAGGTGTTACACTCACTCACTCATTTTCTACCGCTTTATCCACTAAGGGTCGCGGGGGTGCTGGTGCCTATCTCCAGCTAACATAGGGCGAGAGGCAGGGTACACCCTGGACAGGTCGCCAGTCCATCACAGGGCCACATAGATAAGGTGTTAGATCTCTGCTAAAATTATTTTTGAAAAGAATAATCAATTGAGACTTATCAGTCTCTATTGATTATTAGTTCTCGTAACCTGTGAAGGGACAATTATAGGCTTTGCAAATTTATCTCGAATATAAAAATGTAAACGAAACAGTGAGATATGTTTAAAAGTGTAGTGGGTGGGACTGTTGCCTCACTACAAAAAGGTCAAAGGTCCGAATCCCAGTTTGGCTGAGAGCTATTTGTGCGGAGTTTGCATGTTCTCCCTGTGTGTGAATGGGTCCTTTCCAGGTTCCCCGACTTCCTCCACCAGTCCAACAACATGCAGAGGTCAACTGGACACTGAACAGACAGTAGGTGTGAATGGCTGTTCACCACTGCATGTTGGACCTGTCCAGCCCCCCATGACCCTCACAGGATAAAGTTCTACTGAATTGTTGAGATCGGGAAAATATTAGTAGGTGAAAATTACTTCTAGATTTGTTTTGAGCTCCTGTTCCTGAGGTCAAAAATGACCTGTATGAAACCCTGTGCAGTTTAACTGAATTATAATAATCACAGCTTTTAGCACACAAAGTAAACACTGGTGTCTTTTTGAATATTAACTATAGGATAACTACAGTAGGTTACAGGGATTTTGTTTCATCTGCATATTTACTGTCAAAATAATCAGCTCCTGTTTAACAGAACAAGACAGCCTTGTGTCTTTTCAAATGCAGATAAGATGCATTGAATAAACCTGAACTGATGAAGAATTTCCAGAGCAGTAACTAAACGGCTTAATGCTACCACAGCAGATAAACTAACCAGGGATAAAAAATGTCGGTGTAGCTTGTACCCAAACCAAAAACAGTAAAGCCTAATAGTGCATCAAACTCACTTTCCAGAGCATCTTTGCTCTTCTCTTCAGGATGATCGAAACGTCCCTGTGGGGTCTTGTATTTCTTCTGTCTCTCCTTGTCCCTCACCACTCCGCTGGCTGCTCTGGAGCGATCTGAAAATGACAGTGTTTAAGAAGAAAGGTTTAAGGGTCTGCACAGCGTTCTACAGTCCCTGTCAACAGCTGGACATAATGGACTTTCATTGGCTTGAACTATGAAGCGGATTCAACACACTCACAATAATTGCCTTCACTCAACACAGGACATTCTGACATGCTGCTTAAAGACCAGATTCTGCTGACTAAATATATGTTCATGTGGAGGTAGCAGGATCATTAGTAAATGTTATACACATACAGAACATGAATAAATATGACAGAAGAAGAATTATCAGTGGCCTTTGGTTAACTGGGTTACAGTGACATAAGTGACGTTTATGTGTATTATACAGTAGCATCAAAATAAAATTAAATGTACAGTACATCCCAGTTCAACGCTGCAAATTCATTTTTCCAACTTTATTACTGAATTATTATTTTTTAAAAGGTTTTCTGCATGGAGTTTGCATGTTCTCCCCATGTGTCTGTTTGTTCTCCGGCTTCCTCCTCAGTCCAAAAACATGCAGATTTGCAGAATAGTTTTTTTGGCTGTTGCAAACAAAAATGCCTGATTCTGTGGCGACTTTTTCCCAAAAGTTGCAGAAATTTTATGGCATTCTTTTCTGGGATATTTATAAAAAAAAGTTGAGATTATTATTTCATATAATACAAAATAAAAGACTTAACAACAGGCTGATCCTGTCCTGAGCAATCCATTGTCTCCTGCTTTATCTTCCACAGGAGGGTCACTGCAACAACTACAACTTGTGACTACACCTCCAGTTAAGGATAACTTTAATAAAAAATAAATCTTAAAAGTCAAAATCAAAGTTGAAACTAGATAAATGATATTAATATACTGTAACATCAATTGTGAATTGGATTATCATAGTATCTACTGTATATGTGAGAGTTACAGGCTGCACATGTACATGTGTGAAAACACAGTCTGTCACAGTAGCAGCTGCACTAGAGTAACAGTTTGTCACCAATATTATAAGTTACATACTGAGCACATCCGTTTCTTGGCTAGTGTTAGATCATTTACCTTGACAGTTTTGACTGCATTTCTTGGAATCTTCTTCATAAGTGTCACATGATATTGCTGGCAGCTGGAAGATCTCTCACTCCAACCTGGATATAACACCAGAGTTTACAGCAACATCATGTGGCACTTCTGAGGAAGACTGCAGGAAATGTAGTCGAAACTGTCAAGGGAAACCAACTTACACTAGCCAAGAAAAGAATGCAGTCAGAGTATAATTTGGATGTTTTGTGAAGACACAAGCTTTCTTCTTGTTTAGAGAAACTGGTGAAGCCTTGCAGTAAAATCCCAAGTTGTAATGAGAGTGTCTTGAAGCTCACTGTTACTTTTATGATCACACCACCACAAAGGGATTATAGAAGAGGAGCAGTTGACATCCAAAAAACAACATTTCCAATAATTATAATGGGAAATGTGTATTTAGTGGATCACTATGCTGTGATATGTGTGATAAAAGAATCAGAATCTGGAAAAAAATATAAGTGTCTATTAGCATTAACAGAGTGAGGAACAATGTTGGAGGTCAACTGATATGATAATGGGCAATTATTTAAGGCTAAAGAACATTTTAGCCCTTTGTCCAATAAACATTAAGCATTTCAGTGGACTTATTCAAATATTTGGAAACTCACATAAACATGTAACATTTAGCTGCTGGATCTTTGTTTAGTTAGAAGTCCTCATCTATCGTCTTTACTGTGGTCAACTCTCACGGTATTGTTTCAAAACAAGATTGGACACTTCGACAACAACGTGCGGCTTTTTGTCCTCCTTAACCTGACTGTGCATTATCTGGTTCCTGTAGAATGACAACTCCGCTTTTACACGAACAGCGGGTTAAAGGTGGTGGACCGACCTCAGGCAGGAAGCCGAACCAGAGCTGCGGTTATTGGCGTAAGTGCAGTTACGTCAATAACCGTAAACAAGGTGCAGCGTTTGGACCGCAGCGGTCACATGGTCACATCAGAGTAAAACATGACGAAGGAGATACAGACCTTCGAGGACGCGGTTCGGCGACAGAGCCGTACAGAACCGTGTTCTGCTGCCACAGAGCGACCTCATCACCGACATGACGGCACGGCCCAGTCACAGAGCCACGAGCGCTCTGTCGAGCGTCATTGACGCGTTGCTGTCGTCATCATCCAGCGACCGAAATTGGAGTGCAATGTCTAAAAGCCGCCAGCAGAGGGGGACACAGTACCTCATATCTGACGTTTGACTGGTGATCCGTAAGTACTCCTACTATTTTCACCACTAACATTATCTAACATTATCATGATAGTACAGATGTCATTTGACCTTATACCCCCCTCTTCTGACATATTACTCAACTCCATTATCACCATTGTTCGCAGCATCCAACTGAAGAATAATAAACAAACACAAATCATCATTACTTTTTTGTGTTATTTAAACATTTTAAAAGTAAAAAGAAAAGAAGAATCTTGATTCAGTTAAGGTTGTTTTTATCCAAATAACATTTGTTGTATTTTTTTTTTCAAGATTAGTTTCACCACTCAGACATGTAACTGAATTCCTATTTTATTTAGTACATCTTTTAATTTACTTTAATTTTGGGGGGTTTTCTTTAAGTGTAGCTAGTCTTTAAAGTGTGATCAGGGCCAAGTGGAGTGTGTGCATTAAAAAATCTTTTATCGATTTCTTTAGATATTGTTGTTATTTTGTATTGAAAACATGGATGGTCTTCCACCTTAATGCAATTTTTTTTTTTTTTAAATCTCTTTAGAATACTACTCTTTTAATACCACCGTACAGAACTTTGGTCAACTCCAGTGTTTATATTTGCTTTATAAATAAATTGGATTGGATTGGATTGGATTGGATAGAATACTTAGCCTGGATAGCTGTGCTGTGAAATGGCATTGTTGAATTTTTCAAGCATAGCTTACTGTCATTGCACATTCCAGTCCATGTTGATATAGATATATTCACTAGTGGTCCTTTATCTGTTGTTACCTGACTCTAGCCCAGTATTTATATGTATTATCTTTCAGGGTTAATTTAAATTGCAATTTCTTTCAGAAAGAATAAATTTCTTTGAATATATTTTCAATATGGGACTTTTAAGCATCCCTTTTGCTCTTACACGCAGCAGATAAGTACACATTCTATTCTTAAGCCATTTCTTGTCAATAACTTTTCACATTGGTGCAGAATCAGACATAACAAGATAGAGAATGCTTTAATTCAAACATCATAACCAATGATTAACCAGGTTTGGGAGAGCCAGTCCCCAGTGGACTGAAGTTAATATGATCTAGTTTCATACGGATTTTCCTCTTGTCCTTGTGCACTTGTTTAATAATGTATCACAATGATTAAATATCAAATATGTTTTTGGATAGTCCTAAACAGTCGTCAGTGGTAAGGTTTGAAAATCATGAATAAACCCTTAAATGCCTGTGTATACTAAAGTCAAGAATAGAAATTGCCACACTCTCACAGCCTCCTCTCCACTTTTGGTTTCAATCCCTGCTCCCAGTTAGATGTCAGAGCATCACTGAGGCCCAAACGTGACGTGAGTGATAAGGTTCAGGTCAGAGTTCTAGACTAGACCGAAGCCAAAACAACAGCATCAGGTTCAGTGACAATGAAGACAATGAAGAACACAAACACAGAGACAGAGAGCATGGCTGTGGTGGACGTTGGGAAAACTATTTAAAAATAAGTTAAAGCCTTTGACTGAAAGTATGTAGTTCAAATAAAGAAAATGCACAAATGCAGAAACAATACATTAAAACTGCATTTCTGATGTTGAAATGAATCTGGTACTAAGGCAGGCAAAATGATGGGAATGAGAGTCAATCCAAGTCCATTTACAGTATTTCAAACACAAATGATAGTAATAGACAACTTATACAAGCACAAATAAATCAACCACTATTTTAAAACATTTTGTTACAAATTAAATCAATGTCATTTTGAAAAAAGCAAAAAAGCAAAAATAATAATTATATGTTTACCCTTGATTAAAGATGAGAGGAGTACTGAAGAGAGAAAGTCTGCTGTAATGGTAAAAAAGGAGGAGGTTTTTAATCAAATTGGCTAGTGGGCTAATCCTGGGTTACTTGATTAAGTCTGACTAAGTGAAAACTCATTTCTAATCCTGGTTTAAAAAATATCCCTGCTCAGTACCATGGAAACATATGTCTTTCTTTACATGTCTCAAAGAAAGTCCAACAGGCGGAACTTCCACACAACAGCTTTTCACTCTCACATTCTTTATGCACATTTTGAAGCCTTTTTGTAAATGTAAACAACGTTTGTTTTCACAATATGACCAAAATGATATAACTTCAGTTCATATTTTTGAAAAATAAATCAGCTAAAAAGTAGTTAGGCTCGATAAGCAGTGCAGTTTCCAAATTGCAATCGGAACTCATGAAGAAGAAAAAAACAGAAGAAGATGATGTTAAAATGTGCAGTGCTTATTGTTGAGCTGTGAAAAGAAGTGCTAAAAATAATCATTTATAACATAACCATGACAAACATGACCTTCTTTTTGTTTTGGAATACATCTTTCTCTCTACTTTTCTATCCCTCTTTCATTGTTTTGTACTGTGATTAGACTGTAGCTCAGTTGGTCGTCTGTCAACTTGACGGTTGTTTGTTCGATTCCTGGCTCTGCTAGTCTACCTGCCGATGTTTTCTTTGGCCAAGACACTTAACCCCACGTTGGTCCTGACAGTGATGGAAAAGACGCTGCAGATGTGAATGAGCGATGGCCAAACTGTAGTTTAAAGCATCTTTGAGCGATCATCAGGCCTAAAAAGGCCCTCCATGAATCCAGACCACTGACACTTTTAAGACTGGACATGCTGTGGTACGTGTACCCCCAAGGCTACGCAAGGTGATGTAGAAGTATGTGAAGTAAAAAAACAACAACAACAAAAAACAGCCCAATTAGATTTTAAAGAGGAAGTTCACTGGAAAATCAAATGTCTGATGTTTTTTGGTGTGTCCTCGTGTCCTTCTCGTATCTAAACATCACTAAGTGTCACAATAAACACTTTTCAGCCTCTTCTGAGAAAGAAGGGCTTCTCTGTTTACCTGAGCTCGAGCAAGCGGTTTTGAAAAGTCCAGTTTAGTTACGTAACTAGCACATTTGCCGTGCAACGAACCCTCCCCCAACAGTTACTCCTGGTCATGGGCGTGAACATTCAACCTGAAGAAGAAGCACCGCGGAGGAGTCAGTCAGCTGGTAGCTGGCCAATCACAAGAGACTCAGTGTTCTGGGGGGCGGGGCATTAGCTCAGAAACAGAGTGCCTGTTCAGAGGCTGGCAGAGAGCAGCAATAATCTGGCTTAATCTGAAGAGACTATGAGGTTTTTGACCATGAATGTTGTTTAATTAACTACGTAGACATCAGTAATCTCAATATTTGGTTTAAAAAGACCATTCTATGTGACCTTTAAAATTGGGATATAAATAGACATACAGTCAATTTCAACATGACATTTCTTTAAAAAAAGTGAACTGGTAATTTTTAAATATAATGTAGATCTATTGAAAGATATTATTTGATGTGTGCTGTGTGTGCTTACAGACAGTGGGGGCTCACAGACAGACAAATTGTATTATCGGTGGTACATGGCAGTAGGTCAAATATGAGACTGTGAAAAGTTTGGGAACCACTGGTGTAGCTGATTGCGTAGCTGATATTAGATATCACTCTTGTGAAAATGACAGAATGCCAGATATATGGTAAGACTGTAAAGTCTTGTTAGAAATTGAAATGAAATAGTTTGATAATGCTGGCAGTAAGTGAGGAAATCTAATCGTTTTTGTTTTAATAGTTGTTTAATAGACATTGATTTGAAAAAGCCATAAACAGTGATAATAAAATGTATCAATGACAGACATTTCAGTGCCGTTTCAACTTCTGATCGATTTCTGATCGATTTCTGATCGAAATAACCAAGCTATTTCTTTGTCTTTGTGATTTGAAGTTGTGTTTTTTTTTTTTTAATTTGGTATTTGTTTTGTCTTGTTAGCCTTTTGTTAATGAAACAAGTACATTTGTAAAGAAAAAGTTCAACATGTAAATTGACCAAAGACAAAGTTGAAAGATCAGTGTTATGTTAAAACAATAATGTGGAAACAGATACCTCATTTGCAATGGAGACACTGGTGAGCACTGACATTCTCCTTATTGAACTGAAGGTTTCATAGTAAAGACAAAAGAAGACGAGAAGAAAAGCCTGAGCAGACAAATACCAAAGACTTTATCAGCTGTGGTGACCAAGCTTAGTGTGTGTTGTGTGTGTTTGCATGTGTGTGTGTGTGTAGGTGAGAGAGAGAGGACTGTTTTCTAAAAGCTTGACGAGGAATGTAAAGGGGAACTTCTTCATCCACTCAGAAATATCAGCACTGAGCTTCACTGAAACCTCCTGAAATTCCTCGGAGACACACACACACACTAGTTTCAGTGACTTCAGAGGACATTGTATTGACATACATTCATTTTATGGAGACTTACTCTAACCTTAACCTAACCCTACACCTGACCTTAACCTTGACCTTAAAATGTAGTAATTTACTATACATTTTGGGAACTTGATTTTTATCCATATTAGGAAGACAAGTCCCCATAATGTTACTGTGTAAACAGATTTAGGTTCCAGTAACATAGGGAGTACCAGGTACACACACACACACCACACACACACACACTGAGAGAGTTGATTATAAAAAGTACTGCTGTATGTCGCAGTCTTTCTTCTAAGTGACATTTAAGGAGGTAGAAGAGGAATATATTGAAAGCTCTGGTAGATAAAAAACAGTGGTTACACATGAATCATGTGTCAGTACTGAAGCTACTTTTTTAACTCTTCACAAAGTCTGCATTACCAACATGTGCATCAGCTTGACAGTTCGTCTTACCTCCAAAACTCCAGAACTCTTTCTCACCAACAGAACACATCATTCATGTCTGAAAATAAGCTCATCTACAACGAGCAGAGGCAAGCAGGGCCAATTGTAGCTTTGCGTGGGCCCTATTCAAAATGCTCACTGGGAGCTCCTAGTTTGCCAAACTACAATGGAGTGATTCCTAATCATTTGGCTCAGACCTGGACATGATACGACCCACAGCCCACATGTGGTTCTTTCACCCTCCCTGACTGGCTCACTTGAGGTTATTAGAAATCAGAAAATACACATTTTGTTGTATGGGGAGTTGACAGGAGGTGCACGGTGTGAGACAGGTTTAGCTGAACGTAAACAGTGGGTGTGACAGCTAACAATCGCAGAAGTGGACCAATCTACCTCTGTGTTTTGTAACTTTAAACAAGGGAGACCTAGGACCAGAGGGGATGAGGGCGACGAAATGACTAGTAAAGTAATCAGTTCATGATGATTAACAGAATTAGTGAGGGGCACAGGATTAGTTTGGTGAGTGACTGAGGAGTGAACTGCAGTCACTGGCGCAAACTTGTTTAGGGGGGTCAACGGGAGTCAAAGGAATGGAACCTGGCTCGTCCCTGGTGGCGAGTTCCCTGAGAAAAGCTGACTTGAGAGCTGGCTCGTTCCAGCGGCGGAGACAGCCGAGCAGCGGGAGCAAAGGAGATTCCGCCGAGTTGGAGAGTGATCTGTGTGACACTGGTGGTTAATGTCCGTATGGCATCCATGATGTCACTAAGCATCTGTTTGTGACCCATGACTGCGGGACTTGTGCTGCGAATGCCTGTTTTAGGTTTTCTTACTCTGTGGGATCCATTCTGGTCAGGTCGTACTGTAACGATTCGACTTGAATCGAAAATTAAAGGTCACATAGAATGGTCTTTTTGAACCAAAAATCCAGATTACTGATGTCTTCTTAGATAAATTAAATAATATTTATGGTCAAAAACCTCATAGTCTCTTCAGATTCAGCCAGTTTATTGCTGCTCTCGGCCAGCCTCTGAACAGGCACTCTGTTTCGGAGCTAATGCCCGCCCCCAGAACACTGAGCCTCTTGTCATTGGCCAGCTACAAGTGGACTGACTGCTCCGCGGTGCTTCGCCCTCCGAACTGCAGGAGCGTCAGTTTGAGTGCCTGTGTGGTTTAATTTACCCTAGAGTGGAAAATACAAAATAACAATATTATGGATCATGTAAAATACTATTTTTGTCACAGTTCAGTCACTCTCTTCCCATTCAGTACTTTTCCATTCTCCCCGCCTCTTCTTCACCCAACATCCCAGCCACTCCCACCTCATCAGGCAACTCAGCTCACCTGTGCACACACCTGCTTCCCATTTCTCTACAATCAGCCCAGCATATATTCACCAGCTCCACAGTCCCTCACTTGCCAGATCGTTCTTTGCCATGCAAGACTTTCCAACATTATTCTGCCTGACCTCTTGTTGCCAACCCTGCCTGTCTTGGATTTACCTGCCTCGCCTCTGACCACCTCTGCCTTCTGCTTCTGACCATGAATCCTGCCTTGTCTTCTTGGCTCTGTTTGCCAGTGCCTGAAATACTTTTACTACAGCAAGGACCTGATCTGTGTAGCCTGTGCACTTTTCCTGTTGCCAGTTTCAGAATAAACTTTCAAACTCTTCATCGATTCTGTGCTTTTGGTACTGCAATTGGGCTTATAACCACCGGTTACAATTTTAGTATAAGTTATTCCCTATTCAAAAGTAATACACGCTGATCTCTGCCTGCCACTGTCAGTAGTTAGCATAGGAACACTCGTGCTACCCCTTAGCCAAAAGACACTCGCCGACACGTAAACACACAAGGTTCCACGTGGCTCGTGCATCGATTCACTTGTGACCAGCATCATCTAAGAGCTAAGGAGCTGAGACAAACACTCACTCATTTTTTCTACCGCTGCTGAGACAAAAAGAAAATGCAAATACACACGCTGCCTTTCAAATGTAGCTGCAATTAGCTGTTGTTAGCTATTTCTATACAGGACAAGAAGCAGTCAAGCGCACAAAGACATTATTACTTCATTTGGAAATACTTACTGTACATTGCCTTCAGGAAATCCATTACAGATTGTTGGAGCTGCTTCCTGATGAAGTAGAGCTGATGAGTCCAGCTTTGTATTGCCCAAAGTTTGTATAACTATTCACTTCAAAGTGACTACTACAAACAAACAGCATTTCAGGAAGCTTAGCAGGGATATTACTATCAAAAATGAAAGATATCCACTCTGCTCTTTGTTCCTCATTAGAAGGGAGTCTATGAAGCGTCTGGTGTTGTTTTTGACAACCAGCAACAGAGCAACAATGAACTGAACCTTTCTTCTGAGACATGTTGCTCTCAACAGATACAATAGTTGTAATGGCGGAAGTGATTCAGCTTCTTCTTCTTCAGGTTGAATGTTCACCCCCATGACCGGGAGTAGCTGTTGGGGGAGGGTTCAATGCACATCAAATGTGCTAGTTACGTAACTAAACTTGACTTTTCAAAACTGCTTGCTTGAACGCAGGTAAACAGTGAAACCCTTTTTTTCAGAAGTGGCTGAAGTGTTTAGCTTTAGTGATGTTTAAATACTGGAAGGACACAGGGACACAGCAAAAAACATCAGAAATTTTATTTTTCAGTGAATGTCCTCTTTAAACTACAAAGGACCCCAAAAGCAGAGACAAAAAGGAAAAGTTTCACTGATAATTTATTTACAAAAAGATAAACTAAATGTAACCAGTCCATATACTACAAATGAAAAATGCTGAGGCTGGCTGGCAAAGGCGGAACTCAGGAACAGGTATCTAAGAAAAAAAGAACAAAAAGTCACGGAGCTGCAAAAACACATTAGTAACAAAATAGGTAAAACGTTCAGGTTCAGAGTTTGCTTAGACTGAGCAACGTGGAGTTACCAGGCGTGCAAAACTTGACGTGCTGACAAGGAGGTGCAGGAAATCCGGGTATAAGTAGTCTAGGAGTTGATGAGACGATTGGAGGCAGCCGTGGTGATTATGATTTTGCTCCATGCCCAGCCATGCAGCCAGCCTTCTAAACAGAGTATACAACCCAACTATGGAGCAAAAGGACGTTAACAAAACAAAACAGGAACTAAACAAAACCAAAACTCCCCCCCAGACAGTTTACTTAAATTTTGAAAGCAGAAACACAACTCACCTTCCAAAAGAACACAAATTCTCACGATCTGAAACAATAAAATGAACAAATAAATAAAATGGGCCAAGTCCAAGATCGACAGAAAATAAATTAGGCTATTAGAGTAAAAAAAAAAAAAAAAAAAAGAGCAAGCAATCAATGTACAAACAATAAAAACAAAAACACTTAATACTGTTTTTAATAATATTAAATATTAGTATGATTAATATTTGTATTCATCATACTAATATTATACTAATATACTAATATTAGTATTAGTATACTAATATACTAATATTGGAGTTTGTAAGGAACTTTACATGTAACACTGTAACTGTATAACATAACCAAACTATTTAGTGATTAGTATATTAAACATCACAGTCTTGTGTATTGTCCTCTTCTAAATGTTGGCTATTCGAATAAATGCATCAGAGAGGGAGACTGTACCTAACACAGTTGTGTTAGCAATAATCCACTGCAACAGTAGTCCAAACTAATCAGCAATGGGCCTAATATTTATTAACTAGTGCTTTATTTATAAAGCAGTAGCACACCTCTAATTTTAGAGGCCTATAAAATACACACTAAACGTAATAAATTAATCCTAAGTAATCCAAACATAAAGTAAAGTGGCAAATATCCGAGAAACAACTTCAACGAGATGATGACTTAGCTGACACTTGCACAACAGCAAGAACAATATCAAGAACAACAACATACCCTCCCTCCCTGCTATAATCTGACAAAACGGGTCAGGTGTCATTCATTTCAGTCAGTCAGACAAATAACAAACTAATCCTTACCTTTATCCTTTGACCATTTCTCTTGCTACATTTTCCTTCTTCGTACCTTTTTCTGTCCCTTAGGATCATTTCTTTTAGATGCCATTACACGGTTTGCCATTAATATCCTTAGCATGCATTTGCATGACAGTGTAGTCTGATTTTGACTTTATTATGCCACAAAAACACCAGCCGCAGCTTATTATTGCAGCTCCTTTTATTTAGATCCTCCATTAATTGTTTAAGCATATAAGGAATTTAATAAACACATGAAACAGCTACAGATGTAGACCGGTCATTTTAATTCTCCTCAGATGAGGCTGAACATGCAGCTTTGGCACCCCCTGGTGGACGGATGCATTTGCATAGTCCATATAGATAGCAAGAAACGGCTATGAAGCCATAAAAAAGGATGGACACCCTGGTCAGTGATTACAGCAGAATGGTCGAATGCCACATTATTCCAGACGACAACAAATGTGTTTCTTGCCCTTTGACCTCTCTCCCCTGCTGGTTCAAGTTGATTATGAAGGTCAACCAAGAAAGAAATGAGCCCCTCCATATGGTCCAATGAGAGGCTTGTACTAAAGCAATCTATCACAGAAGAGGGCTTAGCTCCTCTCTGTGGTGTGCCTTTGCCAGGCTGAATCTGGCTTCATCCACAAAGATGAATACATGGACTTGGTGTGGCCTCCATTTCCATTACCAACAGCAGAGTATGAATTAATATATTATGTATATATATACACACACACACAATGTTTTTGCTTGGTCATTATACATTTCATTAGACATTTCCGAGACACATTGATAAAAGCGTATGTTTCTTTATCATGATGTCTTGACCATTTTCATATTTGCAAAAGTAACAGTTTCTGACACAAGTGCCTCTCAAATGACTCTGTTTTAAGGGCATGGTTTACATTGACCATACCAATGAGAGCAGTTTTCTAGGCATCTGAAAAAAATGGACCTTTCCCTGCTGTCGGAGGCCACCTATGAATCCTGCATAATATAAAACATGAAACAATCATTATATTTTAATATATTGATTGAATTCAATATATTCAAATTGCCTGTTGCTTTTTCAATAAATTTTTTTGATGCGCTACAAGTTTGGCTGCACCCTTAAATCAGGCTTTTTCTAAAAAGTCTATTATTCACCACATGGTCCAAAAAATGTGGCCGTTATTTCATCAGAAACCACAGATCTATGTCGTCTTTTCCCTCTCCCTGCCACTTCTGACTCAACCAAAGGTCCATAATATCCATAATAATGATCCATAATAAAAAGATCCCCCATAATAAAAAGCCATCCCCCTTCATCTGCTTACCAAACACAGGTCATTTGGGGAGGTTTTTAGCTGCACAGTGCACTCAGCAGTGTTTGGAATTATTATTATTATTATTTTTCTCAGTTGCTATCAAGCATCTGTCCAAACTGAAGCGCATGTGGGACAAACTGTTCACTTTCCATTGCTTTCACACAAAAGGAATTCAATGACCAGAGTCACCAAAAATCTTTCTTTACCACCTGCAAAACATTTTATGTACTTTTGCAGCATATTTATCAAATACATTTTGTTCAAAACAGATACAAACACAAATGACCTAAATCAATAAAAAATAAATATTTCAAAATATTTCTAATTAAAAGAAATAATACTAATAATTCTAAGCAGTCGTTTGGAGTGATGGCAATGGGACAATGGGAAAATTATAATTTTCTTCCATTTTTTTTTTTTAAATCTTTTTGTTAAAAACATTTCATTTTAATTTGCATTTAATTTATAGATAATTATATATTCAGGATTTTCCGGGCACAAGTATCAAAAATAAAATATATTTTTTGTAAAAACGCCTTTCACACCATGTGAATGACGATGTTACGCAGAACAGATTCTCTGTGTTGCATGGCTTCATAAAGTGTTTCATTAGTTAGTTGCTTGCTTTTCTGTTCGCGTCCACAAACCTCACTGTGTTTGTTCTTTTAAGATTAACGGCTGCAAAAAAAAAATGTCCTCTCTGCTCTGCAGCAAATAGCAGTTGGCGAACTGCTGGGTGTGTTTTTACGATTCAGATCCTTGGCCTGTGTCCTGGGCTCTGTACCCACAATACAGCCAAACACAACCTTTAATGCATAAGATGCACAAATGCCTTGACAGACTTATATACCTGATGTGTGACATGCTGGCAATTCTTCAGGTGGAGTCAAATATTTTCAACTGTTTGCTAAGACCTTTACAAAATATGCTAAAATCTGAGGGGATTATATAATCCTCAGTTAGTGCAAAATTAAGACTAATTGTGTCCATCAATGTTGTCCTGTTATTAGAGCATTTTCATTTGATCATGTGTTTTAACTGACTGACATTAATATAGTCACGTTTCTTGAGGCTGATGAAGATCCACAACTTATCTAAACAATGTACAGCAACCTGATTGGGCTTATTCTGTTATTTTCCTTAAAGTTTACTTTTGTGGTGAAAGCGTGTGTATTTTTAATGAAAAGTGAACAGGTGAGGTTAAAATATGTTGTTGTTTTTTTTTCCACTAAGCAAAATCATTTTTAAGGAAATAATCAGCAAATTAGTTAATATAATTTGTGGTGAAACATTTGACTTTTTACTAAAATGTTCTGTGAAAAAGTCTGTAATAAAAAAACAAAAAACAAAAACCAGAATCCCCTTGTGTGATTATGCGACATAAGACAAAGAAAAGCAAATGTTTGACATCACTGTTTTTTTTTTTCTTGTTTTTTTTGTGTGAATCATTATCGAAGTAGATTTTGTCAAATCCCTACAGTCAAATAACTGCTTGTGGATTTAATTCCACGATAAAAGCGGTAGATTTTTAGTGCTCAGAACTCACTGTCATTTCTATGGAGGGAAACAAATGTTTCATTACTGGTGTTTTCAGCGTGTGCACTCGCGCGCACCACACACACACACACACACACACACACACACACACACACACACACGCAACGAAAAGACAGATAAATAGGAAAATACAATTTAAAAAACATTTGTATAAAAATATGAGTGAGGAAATAATAATCCAAAATAATTGTAG
This sequence comes from Brachirus orientalis, assembly GCA_016785285.1. Classification (NCBI taxonomy): domain Eukaryota; kingdom Metazoa; phylum Chordata; class Actinopteri; order Pleuronectiformes; family Soleidae; genus Brachirus; species Brachirus orientalis. The sequence goes on along the minus strand of JAFBJR010000826.1, from coordinate 436,494 downwards.
TGGCAAACTGCCCTGATAGTTTATCTTCCCTATCATTTGCCCTTCACGTCAATGTATGTGTTTAAATAATCCATTTGGTCATTTGAATGTTGCCATTGTTTTTTACACGGAAGTGGTGGGTCAAGTTTGTTATGTTTGACTTTGTCAAAGCTGATACAAGCGCATCGACATTTATTTTGCAGTTGAGTCAAAGGTCCATCAACAAGGCAAATAAATAGTAAACTATAATACAACAAGTGCATCTGCAGGCTGCTCTGGTCTGCAGACAGAGGCTTCAAAAATGCCTCCCACACTTCGGTCTGTGCAGGATCCGCACCAGAACGTGGTCCGCTCGTGCACGCGGGAGCAGTGTCCTGACGACGGCTCCGGCCCGGGTCTGGTAATACCGACTCGTAATAGTCTTACTCGCACGATGGCACGTTGCTGATCTTGGCGGTGTCTTCGGTCCACGGCTGCAGGTTTTGCAGAGCGAACAGAGAACTGTTTTGCAGGCATAACGGATCCGGGGTGACCGGCTGGTTGATGGTCTTCTGGAAAGCTTCCTGCTGCAGCTGCATGAGGATCCGGTTGGCCTGTTGGCGCTCGGCCTCCCGTTCCTCTGCCGTCTGCCGCCTGCAGCCACAGGGAAACACCATGGAGTGTAAAGACATCACAACACATAATATACGAGTGCATATGTGATGCATGTGTCTGTGGTAAGTTTGATATGCTCTTTACTCATCGCCTTCTCTGTTAATGAGCTCATTTGAGGCCTTTATCCTACCGAGCGGACTAAAGCCCAATATGAAAATGACATTATATGCGTATAATAATTACAAAAAAAATGCTATGTCTATATAAATTGATAGAGGAACATTTCAGTATGATTTTATATGTATGAGTCAACTTTTATATCCACATATCTTATGAAAAATGACACACAATTAACCAGTGTCCACTGATTTCGTGCATTCTACTCGGGATTGTGTAGCTATAGGCCTATATGACATTTTGTGCAAACAAATTGGATTGAAAAATAATAATAATTCAGCAAATAGCTCCTTTATGCTTTAAAAGAAGGTCCTGAATCTATAAATCATTTTTGAAGAACACATTCAAAATATCCGTTTTATTTTTATTTTTATTTTTTACGAATATATTAATTTCTTTTATTCAATTCATAACAAATACGACAGTGGCCGACTAACAAAAACAGAAGTCAGCAGACATAAGAATGTTTATTCCTTTAAAAAATCTGCAACAATTGTATTTTTTTCTCTCTATGGATAACTTTACATTCGAGATTTTTTTAATATAATATTTACATTTTAAAGGAAGCGTTACACATCCCCTGAAAAAAAAAAACCCCTGACCCTTTATCTGCACTCATTTATACAAAAATAAATACATCAAATCTGGAGGAAAAGAAATGGTCTTGTCCACTAAAAACAACACAAGAAGACGAAAGTCCTAAAGAACAACAACAGCAGTGTCGTGTCGAGTGAAGGATGCTTCACCTCCATTTGGTGCGTCTGTTTTGGAACCAGGTCTTGACCTGAGCATCGGTCATCTTCAGGGCCTTCGCGAGAGCAGCGCGCTCCGCAGACGCCAGGTACTTCTGCCGGTGGAAGCGCTTTTCCAGCTCACAGATCTGAAGGCGGCTGAACGACGTCCGTGGCTTCTTCTTCTTGGGAGGCGTTCGGTTCTGATAGGGATGACCTACACGACGTGTTACAGTGAGGGGTGAGAGGGACACTGGGCAGCAGAAGAGGACAGGACAGGACAGGACAGGACAGGACAGGACAGGTGAAAGCAGGGAATGATGCAGGTAGAAACACTGACAGAGCGGAGGCTGCAGGCCCACAAAGAAATCATCGGGTACACGCTTCGTACTTGAATGTTACAGCCACAAATATATCCTTTCCTTCCTATTCATTTAAATATTTGTTTTATGCAAGATGCGTCGCCATTTGGTCACTGTTTTTATCTAAATATGACATATCATAACATTTGTATATATATACATTTATATATTTTTTTAAAGCCATAACATGACAGTTTTGTGTTTTAAATGATGCTGGACTAAGAGACAGAAATGAGGGCAAACTGGAAAGTTATTTAGCCCAAACTCAAAAGTGCACACCCGTGCCCCCTTTGCCCTTTTAATAATAAACGATATTATATTATATTATATTATATTATATTATATTATATTATATTATATTATATTATACCTGTGAATCTGTCTTTGGTGTAGCGTCGGTTGCTTTCCATCCAGGGGAAAGTCAGCGCGCTCACGTTGTTGATGGTTCCGCTGATCGGCTGTAACGAAGGATTCCCTCCGTTCAGAGGCCGGTGCGCGGGGACACGGATGACCCCGGCGGCGCTCGCATTAGTTCCGTTCACGTTAACGTTGACGCCCATGTTCATGTGATAAGCGGCACCGCACGAGCTGCTGGTGCCGCTGTATCCGGTGTTGCCGCACGCGAATCCGCCGCCGCCGCCGCCGCCGCCGCTCACGTTGCCGGTGTAGGCCGGGTGTCCATAGTCTGGCTCGTGCATTCTTGTACCCAGCAGGCAGCTCTGCTCCACGTTACTGAGGATCTGATCAATGCCAAAGCTGATCGGCTCCACGTGCGCATGCTGCTCTAGATGCGGCCCAAGTAAACTGGTGTGATCCATGACTGCTGCCGCGTGCTGCCGCGTTTGCTCCGGCGCGAGGAACATGGAGCTGCTCCACGCGCCGCACCGCTGACTCTTCAGTCTGAGATTCTGCCTGAGCCGCGGTCGTTATCTAGTGGCTGCGAGCACGACTCTCTCTCTCTCTCTCTCTCTCTCTCTCTCTGTGTGTGCGTGTGTGTGTGTTCCTAAAGTCTTCTTCTGTCTCCCACACAACATTAACAAACGTTTATTTTCATCAGCAACTGATATAGAAAGGATGTTTAATTATGTCCCAATGTGGCGGCTCCAGACTGTGTGAGTCAGTGTGTTAAGTGTAGCTAATGCACGCGCATGTGTGTGTATCACAACAAATGATCACAGCCATAGTGTTCAAATGTGGTTGAACTCAGATTCGCTACACATCACATTCATAGTTATACCAGTCTTTCATGTCACATTCATGTGAACATAAGTGCACACTGATACATTTTTCATATATATATATGCGTCATTGTCTGTGTGTCGTAAAGCGGCTCGTTGATAATTCACGTTCGGAGTCATTTTCAGTCGTTTTTTTCGCTGGAAGAAGAAAAGTGAGCTGAACATGCTGGAACATGTCATCACTGTTTCCAGCACCGAAGAACCCACCGCACACTTCAACTGCTGTCATTGTTCAACTGCAAAACAGGTCATTATTACATTCATTAAAAATATTAATGAGTCCGGAAATGATCAATGGCTCTGCAGCCGCAGTTTAGTGTAAACTTTTTTAGAACAAGTGGATGGAACTATGTTTCATTGTAGATCATAAATAACGAGCACATTTGCGCCGTTGGTGCCGCTCCACCAAAAATTAAATGACAAATTATTTGTTCTCCTTCTAAAAGCCGCTGGGACACAATTACTTACTTAACATGAGACATTAATAATGAATTTGCATTCATTGCTTGCCATTGGTCAATTGACCAACATTAAATTTTAATAGCCTATCCGGACATTCAGGTACACATGTTAGTTTAAGTGCGAACCAATGGGTCCTAATGAATATTAAAGAAATAAGGAAATAAAGAAAGAAATAAATCACTGCTGACAGTCGAGTTTCCGAAAAATTAGAGCACATTTATATTGAGACCATATGTATATGTGTTATTAAGTATTTGTAGTCTATTTGGTCGCACGCAGCAAAGCATTACTAAAGTCGACTAATAAAGTCTACAAATATATATCTGCTAAACTAACAAAGATTCAGTTGCCTGGCCAAAAAAAGGTCACCACCTGGATTTAACTAAGCAAATAGGTAAAAGCTTCCTATTGGATAATTATTGCATGGGTGATTATCTTTCAGCTGACAACAAGTTATTTAACCCCAACTGATGCAATGATTACCTTCTCATTTCTTAAACAACCATGTGGAAAGACACATCCTGTGGTTATGTGGTTAGTCTGTTTGAGAAGGGTCAAATCACTGACATGCATCAAACAGAGAAAAAATCTAAGGAGATTGTAGAAACTACTCAAATTGGGTTAAGACCTGTCCAACAGATTATCAAAACCTGGAAGGATGGTGGGGAACCATCATCTTGGAGGAAGAAATGTGGTTGGAAAAAAAATCCTGAATAAAAGTTTGTTAAAATCAAATCAGATTAAAACAACATTAGAACTCAGGTCTATGTTTAATAGTGAAAATAAGAGCATTTCCACATGCACAATGGGATTGGGACTGAACAGCTGTGTAGCCTTACGGCACGGACATATTCCAAGATGACAATGCCAGGATTCATCGGGCTCAAATAGTGAAAGAGTGGTTCAGGGAGCATGAGACATCATTTTCACACATGGATTGTCCACCACAGAGAATCTTTGGGATGTGCTGGAGAAGGCTTTGTGCAGTGGTCTGACTCTCCCATCATCAGTACAAGATCTTGGCAGAAGCTCATTGAAACAATACCACAGTGAATGTGTACTGTAATCAAAGCTAAAGGCAGTCCAGCGAAATATTTTGGGTGGCGACTTTTTCTTTTGGGGCCAGGCTTGTACTCTCCTTCCTTGTTTACAGTACAGGACCCTGCCAATGCACCGGCAAACACATGCAGTCTCTCTCTCACACTACTCACACACGCACTGTACATTCACATACAGGCTGGAGTCTCGATTATAAAGATTATTAGGCAGACACACACACACACACACACCTGCTCACAGAGAATAAACACAGGTTACACTAACGATAAAGTTAATATGACTTTAATGTGTGTGGAATCAGCTCTAAACATAAAAGACTAAAAAGTCCTTATCACCTAAATAATGCACAATAAGACATTATCGTACTACTAGAGACTCACTTATATAAGTCAGATTGCCAGTTCACTTCACCACAATTTCCCCACATACTGTATACTCAGTAAGTTACAACTCCAGAGAGGAGTAGCAATAATAAAAACTTAAACATCAGACACAAAAACACTATTATAGACCCTGATGGTAGATTTATAATACTTCCTCTATTAATCAGTACCACAGACTTCTGCATCACTAACATTTATAGGCACAAATGTTGATGATCCCTCCTTCTTTCACACTTCTCTTTCACTTTCCACTCACCTAGACACAACACTCATAGTGGGAGGCGACTTCAACATGGCACTTAACCCAGAAATTCATCGGCTCCATAAAATAGGAACATAACAGAACTGGCAATTGACAGATACACTTAAACAATACATGAGTCATTAAGGTCTTTGTGATAAACAGCTACATTTTTATTAGATAGATAGCACGGATTCACCCTATCACTATATACTATATACAGCATTACTAAATGAGCCAAATTTCATCAAATACTTTGAAAAAGAGAGGACAATATTTATGAAAATCAATTACTTGCCAGAAACATCACCATGTGTTGCCTGAGAAAAAGCAAAAGAAATAATGAGGGGTAGAGTAATCTCTTACACCTCATTTAAAAAGAAGAAAGAAATATTTACTTGAATTAGAACAGAAACTTAAAACATTGGAGACTGCTTATGCTGCATTCAGAGATGATTTGTCGAGCTGGAGAGATTAGGCTTGACAATCTTTGAACATAGCAACAAATCTAGTAGATACTTAGCTAACCAACTTAAACTGAATAAAGAAAAAAAAGAAAAAAAAACAACAACTAATCACACTAAAAAGACATTCATCCAACAATAAATTATCCAGTACAGAGGTCAACACATTTTTAAACTCCATAGATCTATCAAAACTTAATAATGAGCAGCTCAAGGCCATGACGCCCTCCATCACATGCCAAACAGGAAAGCCACAGGACCAGACAGATACAAAAAACTTTGGGCTACACTCACATTTAATAAAATGCAATGAAAATAAAGAAAGCGGCATTCTTCAGCACATATCTGTCTCCACCTCAAATCCAATAAAAAGACCTCACACTCCCATCCAGATATCATCTGATCTCACTCATAAATATAGATCGAAAAATCATCTGCCCACTACTGCACAATCAATAAACTTAAAGAAGCAGTGACCAAAACGCAGGTTTACTTGTTGTTCCCAGAGTCCATAAAAGTAGAATGGGAGGCAGAGCCTTTAATTACCAGGCTCCTCTCCTGTGGAACCAACTGCCAATGTCAGTTCGGGAGGCGGACACTGTCTCTGTATTTAAAGTTAGACTTAAAACCTTCCTTTTTGATAAAGCTTATAGTTAGAGCTGGCTCAGGGAAACCTGAACCATCTCTTAGTTATGCTGCTATAGACCTAGACTGCTGGGGGATTACCTGTGGTGCACTCACACTCACTCTCTCACACTCACTCTCTCACACTCAGGGTATGAATGTGACTTAATTATGTGTCATTAACCTTATTTTATTTCCTCCAAGTCTGTGTCTTTCCTTCCATTCTCTCTCTCTCTCTCTCTCCCTCCCCTCTTCTTGCAGGCTGCAAGATCCAGATCCCATTCTGAGGCAATTATCATTATTAATATTATTATCACTAACAGTAGTATTATTGTCATTATTACTATGCTCTGATTAAAAGTTCATCAGTATAGTTTCTTATCAATAATCTCTGCTGCTGCTTGTATAAATGACACTGTAGTTCTATTAACATGACATAACTGACTCTAAACTTGATACAACTGTTGTATATTTGCTGCTGGTCTCTCTCTTCTCTCTCTCCCTCACCTCCCGCTTTTTCTTTCTCTCCCCCCTTTCTGTCCCCCACCTCTCCTCTGTCCCCCATTTTCCTCTCACCCC
>JAFBJR010000826.1:387566-429595 GCA_016785285.1 Brachirus orientalis | reverse complement strand
AGGCAGATGACCGCACATCTTTGAGTCTGGTTCTGTCACAGATTTCTTCCTGTTACAAGGGAGTTTTTTCTCTCCACTGCCCCCTAGTGTTTGCTCATTGTGTGAACTGTTGGGTTTATTTTCTCTCTGTAATGTTGTAACGTTTTGGCCTTATTATGTACAGAGCCTTGAGATAATGTATGTTGTGATTTGGTGCTATACAAATAAAATTGAATTGAATTGAATCTCACTAGATGCAGAAAAAGTATGTGATAGAGTAAACTGTTAACTGTTTAAATCCCCTTAATTTTCTGGATCAAAATCATATGGTTCACCCAGAGCCTCTATTAGGCTGAATGATCAAAGCTTGACCCTCCAGAGGAGCACCAGACAAGGTTGTCCACTCTCTCTCCCACTGCCATATTCATTGAGCCACTTGCAGCTGCAATTTGAGCAAATAAAAATATTAAAGGTATTTAAACAACAAACCTGCATCACAAAATAAGTCTGTCTCTTCATCATCCACTCTCCTTAAGTCAGATAACTTTAGATACATGGATATTAATATTTCTTCCAGGCTGTCAGATCTAACACAATTAAACTGTATTCCTCTACTTAAGTCAATAAAGGATGAACTCCCACGGTGGATTTCTTTTGCCATATGGGAAGAGTTGCCACACAAAAATCTATTATCTCTCTTCAATGATCCCTCCAAAACTTTGGTTTAAGTCATAAGACGTCACCACCACAAAATTCCTATGGAAAAAGAAAACGCCATGCATTATTTTAAAAAAACCCAAAAGGCAAAAACTTATGGTGATTCAGAACTTCCAAACTTTCACAAGTATATTGCTGGATATTGCAGCTTTCATAATATCCAAAAATGTATCAAACCTGATCCACTGGACAACCCGTGGCTAGACAATGAAGAAACATTCTGTCAAGAAATCTGACCTGCAATTTATCACTACAACCATCAAATGGCACCAATTTTTTAAAAGCATAAACACAAATACCTGGTGGAACACTATGACATCAACAGTAGTTTTTGAATACCTGCAAATTAAATCTCCTAAAATATTATGCAGACACATGCATTAATCTTTGGATACGAATATCATCTAACACATTTAAAATGATCAAAACCCCATCTACAAGTAATACAATATAAAAGCTTACACATGATGTAAGCTTTTATATTGCATTACTTGTACTTGTATATTGCATGAGTTGCAAGCAGCGATCAATTGACAAATCAAGAAGCAATTTGCCGGTGTCACTTCGGTAAGCTTTCCAAAGACATGCTAAACCTCACAGTACAGTGAACAGATGAGTGCCACGTCTGAAAATTACACCCTCAGACACAATACACCCATTCCATTAGTACTTTTAATGTGTTGAATAAAACCAAGTGATTCTAACAGCAGATTAAATGAAGAGTGAAGACTATCAATATGGAAGTTGAAATTGCCCACAATGATGGCTTTATCTATACTCTTTATACGCTGATAAAATTCCAAGAACTCAAGTAATACTGTCCTTGAAGGTTCCAAAATTGGCAGGCTTACTAATAAAAGGCAAGTGATAAACATTTTGTGTTAAAGGGGCATCCACCAGAGAGGCCTTTGTCTTTGCAAGCCTGGGTCATGGCTCAATATTTTGTGCCAACATTCGTAAAACAACATTAACACAGTCATCACTGGTGCAACTTTGTAAACTATATAGGTCGATAAGATAATAATTTTATGAAAAGATTCAGGGAGTCAGGGGAAATCTTAAAGGCCAAAGACAGAAACTGTTGCTGAATGTGGGTTAATTCGAATTTTTAAAATAAAGCAACACTAACTTTCAAAACATCCATAACACTTAAAACATGATTTTGTAAATAGGTAATAATTGCAATATAAGTTTTTTAAAAGTAGTTTAGCTCTCTCTCTATCTCTCTCTCTCCTTAGACGTCTTGCACACATGAAGTACAGTTATGTTAAATTGCACTTTGACAAAAGGTAAAAAGTACAATTACAATTACAATTAGATCTAGATATGTGAAGGAGGTTTAACTTTTTGACGAAGTGACATTTTTGCCTTTTTTAACAGTGGCAGAAAAAATGGTTTTTCAGAAAAAACGGTGAGTGAGTCAAACCTGGGATGTTGTGTTGATGTTGATGCTATAGATGCTTCAACCCTTTGACTATAAAGACATACATTCTTGGTTAATGTCTCTGTTATTAGCCAGTGGAGATATGACAGCAAATAATGTAAGAGAGACAAGTTTAAGGCAGGGATGGTGTCAGTGTCCTAAACTGCTATATCCACAGAGACCATTGCTAACAGTAACATATCCACTGACCCACAACTTTGTAGACCTTTCCATATAAGGTCTTGTCAGTTGAGTATAGTGTTCTAGACCTCTTGGGGAGGACTGATGGAGTGGCCAATGGGAGGAATTGACATAGTGGAGAAATGGGAGGAAGTCGGGAATGCATGATGTTTGGCCTGAGCTTTCAGAGAAGAATATGAAATTTTACATATTGATGAGGAAAGGTCTTCACATTATGAGCCCTGATCTCTGACACTTAGATGAAAAGTAGTTTCCAAAGAGGAGAAGATCCGTGTTGGCATTAATCAGACAAAGTTAGTGAGCACTAAGTGTGAATACTCCACTTCATGCTCTGAGAAAGTTCCTCAAAACCTTAAAGAAGAATTCTACAGTTGTTCCCACATAATACTAAAAAACAATTGTTTTCATTAGCAAGTAATAAAAATAACGCTGCTCTAATTATGTAAGTGTGGTGTCTCCAGCTTCTCAAAGTAAATACAAATCTTGCAGATGATGTGTGAATGCAATTGTTCTCTTAAATGTCACCGAACAGAATATATACATACTTTCTGTAGAAGCAAAAGATGGGTCAGAAAAGGAAGCTAACACAGTGTTGTTTTTGCTACATGACTTACAGACCACTTTAAAAACAACAGTTCAGCCTTGTGTTGGTGCCAGAGAAAGAGAGTGTATTGTGTCACTTCCTGTTTCCCCTGGTGGGTGTTCCGCTGTGTGTTTCTCCTGCTCTCTACTGTTGGACAATCTCTGAACAGGCACTCTGTTTCGGAGGTAATGCCCACCCCCCCAGAACACTGAGTCTACAGGGTTATACAGTAGATATAAATAGATTATGAAACACATATGGATGTGCTCTATAAATGTTGGTGTGAATGGGTGAATAACAATGTTATAGTAAAGTACTTTGAACAATCATCAAGACTAGAAAAGCATCAACTAAATACAGACCATTTATAATTCAGGGCATTCATTTCAAATGAGAAACAGAGCTTCTTTGAAAAAGACACATGCACTGATCCTGTGGCACCACAATGAACCGTTTCTTTTTGAAAAATGTCTTACCAGAAAAATTAAGTCCAAATTGTTCAATATTCAGTACAGGCAGTGTCAAAATTATGTCAGTAACATCAAAATGGCTGTGTTGGTGGTTGGCCCTGTGGTGATAAATGATGGCAACATGTTTCATTAGAGCCTGAGGACATAGACACAACAACAGAACTATGATACTACAGTCCATCTCCTAAGCCAGTGTCAACTTTAGACAAAACACAATCTATCACATGGACTTATTCGAAAAACCATCAGTATAATGTGTCTCTGTGCAAATGTCACTATAATCATTATATAAAAACAGCCTCAATGCTGGATGAACAACAAGGCTTACACAAGTGTTTCTATACGTGTACTTATGCAGAGTTGCTGATATGACTAATAACTTCAGTAAATGTTAAATGGAGACTCTCTGTCTCCATAGTGAAACACTGAGAGCCTACAGTAGGAATGTATGTTTTAGTTTGTCTATCTGGAACATACAGTGAGTAAACATACTTTCCATTTTCATTTTTCATCTTGGTAGTGGTAGATGAGGCAAAAACTCGGACGTGGGAGGAGTTTGGTGAGACCATGGAGAACGACTGCCGGACGGCTTCGAGGAGATTCTGGTCAATCATCCTTTCCCAGTGAGGGTTGGACTCCGCCAGGGCTGCCCTTTATCACCGATCCTGTTCATTACTTTTATGGACAGGATTTCTAGACGCAGCCAGGGCGTTGAAGGGGTCTGATTCGGTGGGCCCAGGATTGGGTCCCTGCTTTTTGCAGACGACGTGGTCCTGTTTGCTTCATCGGGTCGTAATCTTCAGCTCTCACTGGAGTGGTTCGCAACTGGATGTGAAGCGGCCGGGATGAGAATCAGCACCTCCAAATCCGAGACCATGGTCTTGAGCCGGAAAAGGGTGGAGTGCCCTCTCCGGGTTGGGGATGAGATCCTTCCTCAAGTGGAGGAGTTTAAGTATCTCGGGGTCTTGTTCACGAGTGAGGGAAGAATGGAGCGGGAGATCGACAGGCGGATCGGTGTGGCATCCGCAGTATGGGAGATAGGGTGAGACGGTCAGCGCGGTCATCCGGGAGGGGGCTCAGAGTAGAACCGCTGCTCCTCCGCATTGACGCAAGGACGCTGAAAAACTAGTTCATGCTTTTGTTACATCAAGATTAGATTACTGTAACTCACTACTATCCGGATGTTCTATTAGGTCTGTTAAAACACTTCAGTTAATTCAAAATGCTGCAGCATGAGTTCTAACAGGAACTAGTAAGAGAGACCACATCACCCCAGTGTTAGCTTCTCTACACTGGCTCCCTGTACAGTTTAGAATTCAATTTAAAATCCTCCTCCTCACGTACAAAGCACTTAACGATCAGGCCCCATCATATCTTAAAGATCTAGTTTCACCTTATCAGCCCAACAGATCACTTCAGTCCCAAAACGCAGGTTTACTTGTAGTTCCCAGAGTCCATAAAAGTAGAATGGGAGGCAGAGCCTTTAGTTACCAGGCTCCTCTCCTGTGGAACCAACTGCCAATGTCGGTTCGGGAGGCGGACACTGTCTCTGTATTTAAAGTTAGACTTAAAACCTTCCTTTTTGATAAAGCTTATAGTTAGAGCTGGCTCAGGGAAACCTGAACCATCTCTTAGTTATGCTGCTATAGACCTAGACTGCTGGGCTCCTCTGTCCCCCATTTTCCTCTCACCCCAACCGGTTGAGGCAGATGACCGCACATCTTTGAGTCTGGTTCTGTCAGAGATTTCTTCCTGTTAAAAGGGAGTTTTTTCTCTCCACTGCCCCCTAGTGTTTGCTCATTGTGTGAACTGTTGGCTTTCTTTTCTCTCTGTAATGTTGTAAAGGTTTTGGCCTTATTATGTACAGTGCCTTGACATAATGTATGTTGTGATTTGGTGCTATACAAATAAAATTGAAATTGAAATTGAAATTGAGAGGAGCCAGATGAGGTGGCTTGGGCATCTGGTCAGGATGCCTCCTGGACGCCTCCCTGGTGAGGTGTTCCGGGCACGTCCCACTGGGAGGAGGCCCCGGGGACGACCCAGGACTCGCTGGAGAGACTATGTCTCTCGGCTGGCCTGGGAACGCCTTGGGATTCCCCCAGAAGAGCTAGAAGAAGTGGCCGGGGAAAGGGAAGTCTGGGCTTCTCTGCTTAAGCTGCTGCCCCCGTGACCCTACCTCGGATAAGCGGCAGAAAATGGATGGATGGAAAGTGGGACTCAGCTCAAAACTTCATCTCAAGTAGTAGCAGCTCCAGCTCCCAGTAGTAGCAGCTCCAACAATTTGTAATGGATTTCCTGAAGGCAATGTAAGTATTTCCAAATGAAGTAACAATGTCTTTGTGGCTTGACTACTTCTTGTCTTGAATAGCAATAGCTAACGACGGCTAATTGCAGCCTCATGTGAAAGGCAGCGTGTGTGTCTTTTCTGATTGTCTCAGCAGCGGTAGAAAATGAGCAAGTGTTGGTCTCAGCTCCATATGTTGCTGTTAACAAGCAAACTGCGGCATGACTTGTGTGGAAATGTGTGTATTTTTGTGTCAGTTTGCCAGTGTCTCTGTCATACCTGCGCTTTCCTCCTCCCCCTGGCTCTGATTGCTCAGCTGGCGGCACCTGACACTGAGCGCAGCTGTGGCTGATTGGGACCATGGCTTAAAAGTCAGCTCCGCAGCTGCCTCAGTGTCGGATTGTCTTCTCTCTAGAGACTCACCTGATCGGCCTCGCTCCTATTCTAGAAGCATTCCTCTCCAGCGTTTTCTTGGCTTCCTTCTTGGCTTGGTCGCTGTGACGCCTCCCTTGCTCCATGTGTTCGCTGTCGGGTCTTCCTGGATCCTCACCCACAGCGTCACCCTCGTCTGCTCTTCTTCTACTCCACCGGTGTTTCTCACCCATCACCGGACTGCACCTGCTGCTCGCTGTCATCTCCTCTCCATCGTCGCCGGACATAGTGCCCCCCGCTATCCTGTTACCTATCTTCTCCCCAGTATTACCCTTCACATCTATTCCTGTATATAGTATAATAAATCCTGTAAAACGTACTTTGCCTCCCCGTTGCCTGCTTTTGGGTCCAGCCTTGTTTCAGCCGTGACAGTCTCGAGTTAGCACACATGCTAACTACTGACTGCGGCAGGCAGAGATCGTGTGTGCTTTCTGTTTGTCTCGGCTCGCTGTTTTAAAAGCGAACCACTGCATGAGCTGTGAGAAACTGTGTGCATAGGGAACAGCTTATTTTACATGTAAATGAAACTATGCAGGCACTCAAACTGATGCTCCTGCGATTCGGGGGACAAAACACTGTGCAGCATTTAGTCCGCTCGTAGCTGGCCAATCACAAGCAAGTAGGAATGCGCTTAATAGCTGGCCAATCGCAAGAGACTCAGTGTTCTGCTGCTGAGATGAGCAATAATCTGGCTTAATCTGAAGAGACTATGAAGTTTTTGACCATAAATATTTAGTTTATCTAAGCAGACATCAGTAATCTCGATTTTTGGTTCAAAAAGACCATTCTCTGTCTCCTTTAAAGCATAGACTACTGGTAAACATTGCCAATGTTCTTCTCATGGCCTGAACTATGTCTTGATCTTTGTATAAGACTGTAGTGCTGCATGAAAGTGTATAGAGCTGATTTAACAAGTGCTTGAAAGACTTTCCAGTGATTATTCCATGCACAAAAAGAAAATCAGTGAGTTTCATAAGGTTTTATTTTCTGACTGCATTACTTTGACATTCAGTTGTACTTATGGAAGCTTTTGTTATTCAGGACATGTCTGAGTGACAAGTTTCCAAGACAACCCTCTACCTACTGCATATTGTTATAAAATAAAAACATCCAGTGTCATAAAGATGGTGGAAAAACCCAAAGGCTATTATAATTATTTTTCAAGAGCATTTCCCAAAATGTTTAACGGCCTCCAGCTCACACTACAGCAAAAATACTGTGTAATGTACCTTTGCTAGAATATCATTCAAAGTCCTTCTTGCATACCTGTACTTACCAGGCTCGATTGTGTCTTCAAGATGCCCATAGTACTATATTATACCAATAGATTGCTTTACTTCCAAAATTCACTGAGGGTAGAATGGGAGGCAGAGCTGAAAAAGGGTGGACATTATTATTACATTATATGGGGTTTATTCTGTTAAACCTGATATGTGTTCCTTCATGCCACATCATTAGCAAAAGCTGTATATTACGCTGTGGTGTGGAAGTTGGTTCTGATATTACCACTTAAGAGCCAAGACTTCAAGGCGAGACTTGTAAGACTTATAAACTGGAACTGACCAACATGGCTCTGCCTGAAATACTTGTCATTTAACTTTATGCTTTGACATGGGGATGAATAGCTCAGTCTGGCTGTTGGCAAAGAGCAGAAACTACTTTTGCTCAGTATTTGTTCAAAATCATTCAAGAAAACACAGGCACACAAAAACACAGTCAACAGGTGGACTGTGTCCAGGTCATGATAGCCCCTGTCAACACCCTGAGGCCCCAACAACTCCTACTATCCTACCATTGGGTCGAGTGTGTGTTTCCTGCATGCTGTCTGTGTCAGACTGGGTGGGATGAGTGGGGACTATTCTTGTTTCTAGTTCTCATCCATCCATTCGGTGTAGACAGCTGGGAGATGGTAGGGACCATCCTGCAGGACACTAACCCTGTTCTTGAATTCTGAAAATAAAGTTTGCCAAAACCAAAGTGGATGGGTTAAAAAGGCATATGCAACGGAACAGCCTATAAATATAACGCATTACGTCATGCTCCCGGGTTCTGATGTTATTAGATAAAATAAGGAAGCAGGTCAGTGCAAAACACAGCACGTTATTTTTCACAATGCACGATATGTTTAAGACTTCATCAAACTAGAGCTGTGACGTTCACAAACGAGTCAAATGTACTGAACCACTCTTTTGAATGAACGATGAGAACAGAGTCGCAGTTGCGAGCCATTTGTTTGCGAGCTATTTATATGCAAATTGTCCATGCTGCCTTCACGTGACGTGAGTTGTCCACTGCTTTGTTATTTCAGGGACCTTTTTTATTTTGTTCTTTCTTAGTTATTTACCCTTAAAGTAGTTAGTTAGTTTACATTGTTTTTTCTTTATTTCTGTATTTTACCTGTTATTTTTTTTTATCTATATTTATATATTTTTGCATTAAAGTTGACCAAGGCCTGCTTATTTTTTATTGTACCGCAAAGTTTTTTTAGTTGAGGGAAGAACCAAAAAATAATAATCTCACTGTCTAAGCATGGGGATATGGCACCACCTTATTTTATTAATAATGAAAACACGATGCCAAATGAAAAAAATAGTCAATATTTTCGAATAACTTCCACCAATAAAGTATTGGTGGGATGTGGTAGTTCAAATCACGTTGATCCAAATCTTACCTTATAATTGCAATCAGTGATTGTTTTCTTGATAACAATGAGTTACCACTAGTTGGCTTCTAAAAAATAATTAAATATAACAACGAACCAGTCTTTCGAAAGGCTCAGAAAGGAAAAGCCCCTCAAGATCTCTCTCCCTTTAAAGAGCCATAAATCCTAGCTGTAAACTACAAGGTGTCAACAATACAACCTATCATGACAGGATGGTGTTAGTGTATTACATTTCCCATCAATAGGTTATGCAACATTTTAGTGCATATACAGTAAATTAATAAATCTGTTACTCAATGTTATGGTTATTTCTCAGAAAGGAGTGAATTTTGGACACAATATAAAATGCCTATATTAACCCAGTCAACCTACTCAGGGTAAAGCAATTCCCTGCAGCTCCTTAACAAGGGTAACAAAGATAAGTTTACATACCCTGGCAGAGGTTGTGATTTTTATTTATTTTTTGGGTGATTTTTAAGAGAATATGAATTATAATAATAAAAAAAAGTCTTTCTATCACCAGTGGTTAGTTGAGTGAAGCCATTTATCATTAAACAATTGTGTTTGCTCTTTTTAAATCAAAGACAACAGAAACTACCAAAATGATTCTAAAAAACTTTTACATACCCTAGAGGTTTTGGTCTGATAACAGCTAACACACAGGTTTAAATGGCTACTGACGCTAACCATTCTCACCTGTGATCTGTTTGCTTGTATTCAGTGGGCTCCTGACACATTTCATCCAGTGCTGCACTGACATTGCTGGATTTCAAGCAAAAGAATGATCAAAAGACTGCAGAAGAAGGTAGAGCTTTATACTGAAAAAGGATGGTCAGGTAGACCCAATCTCAGTCACAACTGTCAGAAAAATTGTCCAGGATGCAAACAAAAACCCACAAATGACATATAGGATTCTCAGAAGTGTTGTGGCTGTTTAAAGAGGACATTCACTGAAAAATCAAATGTCTGATGTTTTTTGGTGTGTCCCTGTGACCTTTCCGTATCTAAAGATCACTAAAGTGTCACAATAAATACTTCAGCCACTTCTGAGAAAGACAGGCTTCTCTGTTTACTTGTGCTCAAGCAAGTGGTTTTGAAAAATCGTAACTAGTTCAGAGGCTGGCAGAGAGCAGCAATAAACTGGCTTAATCTGAAGAGACCATGAGGTTTTGACCATAAATATTATTTAATTTATCCAAGTAGGGATGTGTGAGCTACAAAGACACAGGGTACTTAGTCAAAATTGATGGAAAGATGAATGCAGCATGTTATTAGAAAATACTGGAGGAAAATTTGCACGCATCAGCCCAGAAACTGTGCATGTACTCGGATGTTTCAACATTACGATGATCCAAAACACAAGGCCAAGTTGACCTGTCATTGGCTACAGCAGAAAAAAAGTGAGGGTTCTTGAGTGGCCATCTCCGTCTCCTGACCTCAGTATCATTGATTCACTTTGGGGAGATCCCAAAGGTGCAGTTCATGCAAGACAGGCCAAGAATTTACAGGAAGTAGCTTTCAGGAAGAATGGGCAGCTTTACCATTTGGGAAACTACCACAAAGACTTCAAGCTGTTATTGATGTTAAAGGGCCAATACATAGGGTCATTTGGGTAGTTTCTGTTGTCATTATGATTGAAAATCATTTTAATAAATGTTTTCAGTTCTGCAAGTTTTATAGCATAACATACACAGCAATTCTCTAATTGTGAAAGTCATACATAAAGTATAAGAAAGAGACCCCCCTGGAGAGCCCAGTCACATTTTGGTCTGTTTGAATGGACCAGCATCACTCTGCCTTAAAAAGTGAGTGAACTCTGGGCTTTCAAACTCATAAATATCTCTGACTTGGACAGTCTTGAGAGGCATGTAGTCAAGCACTTCCGAGCAGCTCCAGGAAGCTGAAGAAGCACACTCAGTCCTGAGATACGATTCTTATAACCCTCAACCTCGACCTGTCAAGTTCACTCCAAAATAAAGATACCATATTTTCTCCCTCGTCTCTAAAATATAAAGGTCACTTCATAAGTTGCATAGCTTAACTATAACTAACTATAACAGTGAAAGTTCTCAATAAGCATTTACTTCCCTGCTGTCCACTTCCTTTCAGGCACACATTAAGAGCAGAGTCTACATTTGCTTGCTTATGACTATCTACATCTCAGCTAAATGTAAACCTTTAACCTGCAGCATGTTCCTGAGAGAGTCCATACATGCTGTCTCCATGAACATACTGCTTCCATGGTACACAGCTGCCACATCTCAGTCTTTGTGTGCATGCATAAACAACATGTCACTGATCCCACTACACCCTCAGCATGCCCCTATCCCATACCCCAGTTAGACAAATTAGCTCCCCCCCATGGTCACTGTCAGTGCTTTGTAGAGAAAATAGAGATATGAATACATATCCCTGAATTACAGTACATTGAATAATTTAATGTTTACTGTTTTATATTCTATATATTTATATATGAACACACACACAAACAACTGTGTCTCTACTTATTTTATTGTTACTTCTTTTATTTTATTAAAGATTTTTGTAACCACAATGGCCAATGGCTTTTTGTCAGCCATTAGTACAACATTTTTTGTCTGCATTTCCTCATATCTTGACAATTCATTGAAGACATGCCTTTGGGCCCTGTATGTGTTCATTTGTGGGCGGCCCATGGTTAAGTAGAAAGGAATTGGTTCAAATTCAAGGACAGGTCAAGGGCTGGAGTGTCCCTGCAAGGAACTCAATCCCCGATTGCTTCCTGGGTGCAGATAAGTGCTCCCAATTCTTCTGCATCTGGTTTGTGTTTGGTGAGTAAAAACATTTAAATGCAGAGGTCAAATTCACTATCACAAATTGGGGTGTGTACAAAATAAAACTAATTTCTGAATTCTATTTCTACTACGCAAATCGGACTTTGTTTGTTGCCCTTCAACAACTTCAACTTCAGCAATGTCCAGTATTCCTAATCTAATCAGTATTATATTGACTGCATTCATGTTGCTATAATTCGCACCAAAGGAGAATCAATTTGCTTTTATTAATAGAAAGCATTTTCATTCTATTAATGTCTAAACCTTTGATTTCTTCATATTAAGACACAGGCTTCTAGGTAAGGCTGTGTACACTGATAAAAATATTGTTTACTTAAAATATTAAGGCAACTTTTTGCATAAGGTAATTGTGTATAATAAGATTATTCTATGTATAAAGTACTTGATTTCCTTTCTACGTTCCAGCGTTGCTTGGAATTCCTTGTTACATTAACACAAGTTCCAAGTAAAGTTTATTTGAAATTCCCTGATCATCTGACAAAATAAGCTTATTTGGAATGAATTCCTTAATTTTTGTATGTATTTTGAATTTACTTCTGGGGGGGAACCTCAGGATTGAGCTTTTCACCCCATCTCTAAGGCCCAGACACCCTGCAGAGGAAACTCGTTTCAGCCGCTTGTATCCGCGATCTCATTCTTTCGGTCACTACCCACAACTCATGATCATAGGTGAAGGTAGGAATGTAGATCATCCATTATACTGTACCTTCACCATGACAGACCGATGCAGAGCCCGCATTACTGTGGACGTCGCACCAATTCGTCTGTCGATCTCCCACTTCATTCTTACCTTACTCATGGAAAAAGACCCAAAGATATTTGAACTCCTCTACTTGGGGCAGGATCTTACCCCGACCCAGAGTGGGGACTCCTCCTTTTTCCGGCTTAGGACCACTGTCTCTGACCGCTGATTCTCGTCCCAGCTGCTTCACATCCTTCCTTTTTGACCTCGACTGCTGGGGGATTTCCTGTGGTGCACTCACACTCACTCCCTCACACTCAGGGTATGAATGTGACTTAATTATATATTATTAACATTATTTTTTTCTTTCTCCCAAGTATGTGCCTTTCCTTCTGTCTCTCTCTCTGTCCTCATTATGCAGGCTGCAGAATCCAGATCCAGTTTTCGATGCTATTGCTATTATCTCTAACTGTAGTATTGCTGTTGTTATTATTATGCTCTGATTAAAAGTTCATCAGTATAGTTTCTCATCAATAACCTCTGCTGCTGCTTGTATAAATGACACTGTAGTTCTATAAACATGACATAACTGATTCTAAACTGATTCTAAACCTCACCTCCCTCTTTTTCTTTCTCTCCCCCCTTTCTGTCCCCCACCTCTCCTCTGTCCCCCATTTTCCTCTCACCCCAACCGGTCGAGGCAGATGACCGCACATCTTTGAGTCTGGTTCTGTCAGAGATTTTTTTCTCTCCGCTGATGCCTAGTGCTTGTCATATTCCATGTCTGGCTTATTTTCTTTAGTTCCTGTTTTATTTTGGTTAGTATTTGTGTTTCCTGGGGAAGTGTTGTGCTTTTTGTTTCAGGAGGCTGGTTGGCCGGTGAGGCAGGGGGACTAATCATCGCAGCTGTTCCTGATCCACTCATCTGGTCCTCCCTTCCTGCTTCCTGGTGTCAGCGCGTCTTATTAATTTCATGGGTAACCTGCGTCACGTCGTAGCTCCTCTCAGTACTCAGCTGCAGTTGTAGTTATTTTATTAACCTCCCTAACCACCTATTCTCTTTTTTCTAATTCTGGGTTTTACCTCCTGAGTCCTGCCTTGCCAGCCGGCCAGTCTCAGTGCCTTTAGTTAACTTTCCCCTTTTTTAGTTCTTAGCCCCAAGTTCCTGTGTCTGGCTCTCCTTTTGTTTGCATTTTTGTTATAAATTGAGTTATTTCTTTTTACTCCTGTCTCCGCGCACTGGTCCTTCATATACACCCACACCTCCTAGACCCAAACGTTACAGTACTTGCTCATTGCATAAACTTTTCTTTTCTCTCTGTAATATTGTAAAGGTTTTGGCCTTACTATGTACAGTGCCACTGGGAAGAGGCCCCAAGGAGGCCCCTTTGCTCTATAACTGCCAAGCTTGTACTTCTGGCTGTTGTGCCAGGCATATAACCAATTGAAGGATACTGGATCCCTCAAACAAGGGTGCATCATAACCTAAGCCTCCTCTCTTTGTGCTTGTGAGGGTGAACAGTGTAGATAAAGATGCTCTCTACTAGTTTGTCCAAAATGTCATGTTTGACTGAGAATATTTAAGATTGTTAAGAGTTCCATCCTTTCTACAAGCTTCATTTGTAGTGTCAAGGGAAAATGTAGGTAATAGAAATTGATCTGGCCAAGACTCACAGCGAAAGGTTGGGGAGGATAAAATGATGGTATCACCAGATGCAGTGGAACAGCTACCAACATCTTCAAAGCTCTCTTGGAGTCCTTGAGCATCCACATTCTCACTCACTGAGATTAATGGTTCAGCAAAACCACCTTGATAGTGTCTTTGTCTTTAATTTCATTTGTTAATTAACTTTCAGTTCAATGACAGATTGTATTATTGTGGCTTTGACATTTCTCTGTATTGTCCTTATGGGGGGGCATATGGGTTACCATGTCGAAAACATGGCTAACAGTGGGGTCAACAATAAAAGACCATGGCCAGCCAAAAGTCTTACAAATTGAAATATGTCAAGTTAAGTTTATCATCTTTTATCACCTACCGTGAGGCTGCTTCTCACTGATGGGGTAGGGAAGATACTGACTATGTTAAAGGGAATTCCAGTACTTTTGACCTGTTTATAAATGTGGGCGTGGTATGTGAATGGTACTTACAAACAGTTTAAGAATTGGTCCAGTAGATCATCTTGGGCCGCCACCGCAACAGGCCAAAATGGCTGCAGTGTAATGTTATGTGGTGCCATTCTGTTATATCCATAAAATGCAGGGTTTTGAACCAGAATTTTTTTCCAGTTGGTTTGTTCCAAACAGAAACAGTATTTTATTGTTTCCGGTTTTAGGTTCCACTCTAAAATTGACATTCCCGACTGGTTAGAACAAAAAAAATATAATTCGTGAAACTCGTTCAGGACATAAATAGGTAGGTAGCTTTAGGACATTTTAAATTGGCTATTAAAGTCTATAGTGATGTGAACACTCTCTCTGTGATTTTTTTCCTCCCTCGTCTTCATTATGTATTTCTTTGCTTCACGCTTGATGTGCATAGGAGGGTGTGCGTCATAATTCGCATCTGAATTTAATTGCACTTTCATCCTGTACATTAGCAACGTATGCAGTGCACAAAGGCCTTTAATGTTAAAGCTAGCTGTTTATGTTTGCTTTAATGTTTTGTCACAAACAGATAAAAATAATCGTGTCTAAAACAAACATTTGTTAAGATTGTAGACTACAATGTTTTATGGTTAATCAACACTGGGAGAACGCCGGCTGGTTTCCTGCAGGTGAAGCTTCTCTCTGCTCTCACACGCAGTGAGTGAAAGACAGGAAGTGAACCTCAAGAGGTCATTTCAAAACAGAAAAAAATCAAGAATGAAAAAAAAAAACGCTATTAACTGGTTACCATTATTCTAAACAAATGATTCTGTTCTGGAACCTTAAAAAATATAAAGTGTCTGGTTTTCATTTTTGTTCCATGAACCGTTTAAAGCCTTTAAAAAGGTGCTCGTTTCCACCAATAAATGACTCAGATTGTTACTGAAAGAGTCTGGCAACATTACCAAGAATGCAGGTTTGGTTACAAGACTAGTGTTGTCAGAACAGCACACGTCTCACATCTTCTCTGTGACTGCTGTTGTCTTTCTGTTGTGCTGTGATGTGTTCTCTGATGCTCATAAAATCCACTCGCTCACCCTCAATCTCCTCTCATAGCGTTGGAGCACATGTACGCATTGCCCTGTCTGTAACATTGGTAGGCACAACTTGATTTCTCCAACTATTGGTAGGGCTAAGTCCCTGCCGTCCATACGCAAATCTACGCCCTTGTGTGTGTGTGCGAGTCCCTGCTTGTTACTGAGGAGTTTCTTTTGCATTTCACTTTTGCATTTACACTTCACACTCTCCTGGACAACAAAACAAAGGAATGCACTGGCCTCTAGTGTTATTTTCCGTAAGACATAAAATACACACCAAACTTAAAGACATATGTATTACACAATTAAAAAAAATCTAAATATAAAAAGGAGCCTCCTAGATCTTCTAAATAGCCTTAGCTCAGGACATCAATCATCATGTTCAGTGGCCTCTACCAGAAATGTTTGAGTTTTATGGTTTACATGTACTGCTTTTTATCTGCTAAACATTTTCAACAAATATTTTTCTGATCTCCAATTTGCTAATAGGAAAGCTCTATCTGGAATATAGAAAATAATAAAGGCAAATACATGATTTAAACTGTCACTACTGAAGCTAAAGCTTGGCTCTACCGTGGTGCTGGTGGTAGTATGACATATTTGATGTATTAATTACACAATTTTAAGCTTTCATGATTAATATGTATTGTATGTATTTCCTACCCTCTTACCCTAAACTTAACCATCACAACTAAATCTCTATCCCTATCTCTAACCCTAACCCTAAAACCAGCTCTCAATCCTCAAATAGCCCTTAGATTTAGATTGAAATGTCCTCACAGAGATAGGTTTGCTTGACAGTTGGTCCACACGACCTATTGAAGACATGTTCACAACATATTGTCACTGTTAAAATCTTATAGGGACAGAAAAACCAAATGCTACCAGCTCAGTGAGTGTATTATATGAATAAAAAACTACCAAAAAAACCAAAAATAATATAATGCGTGTGTGTATAGGAGGATTTGAAACACCCTTTAATTAACAAAAGTTTCGCTCAGTGTACGAGGCAAACACAGCTACATCAATCTAGTGCCAATTACATGCGACTACATGCCGTCCAGGGCTCTAGTATCTGTGACAACCTGGATGATTGATCACCTACAGCAATGATTCTCTAACCTGATCAGGCAAATTACCGTGGCGACCGCCAGGGCCATCTGAGTCCCACACTGCAAAATTAAATCCACAAAGCTCATCACCTCGACTCAGTCTCTCTTTCTCTCTTACTCTCACACACAGTCACACACGCACACACACACACACAATTCCCCACCCCCTTTTATACACAGACACAGAAAGAACATCTACTGGAGCCTCTAGGGGTTAAGCACCAGGTGATGGGAACACTGAGGGGACATGAAGACGTATTAATGTACTAAAGACTTAATGAACCTCCATCCAAAGACACTGCGGATGAGTGGGAGAAGAGTATGGAGGCAGAGGGGGGTGATGGTGTTTACTTTATTAGTTTACAGCAGATTAATGGGGATAATCATTTAAGTGATGGAGATGGATTACCCTCTTAAATCTGGATGCCTACCTACAGCCAGAACACACACACAGCTGATGAACCAGGTTTTGTATTCCATACAGGTATGTGGTTGAAATGCTATAGTGATACTGTCACAAACAGATGTGATGCAGTCAATAAATATAAGATATCACTGAAAAGACCTCAGCCTGAAGAAAATATAATGTGACATTATATTCCACTACACCTCTCCACTCTTCACTGTACATATATTAATATCATTAACATTATGTTTATTTTTTTGAAGACAACATACTCTAATTTACATACTGGACACTCACATAAATAACCCAGTACACCCAGAAGCTACATACAGCGTCCAGGAATTTATGCCCATTTGTAATGTAACCTCTGCATTACTCATAAAAACTGGCCCTAGTCAGCCCACTCTGGACAAAAATTTTCAGGGGTCCAGCTCTCACATTTTGTTTCTGCATTGTGATTAAGATCACTTATGTTAAAAAAAAAAAAAAAAAAAAAAAAGCACACAGCTCTCAAGCCACCAATGCCTGCTGGGCCATGCTCACACGCTCTCACTCAAATGACCTATTTATCACGGTTATCAAAAAACCATCACAAAAAGGAAAAAAAAGACCAAAATGGAAACAAAGTTGCAAAAATGGAAATTTACAAAAATACTAATGAAAAAAACACCAGTCAGAAAACTAAACAGAAAGCAATCTCCCTTCAGGGAGACATCGCAGGAGCTGCACAAAACATTATGTCATCACACCTCACCTTAGCCTCACCTGGTTCTCTAGGTCCCCAGGATTGCATCTGCCCATCTACAAATATGCTGGTACTGGGTTACCAGTTTCTCCTCCCTCCCAGCATCATATCTCAGCCACCCATTAGTTCAATGTGTGATTCGGTCCATTCAATACACATCTTGTCAATCAAATAACAGGATCATCATAATGTCATAATCAATTCTCCCTCCATTTTTGTTTCAGATGTCCATAGAATTTGTTATTCATGCAGAGCCAAAACTGACCACCATCAAAAGTGTTGCTCCGTGCCTCACTAGACTGTAGCATTTGCCTCACTAGACAGCCTGGTTTTCAGCCTGGTGCTCCTTCCATTAATTCCATAACAGGTTTACCTTCATTTCCCTGATGCCAATAGAAACATCTACCACTAGCAATGAAGCCGCGACTAGCATCAGCCACGATTTCACACTAAATGATGCTCCTTCTGCCTTCACTTGATGGTGTCTATTATGTGTTTATTACGTGACTCTGGGTCTGAGCAGGCCTGTTAAATTACTCTCTCTGCAACTGTGATACTGAAAAAGCACTATTTTAGAATCAGTTGGTGCACTGAATGGGAAGCTCTGATTTGTGTGGCTGCCTTGGACCCAGAGGCTGACAGTGAGAAAATTTGATCAAAAACCCATCCGAAAATCAAATGCCCATCCTCGGATTTGACTCTGAGACCAGGTGTGAAAATGGGGTAGGGCCCAAACGAGTGTTTAAGAATGTTTTACAATTTTCACTCTGAATTCCTCCCTCCTTAGAGAGCTTTACCAGATGCACATGGACACGCACCCATATGGAAAGACCGTTGGCCGTGGTGGATTTATTTTCACTTCCCTGTGTCTCCATGTTTTTTCTGTCTCCCCCCATGTATCTTCTCCTTTCAGTATGTCTGCTCTGTGTTTGTCTGTCCTGGGTAAAGCTATATTGGCTCCTTACCTATTTCAGCCCTGTCAACAATCACTTTATCAAACTGGGTCCAAGTATCCCAGATTGTTTTGCCTACACTCACACGGTTGCAACATATCAGCTCCGTATCTGGCATTGAGTTAAAGTGGACACATTATACTCATATTAAGGTTTTTTACTTTTAATTGAGGTCAGTACTTGAAAGGTTTACATGTTTAATGTTCAAACATTTTTTCATATACCCTAAACTTGATATTGTTTCAGCGTCTCTTTTAACCCTTCCAGATAAACATTTGCAAAAAACACCCCTCTTCTCTCAGAAGCCAATTAGCCACTGCGTCCAGCATCCATAGGAAATCTCGTGCCCATTGAACATAAATGGATATAAGATACAGTATATGCCAGGCACCATCTTAGCAAATGGCTAGGCCTGGACCTTTATCTGGAGTCCAACAGTGAGGAGGTCAGAAGCAGTGCTCTAGCCAGACCACACAGCCTCTCTCCTAGAGCCGACTGCATCCAGAGGTAAAGATGCCGGGCACTGTCTTAGCCACCTGCTAAAAACCATCTCCAGCATGCAGCTCCACATTCAGTCCTGCAGCATCACACTTGCTCCCACGGTGTGCTGTGCTGGCATCCCTCTTCTCATTTTCTTGAGCTGTGAAGCAGAGAGCGCAAACGCCTTCAGACAAGTAAGCACATACAACCCAAAGCACATACAAAAATGGGTTCAGGGCAACACAATTTCCTATCTTTTTTTTTTCTACATGCCCTGTCCAGCAGCTTAGGCATACACCATTAAAGATTAAAGAAAGTGCTGGGCAACCCCTTCCCCAGGGTCAGAAGGGTGTGTGTGGTTCAGGGACAATGGTACTGGGGGGAGGAGGCACAAAGGGAAAGGCAGGGATGCAGGGCGCACCCCACCAAGTGTGCCAGGAAGACTAGGTTTATGCAGCCAGCAACCTGAAGGTAAGAATGTTTAGGGATGAAGCACTGTCAAGTGTGAGTGGTGGCCAAGGTAAAGGCAGTGATGGTGTTTGTGCTTATTCTGCGTGACTTTCCTTTAAACAACATACATTGACTAATATGTCGTGGTTTCGCTCCAGCTTCTCATCCTGCAGCACCAGACTGGCTGGTGTCTTCCTCGTGGTGCAAACTCTTGATAAGATCCAACATCTTCCTCCCCCTCCTTCTCCATTTGTGTACCTGTCTCAGGTAATCTGCAGGTGCTGCAGGTCTTCATGTTTCTTTTATCAGTATAACCCTCAAATCAATGACCACAATAAAAACAAAATTCATATTAAAAAAAAACTGATGATGCAATGTTCCTGCAAAAGTAAATATTTACACACAACTACAAATGATGGGACTTAGGGAACAAGTGATTAAAACATAGCTTAATATTGTATAATATTTTATATAATATTATATATAATAATTCCAAGGGGTATGTCTTTTTCCTCTTTTTAACTTGTTAGGCCTTGAAGAGAACATGCTTTTTCAGTATTTTCCTTTCCTCCTCCATATATGTAAAAGGCCTACCATGTTAAAAAGCACAAAGTCAGAAATTTCTCTCTTTCTTTCTCAAAATTTTCTTAAGACAGCTTCCGGACTGATACTTCAATGACTTCATGACTTCACAGTGTCAAAGTGAGGAAATCACAGACCATTAGACTAGGCATGACCCCAGGCACATCCCAGATTAAGCAACGTCTGGCTCAGATATTGGTTTTGCTATGTCAGTAGTATGAGGAAGTCCTCTCATGGCACCCAATCTGAAGCTTTTTGGTGGATCCACAAAGACACAGTTCATCTCTCTATACTTCTCTATCCTTCTCCATCTGGACTCTCAAAGTCCAGAAGACTCATAAAATTGCATCTTTCTTGACATGAGCCCATACTGCTCCTTGCTTATCTTCACAACAACTCCTTTCCACATCTACTCATCATCAATATGATCAACTTTAACTCATAATTTATACCTCTGTAGTTACTACAATTCTGTACATCACCCTTTTTCTTGAAAACTGGTACCACTACACCTCTCAACTCTTCAGGGATTTTCCTCACTCTTCAAGCTTATGTTAAACAAAAAGTCCACTTATTTCTCTTATTTCATCTGGACCAAATGTCTTTCCAGTCTTCATCCTCTTCGTAGCTGCACTACAATCTCCTTACTAATCCTATGCACTTCCTGAGGAATTAACCCCCCACCATTTTCCTCATTCACCAGCTCCTCAAAGTGTTCCTTCCATCTTCTCAATACAACTCTGTTTGCTTATTAGAACATTTCCATCCATTTCCTTAATCACTCCAAACTGCTGCATATCCCTTTACAGTCTAGCCACTGGATACAAGCTTTAGTTTATGGCTATACTATTTATACTATTATATATTACATATTATATATACTATTATATACTATTTTTGCCACACATGCCTTTGGGTTTGCTTTTTGACAGCTGACCCAACTTGATCATAAACTGTATTCATGTGGTGCACCCCACTGAGGTTTAACTGTGGATTTCCAGCTTTGCTCCTGTGGAGGTCTCATTAAAATTAAACACAATCTTAGAAAAATGTCTTTAAACATATCTGTGAAGATTCTCAGTCATCCAGGTCATGGTATCCAAAACATACTTTTGTGTACCGAAAATAAACACCAAAGTTTTAAGTGTTCCTTCCATCTTCTCAATACAACTCTGTTTGCTTATTAGAACATTTCCATCTATTTCCTTAATCACTCTAACCTGCTGCACATCCCTTTACAGTCTAGCCACTGAATACAAGCTTTAGTTTATGGCTATACTATTTATACTATTATATATTTATACTATTTTTGCGTACTGAAAATAAACACCAAAGATTTAAGTGTACATTTCTTTTGGATGTTGCCCTGTGTTTTTACTGTCTACTCCACAAGTGGTGAGCTTATGTACTGCACTTACACTTAAAGTGGTATTTATGTAGAACACTTGAGCCGAGTCTGCAGTCGGATTTACTATACTTTAATCCAAACTATTCAGTCTGAGTGAGAGTGGGCATTTGCTTACACTGTGCAGTCTGTGAGTATGGAAGTATAGGAAACATTGGAGATGTTAGGAAGGTAGGAGACAATGTGTCTGTGTATTAAGGAAGGAGGGAAATGGGTGTTGAAAACCGAGAAACAGTAAAAGCAAAAGACAGAGAGAGGGAATGGAGGGAGAGTATGTGTGTATGTGTGACATACACACACAATGCACAGCTATTCTTCTTCCGACACTGCAATGACTTCCATTCTGGATCTGCACTATGCCTTATTAGGACCAGGTTTTGGTCACCATTAGGACTACTGGTCATGACAAACCCAGTGTTTATGTTCTGAGTTTGTCCTAAAGAGCTAACAAAGACCCCCCCCCCCCCAACACACACAAACACACTCTACTATGTAGTAGTACCCATGCTCTGTCTTAATCTGTCAGCTGCCTTGACAATGAGATCTATCTTACAGCAGTGGTCAGGAGATGGGGAACCAAAAGACAGAATGGTAATTAAACCTCTTGGTGAATGTGTGTGTGTGTGCACGCATGTGTGCGTGTGTGTGTCAGTGAGGTAATTGTGTGCAGTATGTGCAAATTCACATTTGCTTATTTGTATTTGCTCTTAGTACCACAAACCCATGAATGTGTGTGCCACTGTGTGTGTGTGTGTGTGTGTGTGTGTGAGTTCACAATGTAATCTACAACTACCCAAGGTGTGCAGCTGTGTGAGTGACGCTTTTATTGCCAGCAGATGGAAGCAATAATCCCACTACAAGTCCAGACATGGTGACAAAATACTGTCTTAATTTCTTTCAGGGAGCTGCGACTCTCTTCATCAACTCCATATCAGCTCTAAACTCAATCGCCCAGCAGGCCAAGTAACATGTATAATGTTTATTTACAGCTGTAAACCCTGAGCACTTCAGATCCTATTATATCCTATATAAGTCTAATGAAGTCAGCGGCAGCATAAATTGAGTGCCAGACTAGTGTTTGCTTTAAGCAATGTCAAGAGACTGAGCGTTGGAATTTGTTTAGTTTTCATTATTTATTAACCCTTAGAACACTGAGCATTTTAGGCAGCTTTTTGTGTTAATATGTTAACAGTGTCTTATATCCTTTTTCAGCACAACATAGGCAATCTGATGAAATTATTTTTCATTTTACATATATAAACTATAGCTCAAAATTTTTAAAATCTAATTTAATTTGTGAAATTTAGAAATATATCACAGTTCAAAGTTTGCTGGGCTAGTTGTTATGAACAAAATAAAAGAAATTGTATTTTGTGACTTCTGCACGTTATTGTTACTTTTCGAAAATCATAACCGAAATGAAAATAAATGAATCATAATTATGACTCAACAAGACGAAAAAATTATTTTTTTTTAAGCCTAACATCCATATAAGGAGTTGTGTATTATTCCCACAGCAATAAACCAAGGGTGTGATAGATAGATAGATAGATAGATAGATAGATAGATAGATAGATAGATAGATAGATAGATAGATAGATAGATAGA
Source organism: Brachirus orientalis (assembly GCA_016785285.1). Classification (NCBI taxonomy): domain Eukaryota; kingdom Metazoa; phylum Chordata; class Actinopteri; order Pleuronectiformes; family Soleidae; genus Brachirus; species Brachirus orientalis. Next base: position 406,399 of record JAFBJR010000826.1, on the reverse strand, counting down.
TAGATAGATAGACAAAGACATATTTGTCATTTTGTACATTACTACGTTGCGTATTTAGATGGCGCTGCAGATGGCAGCCTCGGTACATCGCTCTCTCTTATTTGTCTTGTTTTTGTTATTTTTGTGGAGACTAGCCATGCAAACTGGATTATTTTCTGCAGAGAGGAATTTTTTTCCATCAAGCATCAAACTCCAGAAACAATTTCACCCAATTTCATTGATCCAGAAAGTGCGTGGGTTCTCACCGGGTTCTCCGGCTTCCTCCCACAGTCCAAAAACATGCAGATTTGGGGATTAGGTTAATTGGACACTCTAAATTGCCCGTAGGTATGAATGTGACAGTGAATGGTTGTCTGTCTCTATGTGGCCCTGTGATGGACTGGCCACCTGTTCAGGGTGTACCCTGCCTCTTGCCCTATGTCAGCTGGAGACAGGCACCAGCGCCCCCTGCGACCCTCAGTGGATAAAGCGGTAGAAAATGAGTGAGAGAGAGAAAGTTTCCTGGAACTTTTGATTGCAGGAGAAGCCGGGGGCGCTAGTGAGACTTTGCCAGTGAGAATTTCATATACCTCTTCCAGCTATGCACTTGGTGAACATTTGGTCCTTGCCTAACAAAATAGTTGAGCTGCTTCTTCTTAACAAGACAGTCAGAAGAGTAAAGAAGTGGACTAATGAGACGAAGGAACGGTTTTCAGTTGACAACTCAGCAGCGCTATGGAGAAGCTTTCAGGACATCACCAACTACAAGAGACCATCCATGACTGCTGAGGCTAACAATGGCCTTGCTGGTGACCTTAGTGCTTTCTACTGCAGGTTTGAAAGGGAGTCATTCACACCCATCCCCCACTCCAGACCTACTGGAGGACCCACCACTCACCTGGTCACCAGCTGGACCCCCTGCAGTTTGCTTACAGGGCAAACAGGTCAGTGGATGACACCACTGTCATTGGGCTCACCAGGAAAGTGCATATCAGCAAGAGGTTGACAACTTAGTGCTTAGAGATAGTGGTGGACTTGAGGAAGCACCCCACAGTGCTGCCGCCCCTCACAATTTCCAACAGTCCAGTGTCAAGGGTGAACTCATTCAAGTTTCTGGGATCCATCATTTCCCAGTATCTGAAGTGGGAGTCCAACATCAAACGTCATCGTCAAAAGGCTCAGCAGAGGACATACTTTCTACAACTGCAGAAGCATGGCCTACCACAAGAGCAACTGGTCATCTTCTACACTACTGTCATTGAATCCATCCTCTGCTCACCCATCACAGTTTGGTTTGGAGCAGCCACAAAACAGGACAAACAGAGATAACAACGCACAATTTGGACAGCTGGAAAAATCATTGGTGCCTCTCTGCCCTCCCTCCAAGACTTGTACACTGGAAGGACCAGGAAGTAGGCAGAGAGCATCATTAAAAACCCCTCACATCCTGCACACTCTCTCTTTGACGTCCTTCCCTCTGGCAGGCACTACAGATACTTGTGCACCTACTGCCATCAGTCTCCTGAACTGCTAATAAGTGGGGTCATCCCCACTTTGGGCTCCCACCCACTTCTCAAACACACTTACCTATCACTCCATATATATTTTGGACACTATGTTTACACACTACACTTGCACACTACACTGCACTACTAATTGCACTCTACATCCCACTCGATGTGTACCATGTCTTGTATATCATGTCCTATTTTGTATATTATGTAGATAGGTGCATATTATGTAGATAGGTGTATATTATTGTCTCTATTGTACAGTATGTGTCTGTATATTTCTATGTGTCTACTGAATGTATATTACTACATGTCTATATGTTGAATGTATAGAGAGTTAACATCTACCGATGACAAATTCCTTGTATATGTAAGTATACTTGGCCAATGAAACTGATTCTGATTCTGATGAATTTGAAATGAAACAATGACAATGTAATTAAAGTGTGGACTCTCAGCTCTTATTGGAGGGACTGAACAAAAAATTGTAATTGTACAGTTGTCCAAAAAAATCTGTTTCATAGACGGATATGGCCTGTTACCTCCCTGTCAAATCAAGGTCTGCAGCTAATTGCAAGTGTTGAATTTGCATTTGGTGGCTTTTCACTGAAATTTTTAATACGACGTCCAAATAGCTGTCAATGCAAATGACGTAGGCCATCATGAGAGAAAAAAATAAACCTATCAGAGAGATAGCAAAAACATTATGAGTGGCCAAATCAACAATTTGGTACATTCTTTAAAGAAAGGAAACTGCTGGTGAACTCAGAATAACTAGGAATCCTGGAAAATCACGAAAGACAAGTCAAGTGGATGAGCACAGAGTTTTTCTGATAAACTTGTACCAGAATGATGGGAAGGTAAAAGTATAGACATGTATGATTGCAGTGGACCAGGCTCACTTATGTTTATTGATAATGTGACTGCTGATAGAAGTAGCAGGATAATTTCTAAAGTGGACAAGATTATAATTTTTTTGCTCACATTCAGTGAAATGCTGCAAAACATTTCACATTTCAGACGGATAACGAGCTAAAACATATTTCAAAAGCAACACAACAGTTTTTGAAGGTAATGAAATGGAATGTTCTTCAGTGACCAAGTCAGTGACCCGATCTTATGCTATGACTAAACTGAAGGCAGAAAGATGTGCAAACAAGCAGCAACTGAAGGCTGAAGGCTGCAGTAAAGGCCTAGCACAACATATCCAGGGAGGAAATCTATTGATTTTCATGGGTTTCAGACTTCAGTTTTTCAGACTTCAGTTTTTTTTTTTTAAATCAAGTATTAAAACAAGCCTTTAATTTATCATGATTTGAGTTTGTCCTATTATTTTGGGGATCCTGAAAATTGACAATAATGTACTGTTCCTCAACAGTTATTTCGATTATTTTGTTTAATCCCTTAAACTAAAGCTGAGAGTCCACACTCCAATCACATCTTGATTGATTCATTTCCAATTCATTGTACATTGTACAAAGACAAAATGACAAAATGTGGATACAGTATTTGTCCAAACTGTAGCTATCTGTGACATGTCAAAGTGATTCTTCTTTTTCTGATAAACCCTGTCAAGTTCATACAATTCCCTCCGTGTTGTGAATGTAGCAGTATTTAGATCTTGTGTAGCACAGAAACTTTGCTTTTTTTCTAATGTTGAGACAAATAAAAGCAACAGCAACATTGTGATAAAAAAGTGACACAATTACAAACAAGTTGGAGTATGACTGAAAACACAAAGAAATACCCACAAAAAGTTTCAGAAGTGAATTCTGGTTTGTTCAGCAGATTGTTGTGATAAATGTTTCTAGCTCCCACCTGCCCTAGCTCTGCTGAAAATTGGTCAAAGGTAAATAGTTTGTAGGAATGGTGACGACCACTCAAAACTGCTTTACACTACAGTTTTTACCATTTACCCATTCACTCACACTTTAATTTTTCTATCACTCATCTTTGATACCCATTCACACACTATCGGTACAGCTGTCAGGAGCAATGTGGGGTTAAAGGTCTTGCCCATGGAAACACTTGACATGTAAACTTACCTGTAACGCTCTACCATTGAGCTACTGTCACCCCTGGTATATACACATAAATCCAGCCTCAGTGTGGTCTGATAGTATTGCTTGACAGAGCCTGTATATAATAAATTAGTATATATTAACCTACTGTACTTGTGTATTTGTGAATGGAAGAAGTAAAACAAGAATGTCACCTTCAGATGGATAATTTGGACTACCAAATCTATTATTTCTAGAGCAAAAATATCCGATTTTATTGAAAGGTATCCAATTCTTTCTTGGTTGAAGGAGGGGTGGGTGTGAGTTCTTACACAGTTCTTTCATTACTAGAATTATGTGTCATTAACCTTTTTTTTCTCTCTCTCTTCCCAAGTCTATGTCTGCTTCCTGAACTGTTGGGTTTCTTTTCTCTCTGTAATATTGTAAAGGTTTTGGCCTTATTATGTACAGTGCCTTGAGATAATGTATGTTGTGATTTGGCGCTATACAAATAAAATTGAATTGAATTGAATTGAATTTGAACCACCATGGTCATCCTCCACACTAAATGCTCTCTTCAGCTAATATGGAGGAGGAAAAAAATCCCACTTCACCAGAGCTTTCTGTTGCATGTTTCTACCTCACAATAATATGTCATTCTCCACCTCGTTTATTGACCTGCAGAAGCATCAAATGGCCATGAAGTACTGCAAATAATAAACATATTTTAATCAGATTAAACTTGTGTGTATTTCTTGATACCCATTGACACCCAAGCTTTTAATCTCACACTACACTGTTGACAGTGAGCAGGTATTAGACCTCTACCTCTAGTGTCTACACCATGGGTCTCCAACCCATCACACACGAGCTACCATTCGCTCGTGGCCCCGTTCTGAGTAGCATGCCGACGGCTGAAGAACATATTTTCATTTGCTACTGGCTTAGCCAATTTTAATTTCCATCCAAAGTGATGATTTCACAAAAAGTCTGAGGTCCTATGTTAATGCAATATTGAGTTTATTAATGACAGTTAAAAAAGATGAATAGAATATATTTCTACATCTCTAATTTCTATATTTTAGGGTTAGGCCACAACCATCCCATTACGGCCAGGAAGACGATGAAGGAACGCTTGGCAACAGTGGTGGCATCTGTACTGCCTAAGGGTTTCAAAATCCAGATGCCATCGTCCAGTTCCCAAGTGCTCCTGTATGTAGTCACTTGGTTTTCCAGTGAGCGTTTTCTAAATGCATATGGAGAATGCTTATGCTTATTTCTAATTGTTTTATTTTTCCCTTGCGTCTTAAAAATGTATTTGGAGATGTGTACTTATATTTTAATTTTTCTTTTTCCGTTTAAAAAGTCTGGGGTAATGTATGTAGAGGATCTGAATATCAACTTGTGGTCTTCCCTGTTTTCACTTGTGAAGTTAAGTGAAATAGTTAGGCAAAGAAAAAGATCAGGTGTTTGCAGAGTTGTTAAACAGGCTCAGAACCCATAGTAAAGGGACACCAGTATCAGACAGTGACATGAACATGATGAAACATTGTGAAACTAAAGAAAATAGCTCAGCCTTACACATAATTGCTACTAATCAACAAGTACATGAGTACAATACCTGTACTGAGTACATGACTATAGAAGCACAGGACTATCAAAATAATCGGACAACAGTAAAATTGGAGTTAATTCAAGGCCACCATGCTAAAGCTCAAAACATGTGGCAGAGCAGTTGTTGTTAGGCATGTGTTATGTTGTGCACCCTGGAGTGTGTGGTATGGTAACGCATATAATCCAATCAGAGCGCTGTAAGTTTCCCAAAATATTTTTGTGAAGTTTGATGATGCAAATGTAGGTGCAGAGAGGAGGAAACAATACACGAGTGTTTCAGCAGATTTGATAGGTTCAACAGCTATTGATCCAGAAAAAGAAGGAGCCTCCAAAATAGGTGGGATATCAATTCCCTTTAAAATTAGCATGGGAACTTTACTGTATATAAAGTTCAGGGTATTACAGTTGACAATAGTGTAGCGTGTTTTGATTAAAAAATTTCAGCTGGACAAGCATATGTGGCATTGGGTAGAGTCAGAAGTTTGTCAGGGTTAAAATTGGATAGAAGAAGATTTATTGTTGGGACAATAGTAGAGATGGCTCCATTCTTTGTAGATAGTTTGACAAAGCAGCAATTAAGCACAAGTAGGTTTAACGTGTTTTTGATAAATATGTAGGTTCAACATTGTTGCTCTGTTGCTGGTTGTCAAAAACAACACCAGACGCTTCATAGACTCCCTTCTAATGAAGAACAAAGAGCAGAGTGGATATCTTTCATTTTTGATAGTAATATCCCCGCTAAGCTTCCTGAAATGCTGTTTGTTTGTAGCAGTCACTTTGAAGTGAATAGTTATACAAACTTTGGGCAATACAAAGCTGGACTCAGTTCAAAACTTAATCTCAAGTAATGGATTTCTTGAAGGCAATGTAAGTATTTCCAAAGAAATAATGCCTTTGTGGCTTGACTGCTGCTTGGCTTGAATAGCGATAGTTAACAACAGCTAATTACAGCCTAATTTGAAAGGCAGCGTGTGTGTTTGCTTTTTCTGATTGTCTCGGTAGCGGTAGAAAATGAGTGAGTGTTTGTCTCAGCTCCACAATATTGTTTATAAGTAAAAAGCTGCACGACTTGTGTGAAAACGTGTGTATTTTTGTGTCGGCTTGCAAGTGTCTTGGGTTAGCACATATGCTAACAGCTGTGCGGCAGGCAGAGATCAGTCTGTGTTTATCTGAGCAGCCGTAGAAAATGAGTGAGCGTTTGTCTCAGCTCCATGATACTGTTTACTAACACACTGCTGCACGAGTTGTGTGACAATGTGTGTATTTTTGTGTTGGCTTGCGAGTGTCTCGGGTTAGCACATACGCCTACTACTGTGCAACAGACAGAGATCATGTGTGCTTTCTGTTTGTCTTGGCTCGCTGTTTTAAAAGTGAACCGCTGCATGAGCTGTGAGAAACCGTGTGCATAGGGAACAACTTATACTAAAATGGTTTATTTTACATGTAAATTAAACCACGCAGGCATTCAAACTGACACTCCTGTGCAGTAGTTAGTCCGCTTGTTGCTCGCCAATCACAAGTGAATGGAAATGCGCTTGGTAGCTGGCCAATCACAAGAGACTGGGGGTTCTGGGGGCGGGCATTGGCTGCAAAACAGAGCACCTGTTAAAATGCTGTCAGAGACGAGCAATAAACTGGCTTAATCTGAAGAGACTATGGGGTTTTTGACCATAAATATTATTTAGTTTATCTAAGTAGACATCAGTAATCTGGATATTTGGTTCAAAAAGACCATTCTATGTTTCCTTTAATGCATATTGATGATCATCCAATAAATTATGTTTCTCAATGAAGATGTCAAGTCTCAGATTTTAGGCCTTCAGTGGATGTCATTCTTTGGGGATACTGACCGTGTTCTAGCAGCAATGGGTGGATCGAGGGCACGAGGGACTAGGGTTCTGTTGATAACTCCAATGTTTTGTCCTTGTATTGGTGTAGTAGGAGTTTCGTTCCACCCATCTGGGTCGGGGCCTCTGTCCATGTTATAAGGACACCTGCTGGCAGAACACAGATATTCCAGTAGGGTGGAGTCCAGGATTGGGGGTGGTGACTGGTGAAGGCTAGTTTCCAGTGGGGTGCAGGCATTGTTAGCTGTGGGTGGTGTGGGTGGCATGGGTGCAGAATGTGTGGAGGAGACAGAAATTGTTGACTGGGGTTCAGGGGGTCCAGCTCCTGTTGCAATCGCAGAGAAACTGATCAGGTCATCTTGTTGCGGTCTGGCTTAATTCTGCTGTTCCAGGTGAAGAGGCAGACCTTGAAGAGTGGGTTCCATGTCAATTTTGCCTCCAGTGGTGCTTGGACTGGCGGACCAGAGGAGACAGTAAGCATGTCAGTGAGGGGGTTACATGGCTTGGTGGGGGAGGTCCTATAAGGTGGGGGTGCATTAGGTGGGTCTTGGGCATTGGCTAGTGCAGGATACAATCTTGACATTGGTGTGGTCTGGGACTGAGTTGGGGGTTGGCTGGGCTGGAATGGTGGTTCCTTGTAGGGGTTCATCTGGGGTTCCTTGTCAGCGGATGTGGTGAGTTGTTCCATGTGTGTGAGGATGTCTTGTGTCCTTATGCTCTGTCTTGTGCGTTGTCATATTTCCTTTTAGTGAGTCCCCATTTGGGTTGGCCAGCAGTCTCCCAGGCTCTCCTTGCTGCGGCAATTTCTGGCAGTGGCAGCAGGTAGGGGCTCATCAGGATTCTGTCCACTGTGCCCACATCTTTGTCACTTTCCTCCTTGCTTTGCCTTGTCTTTGGATGGTGTGACTTTCTCCATTCTTTCCAGTATTTGTGTGAATAGCTCCTCCATGGTAGTGGGGCGTTATCATCAGGGATGGAACTGTTGGGGTAGTTGACGCCATTGTGGAGTTTTCAATTGGATCAGTTATCAGTGTTTATGTATGCCAATTAAGAGTCCCACCGCTGTAATCAATGCAATTAGGAGGCCTGTGGGCCACCAATGTGACATGTATTATTACAAATTTCAATTTCCGGAAGCATAATTCTGATAGCTAGGTTAGCTTCTGTAAAGGGTGTACAGTTACTAACTGGTGCTTGGAAAATGTGGTTGTGTGTGTGCAATGGTGGCTTGCTATTTTCGTTGTGTAAACCTTCTGTGTCAACATCAATATTTGTGGGCTTAAAAAAAACATTTTTTTTGGAAAAAAAAATAAATAGATAATAAAATAAAAAATAAGTGAATTTGTCAAAAATGCTCCAGAATAACAGATTTTTTTTATGAAGGTGGGTAAAAACAAGGCAAATTGAGTAATTAAAACTAGTTTGTATCAGGGCTGCTTATAATAATAATATAATAAGACAAACAAACAAAAAAATAAAACTCTAAATGGTTTTAGCACAGAGTTAAGAACATTTTTATTTGGTGCTGTATTTCAGTAATGTCCCACAGTGTAGTATACAGTACTGTGCATACATCTTAGGCCACCATTAGATTTGTTGTTTTAACAATGCTAAAATGACCATCCTGTACAATTATTTCACTTTATTTATATCACTTTATTGGAACATATCCTGAAAATATGGAGAAACACATTTGCAGCTTGAAAATAACATCAAAACAAACAACAAAAATGCTTGTATAATATCAAATATTGAGTGTGAGCTACATTTCCACTTGAACAAAAACACAACCATGGCTCTTTAAAACCTGGAATGGAACCCTAATGTTATTGGTCAAACCTGTGTTTCTCCTACTATTTCATGGCAACAAATAGCTGCTGTGAAATTATACCTGGTTTACTCCAGACATGTTGGAGCATTACATACACATGTTGCACAAGTTCAACTCACTGACAGGTTGATCATATAGTAGAAGACTGACTTTTAGTCACATCTTTTAAATCTGAACGCCAACGATCACAAAAGTGACATAAAAACAACAAAGCTGCTGGTGGACTAAGACTTATGCACAGGACTGTATATTATTATTATTTTATTTTTTATTATTATTATTTTATTATTATATTAACACTCTCTTCTTAATTTATTCTCCTCTTTTTTACTTTAAATTGTTTTCTTTTGTACTTTTAAAGTGTTATGTAAATTGTATGCAAAATGTGTTATACAAATAAGCTTGCTTTGTGTGTGAGTGTGTGGGAAAAGAGGCTTATCACAGAGAACTCTCAAAAGTCAGCACAGTTGTATCACCGTTCAGTGTCCACCCAGTGGAGCGCTTTGTCTATTCCTTAAAAACAACTGTCTACCTCTAGGGATCAACACTCCATTTTTCTACTTGCATTTACTTTCAGTTACCACCAGATGGAGCCAATGCTCCACTCTAGTTTCTATTTGCACTTACTTTGCACACTTAAAACAACTTCCTCTACTCTCTTATTTCCATTTTTCTCACTCTCCACACAACCTTTACCACTTTAAAAGTGATACAGTTTACAGTGTTTATACTGTTTAATTCACACAAGCACTTTTTCCATTCCTCTTTTCATTTAGGCAGGGACTCAGCCCTCCTAGTAACACAGGTAGAGACTCTATTCTCTTTTATTTACCAGTTTTCACCTATTTTTTGACAGGGATGCTATGCAAACCCCCTATTTTTTGTGTTCTTTTCATTTAGTCAGGGGTCCAGCCCTCCTATTAGTATACAAGGACTCTTTCCTTTCTCTTTTTAGGCAGGGATTCCAAACCTCCTTTTAATACCTTTTCATTTATCTTCTCTTTTCATTTACCTTTTCATTTATCTTAGTCATGGACTTTAATCCTGTTTCTTTTTCCTCATTTATTTTTCACAGTTAAAAAAAAAAAATCACACTCTACTGTAGTTCCTCAGAAAACAAGAGCCCAAACAGAATACAAAAAAACAAAACAAAAAAAAGGTTCCTATTGACTTTTAGCTCTTCTCTCACCAACCTTACAGTCACAGACTAAGAAATGTTCGTGGCGCCTCTGTGACTGTTAGGAGGATCGATCAGCGTGGACCATACTCTCTTTGTTGAGTCTGGTCCCTTGTCAATGGTCTTCTTCAGGATCACATCGGGGTCACCAATTTTTTGGGTCTGGTTGCCCAGCAACAGCGTGTTTGTTTATCCTGAATTAGGACAGACTACTTCTTTCATTTGAGCTCTTTATTTTCAAAACGGAAGATGAAAATGCTCAGCTGAGGACCTCAGTCCAGTACAAAGACCCACAGAGAACAAGAATGCTCTACAGCCCTCTTTGTTGGAGTGAGTGTCCAGATTAAAGGAAACATTAACCTTTATAGAAACATAAATGATGGTATGAACATGATTGATAAGACTAGGTGGGGAGTGGCCATGGTTTAGACTTGGCTCTTCCTTGTTGGTGCACAGGCTAAGTCCCAGCCTCTTGGCACACAACCAGCCAATCTTCAGGCATTGCTTCCAGTTGTGTCCCTCCTTGGGACCTCCCTGAGCTAACTGGCACTAACTAGTCTGGAGCAGCTGTGTCCACGTGTCTTCCCTGAGATACAATGCATGATGTACCCTGATATTGTTTAGGCTGTGTTCATCTTATCTGTATTTTCTGTACCTATTGTACTGTGCAAGCATTAGTGTATGTGAGCATAAGTGAGTGCGTAAGCAGTGGGTCCACGTATGTGTGTGTGACTGATTGTTGCAGTGTTTGTGTGCATGTACATGTAGTAGATAGGTGTATATGGCCAGTGAGTCAAGCATAATAAGAATGAAAACCCTCACACTGTTGAGACATGGTTAGAAGCTGTGTCATCAGTAGAAACTGTAAATATTGAGCGTTATACTTTTCATAGATGTTCACGCAGTTCATCCTACAGTAGTGATGACACTAGATTGGCTGTGTTACGAGATCAACAACATGGTGGTGTGGGCTTTTATGTTGCAGAAAGTACAGAATATGAAATTAATAAAGTCCCAGGTTTGAATTTGGAGTGCTCAGTGTCTAAATTTGTTAGATATAACATAGTTATTTCAGGGCTATATTGACCACCATGTTATCCCATGATGTTATTTAAAGAAAATGTAGGCAAATTTCTTGATTGGCTTGATTCAGCAAATGAAACGATTATTCTCATGGGAGATTTTAATGATGACATTTTTAAATCATCAAGAATATGTAAATTGCTTGCTGAAAAAGGTTATAATCAGATTGTAGAAGAAAGTACAACAGAAAGGGACACTAATTGACCATGTTTATGTAAAAACAGCACAGTATGGGGCCATATCAACAGCATTGCCAACATTTTTTTGTGATAATGAGGCAGTGTTATGTTTATTTAAGTAAGTGGTTTTTCTTTTGCCACTACATTTGTCTGTTTGGTACAACTATAGCAATCAATTTCTGTGAGTAGTTTATTCCAGTCTGTCTTATGGATAGTTTCTCCTCACCGCAAACAATTAAATATATTAGTACATAGTGGATTTAGATCTTATTAGTGACACCCATATACTGTAATTTAAAAAAAAAAAGCTGCAGTTAGAATTTTGTCAGTTAAGAAATGACAGGTTTAGGTTTTTGCATAACCACCTGATTATATAATAAAGTCATTATTCATCAATACCTGAGGTTGTTTTTGTTGGTTGTGTTGTGGAAATTTCATGTGTTCCCCGGTGACATACTAATAAAGAAAATTTGAGAGTCCACCAGGTATCTTTTGTGTTTTATTCTACAGAAGGAACAGGTTCACAGAGCACAGGGTGGTCTGTGAAGGAGTTCAGAATTGTGGAGTGAGTCACAGCTTCTTATAGGCAAAAGATGGTTGCACAAGAGGAGGCTATATGTCCATAAAAGGCAGAAACAGTTAAGACCAAAGTAAATCAAATGGATGGTCAAACGGTGAAAATGAGGCAGGTAAGCATTACGCCTTCCTTTGGAGAATGTGGAGACTGGTGGAGACTTGCACTGCTGATAGTGTAGAAGATATAATGAAGCATATATGTTAAAACATGGTTGATATTATGAACTTGTATTAGATATAGGGATTTTCCATTACAGTTGTTAGATATTTTTTTCCTTCCATAGGTATCCAGACCTGGGTTTTTTGCTTTATATCAATTTACCATTGTATTTATTGTATGATCTATTGTTGTTGTTATTTGGTGCTCTTTTCATTGCTCTGCAGATATCCATGTGTCCTGGGCTGATCAAGTTATGATTGTATTAAAAAAATCCCTGTGATCTTAGTATAAACAATGACTGGTTAATGTAACAAGTTAGTACAGCTGTTATATGTTTGCTCCTTGTCTGTCTTCTGTCTCTACCCTGTCTCTCTCTCTCTTTCCTGCATCTTCCCTCCTTTTGCTCCCTCACCACTCATCTGTCCCCCATTTTTCTTTTCACCCTAACCAGCTGAGGCAGATGACTGCACATGTTTGAGTGTGGTTCTATCTCTTCCTGTTAAAAGGGAGTTTTTTTCTCTCCATGGTCGCCAAGTGCTTGCTCAGTGTGTGAACTGTTGGGCTTCTTTTCCTTGTTTGTATTATTCAAAGTATTTTAACTGCGTTGAAAGTATATATGTTCATATTTGCCAATATGTGAATAAAATTTAATCAGATTACACTTCATGTTCATGGTTATTTTTTCACCAGTGTCATGTAAGGCTGTATTATTTTAATATGTAGTCCTTATGCATAATGTTTAACATTATCCTTATTGTTTTACAGTTTTGCATAATCTTTCAAGTCAAATGGAAATATATAAATAATAAAATTTATTATACAAATATAACATTTAAATTGTTAAATGTTTCATATTGTAAGTGTACTGAATTTTATAGTCATACATCACATTTTATTTAAATCCGTTACAAATTATTTGGTCAATGTCACCAGGAGGTGTACCAGCAACTACAGTTTGGTTCTCTGCAGTATATTCATTGTTTTGTATCTACATGTAGTTAATATCATTCAATTTACAGCCAAGTTACATTTCACTTCCTGTTTAAAATGGCAGTCAAATGTTCAGTCAAGCTTATGTCCATAAACATGTTCAAGGAAAAATCAACGTACAGCAAAGTTACATGTCACCTCCTGTTTAAAATGGTAGACTTCCTGTTTGGTCAAGCACATGACCATACACATTGTCAGGGCAGTTCTCTTGTCTCACATATCAATTTTTGTGCAGATCGGTCAAAGTATGGCTAATTGCCAGTTCACTTCCTGTTTGGAGGTCATTCCTTGCAGACGTGTTCAGGACTTGTCTCTGGTGTCACATATGAAGTTTTAGGTGGAAATGTTAATTTCTATTAGAGCAGCATGAAAAACTGTAAAATGTCATGTTTTCACTATGGAAGCAAAATTTTATTTGATAAGGTTCTCTGCAGTATATTCATTGTTTTGTATCTACATGTAGTTAATATCATTCAATTTACAGCCAAGTTACATTTCACTTCCTGTTTAAAATGGCAGTCAAATGTTCAGTCAAGCTTATGTCCATAAACACATTCAAGGAAAAATCAACGTACAGCAAAGTTACATGTCACCTCCTGTTTAAAATGGCAGTCAAATGTTCAGTCAAGCTTATGTCCATAAACATGTTCAAGGAAAAATCAACGTACAGCAAAGTTACATTGGGGGTGCTGTTGTCAAAACGGAATATTTTTATACAGATGTCCCCAGGACAGGATAATGATCAAGTTTGATCAAGTAAGTTTGGTTCAGATCGAACCTACCATCACGAAGTTATAAGTGTTTGTTTCCTGTGGCAAAAAAATCGGAATTTTGTCGAACTTTGCCGCACACCATCTCATACACCATGCGATATTAAGAAAAACTTTCAATAACTTTTGAACTTTTAAACACTTTTAAACAACTTTTAAACATCAAATTTCTGATGTTTTTTGGTGTGTCCCCGTGTCCCTCCTGCATCTAAACATCACTAAAGTGTCACAATAAACACTTCAGCCACTTTTGAGAAAAAAGGGCTTCTCTGTTTATCTGTGCTCAAGCAAGCGGTTTTGAAAAGTAGAGTTTAGTTACGCAACTAGCACATTTGACGTGCATTGAACCTCCCCCAACAGCTACTCCCGGTCATGGGCGTGAACATTCAACCCAAAGAAGAAGAAGCTGAATCACTTCCGCCATTACAACTATTGTATCTGTTGAGAGCAACATGTCTTAGAAGAAAGGTTCAGCTCATTGTTGCTCTGTTGCTGGTTGTCAAAAACAACACCAGACGCTTCATAGACTCCCTTCTAATGAGGAACAAAGAGCAGAGTGGATATCTTTCATTTTTGATCGTAATATCCCTGCTAAGCTTCCTGAAATGCCGTTTGGGCGGGCATTAGCTCCGAAACAGAGCAGTTGTTTAAATGCTGTCAGAGACGAGCAATAAACTGGCTTAATTTGAAGAGACTATGAGGTTATTGACCATAAATATTACTTAGATAATCTAAGCAGACATCAATAATCTCAATTTTTGGTTTAAAAAGACCATTCTATGTCTCCTGGGGCAATTTGAGAACATTTGGCTTTAAAGGGATTTCTTAGGATTAAATTAGAATTAGATTAGGGTTAATGTCGACGAAATTAAGCAATATCACAAGAGTGGGAGTGCTGTTGTAGGACACATCAGCTATCATAACAGCACAATGTGGAATGTGATATTGCTAGTTGAAAGTTATAAGCTACAACAGATTTATTTTTGTTTTATTTAAACAGCTATATGGCTACGACAACCAAAACAGTTTCATAAATGGACCACTTGACTGTTGCCTACCAATACAAACAATTAGCATTCCTTGCATGCTACACAGGTTTGCCCACTACTTTGATTTATGTACATTTATTAAGTTGAAGCTGCATCATGCAAAGAAGAAGCCAAATGTCAACACGGTCCAGTTCGCTAACTATGTATGTTCATAGACAGTGGTTTGTGGAAGTGTTCTTGAGCCCATGCACTGATTTCTAGTAGAGAATATGTCTGTTTTTAAGGCAATGACACCTCAGGGCCTGAAGATCACCAGCATCCAGATTTGGCCTTGTCCCTTGTGCACAGATTCCTCCTGATTCTCCTGATATTATGCACTATATACATGGTGGGGTCTTAAAGTCTTAGCAATTTTATATTAAGGAACATTTTTCTGAAATTGTTCCACAGTTTTTTCATGCAGTTAATTGGAGATTGGTGAACCTCTGCCCATCTTTACATAAATACTCCCATAAATATACCCAGTCATGTTACTGACCTTTTGTGAATTACCGTAATTAGTTGTAAAATGTCAGTTGTCCTCCAGTTGTTTTTAATTTGTGCCATTTACTTTTCTAGCCTTTTGCTGTATCTGCTCCAACTCTTTTGAGGTGTTGCATCAAATGAGCTAATATTTTTCATGAAATAGTAGAATGTCAAAGTTTCAACATCTGATTTGTTTCTTTATGTTCTATTGGGAAAAAAATATGGGATATGAAAATAGTTTTCACCAGGTACTCCAGCTTCCACAGTCCAAAAACATGTAGATTGGGGATTAGGCCAATTGGACACTCTAAATTGCCCATAGGTGTGAATGTGAGAGTGAATGATTGTCTGTCTCAATGTCTCTATGTGGCCCTGTGATGGACTGGCGACCTGTCCAGGGTGTACCCTGCCTCTCGCCCCATATGTCAGCTGGGATTAGGCACCAGCGCCCCCGCGACCCTCAGTGGAGGATAAAAGCAGTAGAAACACATGTGTGCTCTACACAGAGCACACATGACCACATTTTTTTGTTTCTTATTTGGCCCGGATTCACCCTGAAGTCTTTTTGTAAATATACTATTACTAGCACTGTCACCTTACCCTGCAAATTATAATAAATTATAAAGTGATATAAAATATCACTGTTGTAGCACAATTTCCACTCTCCAATTGTGTTTTATTTTGCACGTTGGCATCCCCTGATAGGTGTATATAAAAATGGGAACAAATATTACATGATTTATTATTGTATTCACCAAAATTAATTCACATTTCACATGACAAAAAAAATCAGGATATAATCTAATTAGCTGTTTCTGCTTGTGAAATATAGTACTGCAGGGTTCAAACCAGATCATGGACCTTACTCATGTATTACTGTTCTGTAATGAAAATGGTAACTGGGGCAGTGTGATACATTTTAGGATATTAGAAAGAACTTTCTTTCAAAAGGGCAAGATTTTTTTGAACAAAACCACCCTTTCATGCAGCAGCAGTGGAGGTCATAGGATTAAGAAATGTGTAATGCAAGGCAGATGATTGTTACCCAATGAGCACTCACAAGAAACACTGCCCTGTTCTTTTAACCGTAATTAACATTGTGAGCACATGATCACTGTGTGATTACTGGTATGGAGTGTTTGATTGTGTGGGAGTCTGAGCGCTGAACCTGCAGCTCTGTAGTTCTGCTAAAAGGTCGAAAAGAGTTCTGATCATTCCAGTATAGTTAGCAGTAAAGTTCCATATTCACATAGATCAAACTTGTGGCTTTTTGTTACTACACAGACACAATACATTGAATTTAATAATTATGTATAACCTCAAATCAAAACATAAGGTACATTGTCTCGAAGTACTTAAAATACTAGGGTCGAGAATTTAAGGAGAAACACAAGGGTTCATTAAATGAACACTTGGCAACAGTGCAGAGAAAATGACAGGAAGAAACTTTAAACACAGACAGACTCAGAGTGGCTGTGGTCATCTGCAGTTCATGTCCACTTACAATGTAAAAACAAATGAAAGAAAAATCTACTTCTGTGTTGGGTTTCTGATACCACTGTTTTAAAAATATTATATATAAATACTGGGAGAGGAATCAAGACTCTTGTTTCTTTTTAAATGAATAATGTCGCACAGGATCATTCACTGCATTCTGCCTCATTGAATTTACAGTTGGGCTGGTATGATGTCAAGGTGTTTATGAGACTGATGCAGTTAATGCAAGCCAGAGTTTATCGTTCCACACTGTATTGAGGGGAGTTGAGCTGCACTATGCCGCATGGCGGAAACACAGCTTTATTTACTGGTCATGGTAAAGTGAATTCCCACATCAAGAATTCAAAAATGTAACATAAGGTGACAAAATACTCACAGTATTTTGTCACTGTAAATGTCAGAAACAGATGAATAAGATATCCAATCCCTATATGCCCTAAGTGAGACCTGTGTTGCAATACTCTGCAGAAATTTGAACTTGTTCCAGGTTGGTGTTGGGTTCTGCCAGGGCTGTGACTTGGCCCCATTCCTGTGATCCCGTGATATTCATGGACAGGATCTCAAGGTGCAGCCATGGTGAGGAGGGGTTACAGTTCAGTGGCTGGAGGATTGCTTCACTGCTTTTCGTAGACCATGTGGTCATGATGGCATCATTGTTATGTGATCTACAGTGCTCACAGCAGGATTGCAGCTGAGAGTGAAGCGGCATGGATCAGCACCTCTAAATCGGAGGCCATGGTTCTAAGTAGGAAACAGGTAGATTGCCTACTCCAGATGGAGAGTGAGTCTTTACCCCAAGTAAAGGAGTTAAAGTATTTTGAGAAAAGCACTACATAAATACGGACTATTTACCATTACCATTGACTGGTAGATTTGCTTGTCAGATCAGATCCCATTAAATCACTTTTTCAACACACACACACACACACACACACTACAACAATCAAGTTTATCATTAGATATTTATTCACATACTTACTTCATATCTTCTTCACAGTGTCAGGGTTAAATCAAGCCTCCTTTTTCTTCTGTTTAATGTCAATTGTCAAGCAACTTTTAGGCACATTACTGCCTACCATACTGGAATGGTGTGGATCAGAATAACATCATCTGATATTCTTGATACAAGTCCCGTATATTCTAAAAACCTAAAACCTAGTCTAAATACCATATCCCCTGATTTCTCCAAAAAAAATGTCTACTATATTGAAATCTATTTGCTTCCCGTGTAATGCATTCTGCAGGGTAAGCTGCTCTTGCTGATATTTTAGACCATGTTGAAAAATCCACACCACAGTGCTCACAATTGCCTGAAGTACGTTTACTCATTTTATGTAATGTGCTGTATTATCCTGTGACCAAATGTCAGTCGAAATGATAATGCGTCCCATCCGTGGATGGGATTGTTTTTTTTGTAGTAAATTTGTTTGTCTTTATGGAGGAAATGACTGTGTACTTTCTGCACACCATGGTTTCTCTGTCTCGTCTGAGGTAACTGCATATCAATGCACACAGATAAAGGAAACAGCTGCTGAAAAGAAGTACTGAAAAAGTAACATTTTGCCCAGTATTAGTAACTAAAGTGTATCGAGAAGCCTGTAAGTGGTCATTTTGAATTAAGCCAGTCCTCTCAAATGGGGCTCAATTTAGTCAATTCCTGACTGTAACTATATTTTTACAGTAATAAGACACTATATTTATGATGCAAAACACTTACCACATCTTTCATAGAGACTATGGGCCTTTGAGGGGCAGAACATTACGCAAGTACATTTTTAACGCAAGTACATTTTTAATCATATTAGAATTAAAGAATGACAAGACAGTGCAAGAATATTGTTTAATTCTATTCAATTCAATGTTATTTGTATAGTGCCAAATAAGAACATACATTATCTCAATGCACTGTACATAGTAAGGCCAAAACTTTTACAATATTCCAGAGAGAAAAGAAACCCAACAGTTCACACAATGAGCAAACACTAGGGGGCAGTGGAGAGAAAAAACTCCCTTTTAACAGGAAGAAATCTCTGACAGAACCAGACTCAAAGATGTGCGGTCATCTGCCTCGACCGGTTGGGGTGAGAGGAAAATGGGGGACAGAG
>JAFBJR010000826.1:346703-385630 GCA_016785285.1 Brachirus orientalis | reverse complement strand
TTTTTTCTTAATGTTATTGTAGTTAGTTATTGTGCAATTAAATGTGATTAAATAATGGTCAGTTAGGAGGGGGTTTTGGGGAGAAACATTCAAGTTTTCTATGTCTATGCCATAAGTGAGCACAAGATCAAGGGTGTGATTAAGGCAGTGAGTGGGTTTATTCACATGCTGAGTGAAACCGATAACTGATCTAACTGCCCAATATGCTGGCCTTGGTCCATCTCTTTACTGAAGCAGGGCAAGGGGTAAAGTGTCAGGTGCTGCAGTAATAGTCTAGTTTTGCAACTTCTGTGAGTATCTGTTTCAATGTTTACCTGTTCCAGTCTGGGGCTTGGGTTGCTAGACAGATGTCATCTGCATAGATGAAGTTGCAGGATTTAGTTGTTGATGTACTGGCACAGTCGTTTACTACTGCTATTTCATTAACTTGCAGACTATGAAACATTTTGTACTGGGTTTCTATTGTTGTGACCCCTTATATTTTCAAGTATGTTATAGCTAGTCACATTCTTTGTGTTGTGTTTCCTGGACAGATATGGTATTCTTGAATTGTTCCAGTCTCAGTGCTGCACTGCACAATACCGAATCTGCTCTTTTAAATCTGCTTTTAAATCTCATGACTCTGGTAATGTTGTCATTCTAGTGTTTTTATATCTGCCTCCATATCTCCATGTTATACAGTTACAGGTAGCAAAATATAACTGGAACAGACATGGGCCAGATGTACTGTACTCGAAAATTTGATCTGGATTTGTAATAAATCCGCCTTATTGTCTTTTACCACAATGGGCCAGATCTGGTATGAACTCAGCTGCAAGATCTACAACAGTTTTGGGCCAGAACTGGTCCAGAAAAGAAAAAAAATACACATTCATATATGGCCCAATATGGCACAGATATGTTATTCAAAAATTACATTGTGATAAGCACTGGGCTAGGTACAGATTTGTACCAAAAGTGTTTTCAGTATCTAATGAGGGTCGATTTTATCAGTGTATTGTAATCTGATGTGTTTACATTGCAAATTAAGTTTGTATATGTTCTAAAAGCAGTAACAATAATACTTCCCTTTCATTAAAGTGCCATTTATTCAGGGTAACAGGGCACACCATGACATTGCACAAAAAATATTGTAATATCTAGCAGCATGTTATTGCATAACTCCAATAAACACTATTTAAGTTTAAAATGTGAGATACAATAAATAAACCAAAACTGCATAATATTAAAAAAAAATTCCCAAAAATTTAAATAACATAAAATATAATAGAATTTACTTACAAATACAGTAATGGAGCCCATCTCTATACTACAAAAATGTTACGCTCAAAACATACTAAATGGAGAGTAAGTTGTCACTGACATTTTATCAAACAGTTTGTTTAAAATTGTTGTCCTTTTGGACAATGTGGTGAATGCTGTAGAACAAATAAACAGGGCAGAACAATTGAGCACACTGGTCATGGTGGGCAGGGAGACAGAAAGACCCTGGGTTTCACACATATTATTGTGCAGGCTCTGGTTCTGAGCCTTGGACCCAGAAATAAACTTCAAATGAATAAAATTCAAAATGAAGAATATGGCTTAGAGAGCTGTAACTGTGGCTTGCAGCAAGCACATAAACCTGGCACTGAATCACAGCGACACAGCAAAATGTTAAGTGGAAGGAGAAAATATGTACTCACCACATCAGTGTGCCATGCACAAGACCCACAATAACTGTGGTAACAACAGCCACCGACGGCAAAGCAAAGTCCAGCTGTACCTGAATTTGTTCAGGTATATCCCACACAGGAAAAGCACCAATTTGCTGAGAACTGATCTGTGCATATATGACTGTTCTAAAGAGCTGCGACAGCACTGTAAAAAAAACCAGTAGCTCCATATACTTGGTCTTGCTTAGTGAGTTAAAGTACAACTAACTTGTGTAAAACAAGTGTTCATAACAAGCTGTTTAGGTTAACCCTGAATTTCCTGTTAAATCTGATGTTAGTATTTACAATGTGGACAATAGGTATAAACTCCATGAGTTCTGTGACAGCAACATTTACGGACAATAAAACTGTTGTGGAAATATTAAAAGTGTGTGTTCACCTGTATCATCAAACTTATTACTTATATGTTTGATTACATTAAATGTCCAATAAATAGAAAAATGTTGCCCAGTGTACCCACAGGAAACAGCAAAATTAACACAATAAGAAGCCGGAAACCAGACCCTGATGGTACCAGGCCCTCGGTCTAAGACGATGTCTGTGGGAATACCATGGATATGGAAAAGATGATGAATCAAAAGTTTGGCAGTTCGAGGGCAGATGGGAGTTTGGGAAGTGGAACAAAGTGAATACATCTAGAGAGTCTAGATAGATAGATAGATAGATAGATAGATAGATAGATAGATAGATAGATAGATATACTTTATTAATCCTAAGCTGGGAAATTGCAGTGTAGCAGCAGCATTACACACAGTGCCAGTAACAAAACAATGGGATACGAAAAGAACCAGGGCATATTAAGATAGAAATAAAAGATATTAAGATAAAATACAAAAAAAAAATACAATATTAAATGTACCAATAGCAGTATTGACAGCAGTGCAGAGTAAAGTATAAGGTGCAGTAAACATATAAAGTGCATAGTGACTGTATGTTGTGACCAGAGTTTCAGCTGTTATTGTAAAGTGTGATGGCATGTGGCAGGAAAGATTTCCTATCAACTATTGCAAGGATTACTGCATGTCCATTAGATGGGGGTAAACCGGTGATGAAGTCTGGTGTGACCAGAGACATTAGGCATGGGTAAAGGCTGAAGTGATAACTGGCGAGCATTGTGAAGATTTTCCATGGGCACAGGTGGTGCAAGGGGTCATAGAGGACCAACAGAACCTCTCCTGCAGGAAGTGGAGAGTCAAAGTCACAACATAATGACAGGCTAGTCTAGAAGAGTGCCCTACCGGAGGACCTGGGAGCGGGCAGCAGCAGTAACGTAGAGACCCAGATCCGGCTCCACCTGCTGAGCCCCCTGGAATGGACAGGTCATGTATCTCGGCAGGGTATCAGGCTTTGTGTTCTTGGACCCCAGTCGGTAGAAGAGCATGAACCTGAAGTGGCTGAGGAAAAGGGACCAGTGGGCCTGGCAAGAATTTAGCAGAGCGTGGATAGGCCAGGTTCTTGTGGTCTGTCCATACGACAAAAGGGCAGCTCAGCTCCCTCCAGCCAATGTCTCCATCCCTATAAAGCAGCCAACACAGCCAGAAGCTTGTGGTTACCAACAACATAATTGGATTCTGCAGGTGTTAGCCTATGTGAGAAGACACAGGGGTGGAGCTTCTGGTCCTCCTGGCCTCTCTGGAACAGGACCGTCCCGATGCTGTTGTTCAATGCCAAGTGTCCCCTTTCACAATGAATTGACGGGAGGAGTTGGGGTGGGCCAGGACGGGAGCTGAGGTGAAGAGCCGCTTGAGTTTGCTGAATACAAACTCCGCCTCTGGAGACCAGCAAAATGGTAGCGAGGTAGAGGTTAACCTGGTGAGAAGGGTGGCTATCCTACTATATCCCCAGATAAACCTGCAGTAAAAATTGGCGAATCCTAGGAACTGCTGCAGTTGTTTTTGATTGGTAATTTCTTACTGCCTCAATCTTTTTGGGGTCTGGTTTCAGCTTCCCCTCGGCTAACATGTATTTTAGAAAATCAACAGAAGAGACATTAATTTCACACTTCAGTTTTGACAAACTGTTTTGGAAGAGTCTGTAGGGGACCTAGATGGACTTGTTGGATATCTTGTTGGTTGCGAGAAAAGATAAGAATATTGTTCAAATATAGACAAAAACAAATTGATTTAGCATGTCACGGAGAATGTCATTAATCATGGATTGGAAAACTGCAGGAGCGTTAGTGAGTCCGAAAGGCATGACTTGGTGCTTGAAGTAGCCAATGGGTGTGTTGAAGGCTGTCTTCCATTCATCTCCCTCCCTTATTCAGATCAGGTGGTAGGCATTCCTGAGGTCTAATTGGTGAAAAACGTGCCTTGGCCCAACGGTTCATATGAAGGGACAATAAGGAGCAGAGGGTTCTTAACTGTAATGTCATTTAGTCCTCTGTAGTCAGTGCAAGGTCTGAGGGTCCTGTTTGCAATGAAAAAGAATCCTGCCTCGAGAGGAGAGGAGGAGGGTCTAATTAATTTGAAAGCTAGGGATTCGCTAATATATTTTTCCATAGCCTCTCTCTCTCAAGCAAAAAATATTGTTTAATTTGGAGAATGGAAGAGGGTACCAGGAAGTAAATCGAAGTCGGTGCAGTGGTAAGGAAAGTGCCTACTGTTTACAAAACACCTCAGGGAGGAACCAGTGTCAAATCAGGGGGTGTATCACAAGATTGTGAAGGGTGTGAAACAGGCTGGGCCGAAACATTGGCAACCTTCCAATATTGATTGAAAATGTTGACATTGTTTTTTAGTAGTTGCTTGAGTAGTTAGCCCTGAGGGATTTG
This sequence comes from Brachirus orientalis, assembly GCA_016785285.1. NCBI lineage: Eukaryota > Metazoa > Chordata > Actinopteri > Pleuronectiformes > Soleidae > Brachirus > Brachirus orientalis. The sequence continues at coordinate 381,142 of JAFBJR010000826.1, read as the reverse complement.
AAAAGCCTACAATAAAAATCTTTCAAATTTCAGTGCCATGAGGGGATAGCAGCAGAGCACTGCTGCATCCAGGAAGTGGCCATGCATATAGTCAAATGGATTATGCTCAAATCCATTATTGGGATGTGCTGTATTTTAGGACTATTTTATCCTTTTCTCTTTTAGATTAGAGTTGAAATTCCTCAAACATGTGTGAGACTCTGCCTCCAAAATGTGTGTGCTTGGTGTATAAATGCAGTACATTTATGTCCTCTCTATTTCTTCTTCCTTTTTAAATTCAGTTAAAGCTAATTGCTTCCAGCAGGCTTTTCTTTTCGTCCATCACGCTGCTCTCGTCATGTGATGACACTGTGTGGGCTTGTTAATCGGGAGCCTGTGGGCTGCTGCCTGACACACTGCACAAGAACAAACCTGTCTTCGGAAGTGTACTGCAGCAGCTATGAGAGCCTGTGTCGTGTAGAGACTAAATCCCTGTTGTTGTTTGCTGTTTGGGACAACCTGACAACATTTCCCAAATGGCTGAGGAAGTTTTAATTCCATGTTCGGGAAAAATTAATGCGGTAAGTTGATAGTGATTGAAGTCAGATATAGATTCAGAGCCAGGGTATCGGCTGACTGAATATTATTACACACATAGCAACTGATTTACTACCAACTTTCAGACTTGAGTAAAGTTCATATAAATGGTGTAATCAAAATGTGCAACTTTCAAATAATTCTCAAAAGCAGCAACACTTTATGCTGCTTTGCAATAACTTTTAATATGTTGTTCGTTTGTGCATTGTAATTAACTAATTGCAAATATGAGGGTCTTTAGCACTTCAAAACACTAATTTAGGTACTCTGTCTCAAAATATTGAATTGACAAAATTGTAAATGGTCTGTGTTTATATAATGCTTTTCTACCCACTGAGCAGATGTCTGGAATTATCAGTGGCGGCACCCATACATTCCCTATCAGATATTATCCCTATCAGATCAGGTCTGTTTGGAAATTTGAGAAAAAAATACTGGTACACTGAGATACATAATGTAATTCAAACTTTGTGAAAAAAAAAACACTTTAACTTTAACTTTAGAAAAGCCAATGTATGATTTAATTCACACATGCTGCAATTACATTGATGTTCATGGCAAATTATTTTCATCTACCCTGTTCACTGATGTACTATATATAATCTTCCTAATATAGAGTCCTTTTTTAACTATATTAGTCACATCATCGAGCTTTTCAGCAATGATACTTAGGCCATCCACTCTGCTTTTATCAGATTCACAAATTCATTGTGTAGCTGAGAATTTCTCAAAACCCCTCGTCCTTCTTTCAGGTTTGTAACTTTCTAAAATAGATAGTGGCCACTCCAGTCAAAAAGAGTGAAAGTAAGATGAAGCAAGTAAGGGGCTGGATGTACTTTGTATTAGTGTTGGTTCGTCCACAAATGATTCGTTCAAAAGAACGAATCCCTTGGGTGAAGGAACTGAACTGAATCACTTGCTGGAAAGATTTGTCCATCTCACAGTTCAGCTTGTTTCATAGAACAACCTTAAATCCAGGCTGAGAGAACTTGAGACTGCCTCCTTGATTTGTAACTGTTTTATATGAACTGTCATTTTAATTATTGATTTTAAGTGTAACTGTAATTTTTTGCTGCCTCTTGGCCAGGACTCCCTTGTAAAAGAGGTTTTTAATCTCAATGGGACTTTCCTGGTTAAATAAAGGTTAAATAATAAAATAATTAAATAAAAGACTTTCTCAGTAAACACAAACTTAAACATTAGGCTGGTCTGGACTGGACAGTGGACAGTGTATATACCTTAAATATCTTAATTCAACTTCACTCAGGCAAACTAATAGATTTATTATGATTAAAATCAAATTCAGACACAAAATTTACCTTTTTAAAATAGCTTAATCTGTAGTTTCACTGTTCCATTTTCTGTTTACTGTGTCATCTTTCTTTGTCGTTTTTTTGTACTGTTTTGTCCCTGTAAAGTGTCCTTAAGTGTTTTATAAATAAAATGTATAATTATTGAATATTATTGTATTGTGAGAGTGAAGCATACAGTATTAACTGGTAATTTCTTTAAGCTAGAACAGAAATCCATCACACTTCTACATGGAGCTGTTCTCAGTATTCTGCATGTTTGAACACATTTCTTTCTCCCTCTGTCTGCAGCACCTCACCAGCTCTCTGTTGGCTGTAGCGTTCCTTACATCCTTTGGTAGCTCCATGCTTTATGGCTACAATCTGGCTGTGGTAAACTCTCCTGCAGTGGTGAGATGAAACTCACTCACTCACTCACTCACTCACTCACTCACTCACTCACTCACTCACTCACTCACATTCTTGCATGCACGCATTGTAATAACTTACCAAGAATACACAGGAAACAAAGTAGTGGATTAACTATGTTTTGTGTGAGAGTGACTTTAACTCATAGTAATTTTTAAAGAATGAGGTAGCTATGGTTCAGGAGGTAGAGCGGATGGTTCTCTAATAGAAAGTCAAGTTTGATTTTAGTCTATGTGCCAAAATGTCCTTGTGGAAAACAGTGAAAACCAAAATGCTTATGGCTGAAGTAGCAGCTTGTGTGTGAATTATTATTATTATTATTATTATTGTTATTATTATTTTTCCTATTTAATCAGATTCAGTTGTGAACCACTTCTCATTTGCAATAAAGACTTGGCCAAGAGGCAGCAGGCAGATACAATAAAGTAACCACATATAGGAAAGCCAAACTATTTTTTACCATATCATACCCAAAGAAAATAATGTGGGATAATCTGGAAAAAAATTAAATAGTTCTGCATAAAACTGCTCTGTATGAATGTGTATCAGTGGATGAATGGCAAAAAAGTGGTAGTAGCCCTGTGCTTATTTGGTATTTTTAATTTTTTGTTATTTTTTTTTGTTTGTTATTTATTCTTTCATACACATTTATTTTATTATTAGGGCTAAAGATGGATCAGTTCCTTTCAGGTCATACCATTATGCAGTACTATTATTACAACACATTTATAATAAATTAAAATAACAGCAAATTGATGTTACAGAGCAGTACAGTGTGTTGCTTTCTTAAACAATGCAAAATTGTTCACCTTGATGAGGCCATTTACTGTATATGAATTCATTGATTTTGTGCTTTTTACAGTAAACTGTTTTTCTGCTGTAAATTGACACATCATGGCTAATCAGTATTTTACATTAATTGGAAATGAATAAACACAGGTGGAAAAACAGCAACAACCCAGTCACCAGGATCATATATTGCAAATTAATATTTTTGCAAACCACAGATATGTCAGCCCAATTCCAAAAACATTGGGACAATGTACAATGTAAATAAAAACAGAATGCAAGAATGATTTGCGAATTTCATAAACCCATCTTATTCCCATTCAAACATAAACAACACATCATATCACGGTTACACAATGTGGGCTGGACTCAAATGCAGGCACAGTGAGAGACACTGAGAAGGTTTAACAGTTTTATTGTCCATACAGTGAATGTGCAAGGAAATGGTGAGGGTTCCCCTGGAGGGGAAGGAATGACTTTGGGGCTTGTCCAATGAAGAGGGGCACTGCACATGCAATGCACGGGGAAGGTGAACCGCTCCGGTGGCAGTGAGACACAGTGTAAAGGGTGTAGGGAAGAGCCGCTCCAGCGGCTGTGAGGCAGTGCAGAAACGAGATGAAAAAACACACAGTGGCAGCAACTCACAGTGGATTTCAGCAGTGGTGAAAGGAACAGGAACAAGTGATAATGACCAGGCTCTGGCAGGAGGAAAATTAGACTTAGTCCAAAGCATACTGTATGTGGATAGCAATAAATACTGTATACTGCGAAGATACAACGTTACCGCATGGAGAGTGGATAATGGACTGCCGATGAGATTCTACAAATCAGGAGTATAAGAAGGCAGGCAGCACTCTTGCCTTTGCAGCAAGAGGTCCCGGGTTCACAATCCGGTTGGAACAAGGGGCCTTCTGCAAGGAGTCTGCATGTTCTCCCCGTGGTGCGTGGGTTCTCACCGGGTACTCCGGCTTCCTCCCACAGTCCAAAAACATGCAGATTTGGGGACTAGGTTAATTGGACACTCTAAATTGCCCATAGGTATGAATGTGAGAGTGAGTGGTTGTCTGTCTCTATGTGGCCCTGTGATGGACTGGCGACCTGTCCAGGGTGTACCCTGCCTCTCGCCCTATGTTAGCTGGACACCAGCGCCCCCCGCGACCCCTAGTGGATAAAGCGGTAGAAAATGAGTGAGAGAGAAGAAGGCAGGCGTTGATGAGGAAAGCAGTGGCATGTGTGCTCCAGTGCAGGTGAGCTGATTACACAGACACACAGGGGAAAGTGGAGAGATGAAGGCAGAGCAGACTCATGACACATGAGATGTTGAAACTGGACATTTTTTCCAGTTCTTGAAAATAGCTCATTTTGCATTTGATGGCAGCAATACATCTCAAAAAAGTTAGAACAGGGCAATTATGTTGTTGTTTTTATGGCAGTATGTAGTTTATATGGGAATATGTTGCTCTAAAACCTCTATGTACTTTTCAGCATTGCTGGTTCCTTTCTAGATGTGTAAGCTGCCCACGCCATAGGCACTAATGCAACTCCATACCATCAGAGATGCAAACTTTTGAACTGTCTGCTGATAACAAGCTGGATGGTCCCTCTGGACCACAGAAAGGTTTTTCATTTAGCCTCAGACCACTTTAAAAGAGGTTTCATTGAGCCCAGAAAAGACATTGGCATTTCTGCATCACATAGCTTGTTCTTTGCATGATATAGTTTTAACTTACACTTGGTCACAAACATCCAGTTTTCACAGAGGGCCTTGTCCATTGCTCACAGAGATTCCTCCTGATTCTCTGAATCTTTTGATGATATTATATACTGTATAATATGGTGGTATAATCAAAGTCTTCACAATTTTACAATTTTACAACCTCTGTCCATCTATACATCTGACAGGCTCTCTGAAATTCCCCTATTATACCCAGTCATGTTACTGACCTGTTCCCCATTAACTTAACCAGTTGTCCCAGATTTTGATTTGTGCAATTTACTTTTCCATTCTTTGTTTGCCTCTGTTCCAACTTTTTTCAGATGTATTGCTGCCATCAAATTCAAAAAGCTATTTTTTATTTTTCACAAAATGGTAAATGTCTCAGTTTCAGCATCTGATATGTTGTTTATGGTCTATTGGGAATAAAATATGGGTTGCTTCTGTTTATATATTTTGCAATGTACAGTATGTGTAGACTGGATGGAGTTTTTCATACATGAATATACATACACTATAAAAGAGGGTTTGAGTTACTGAATCCCAGTTAAAAAAAACTTGTAGTTCTATGAATTATATTTCAATCTCCACAAGTTGTCCAGTAAGAACAAGAAGAATCACTCCACACAGACACACTCTCGGTATTACCACTTATTTATTTCATTTACTCCTCACTGAAGTATAATTGCATGTAGTTACTTCTTGGGTTGGGCAATATGGAAAAAAATTCCAATCTGCTGCATATCAACCAATGATTTCTGATTTGTTTGCCAGGGTGGGGGCGGAGCTATAAACAATCACCTCACAGCATTAGCAGGTGTGGATTGAGCTTGTTGCAAAAAAGAACATAAAATCCCCTATTTGGTTTGCTGGTTTAAAACCTGACACAAGAGGAAAGTCAGTGTACCTGCATGAAGCTATTTGCTGTCTTTGCAAACATGTAGTAGCAAAACCTTCTAACACAAACAGCCTGCACAAGCATTTGTGAATCCAGGGTGAAAGGCAGGGTACACCCTGGACAGGTCGCCAGTCTATTGCAGGGCCTTCGAGCACTTGAGAGTGTCCAATTGGCCTAACCCCCAAATCTGCATGTTTCTGGACTGTGGAAAGCCGGAGAACCCCACGCACACAAAGGGAGAACATGCAAACTCTATGCAGAAAGGCCTTTGTTCCGACCAGGTCAGGAACCCGGTGGTCTTGCTGCAAATGCAAGAGTTGTAACCACTTCACCAACCTTGTGGCCCTCAGTGCACCCATCAGACCTTTAAATTAGTAAAACAGAGTGCCAAAAAAATGTCCCCAAAATAACAACCGCCGATGGACTCAGCCAATAGTCGATATATTCATCCAGTCGCCCAACCCTAGTTACTACAATAAAATAATACTGCAAAGACTCTCTCAGGTCTCGGAGTGAGCAAGCTGGCTGTCGAAATCCTGAATGAGGAGTTTAGTGATGTTGTTATGTGGGTCAAACACAATTGAATGAAGCATATCTGAACAGAGGTTATTACATCTACTGCACCAAAAACCACACAGATCGGTTGAAATTCTTGATCATACTTGGGAGCCAAGGTGAGTGGTCTACAGCGTTTTGTACGTGTTTCTGAGAGGCTAGGAGGACAAATTCTTCTGGGAAATAGTCTCTCTCTTTACTGTCATGAAGAGAACCAGTACAGCTTGTTTGCAGTCATGTACGAGGCTGTGGCTGCCCCATGATGTAAGAAGTTTTGTAAACTTTGTGAAGTTATTTACACAACTCAGGTGGGTCATCAAATGATGAGATGTCATCAAATGTCTGGAGATGATTGCCAGGAAGACTTGTTTTGATGCAAGAAGGAAGGTCCATCACTCCAGTGTTTGGGGCTAAGGAGCTGTGACAGATTCAGCCCCCAATGAGACAGCAGCAGCGTCAGACGGAGGAAAACTGATATTCTGGTCTGGGAGGTCCAAGCTCACAGTGGCCAAATATATGATCATGCAAACAAACCTCCACGGGCTGATTATGCTAATGGAGCCAAAAGGAGGTTACCAGTAGGCAGCCAAACAAAAGTTCTCTGAGCACCAGAGGCATCAGAACCACCTGTGCGTAAAGGGTGCATTGCTCATGGTGCTCATGGTCTGGACATTGTCACTAGTGTTTGCATTTGAAATAAACTTGTCTTACCCAATTGAATTATGATCATTTTGGCATGTAACTGGATTACACAAAATGAAAGATGTAAATATGTTTGATTAACACTTTCCTGGATCGAACTGGGAGTGCAGAGCATCCCTGTGTGTGAGGAGGAAGAGGAAGAAGGAAACTGGTCCATTTTGTTTCACGAGTGATTTTATGTATCTTTAATGTGATTGAGTAAACTGTGGCCAGAAAATGTATAAACTGAAACATTTAAGGACAGAGCTGTGAGGCCAGGTGGTCTCTCCTCTCCCGTGTGCTCTGCTGCTCTCCCTGCAAATTCAAAGCATCAAAGAATGCACCGAATTTTATGAGATGAGAGAAGCCGAATATATACTCACTTTCTGATGATGAGGCTGTTTGTGGTTGGCTGACAAAGATGTGCAGTTAGTTTGCATTACAGTTTTAGTTGCGTTAATTAAATTCCATTACACGTGCCAACCACCTTTGATCTGACAACAGATGTGACCGGACAGTCGATATAGATATACATTTATGTGCTGATTCAAATAGTGGTTGTTGTGATTATTAATTGCATTGAAATGTGCCTGACATTCTGTAAACCTGCCTGTTTAAAAGGTTTTGGTGACTTGTGCGCACTGTGTGCCAGTCAGCCAAATTACCACTAGACTGGCTGCTCTTTGCCTTACGCCAAGAGTAAACCAGGTTAGAGCTGGCGAGCTCAGTACAGCCTTTAGGCAAAAATTGTCATTGTTCCAAGCTGAATCTGTTGACACCTCCCCCTGCTGTGCTGCCACACCCATTTTGGCACACCTCGGTCTAATTGCCAAATTTGCTGAGCATGATGTTGCGCCGGACAAAATTACCACTGTGCGGGCTGCGCTATGCTGCGCCACCTTGCGCTGTGCCACAAAATTAAAGCCCTATATAAGCCCTAATTGCAAGATTCTCAATCCCTGCCCCTGAAGCCCCAGCTCTTGAGCAGTACTATGGAGGAGGATTGTGCACTCAGAGCCCTCATCCAGGATAGCATGAATGTCGATCCTCTTTGCACCATTAAGGGGTAATACCTTAACCATCTTCAACAGGATGCAGCAACTCCTCAAAGAAGGATCGAGGTAATATGTCACTGGCTGCAGAGGTTCTTGGCCTGGAATCTCTGTTCTGAAGGATGTCGTGTAGTACTTCTAAGTGAGTCTGGTTACCCTGCTGGCATTCGGTCTTAAGATAGCGCTGTGTGGCTTGATGATTTCTTTTACATCTCCAGCACCATTTACCTGACCTTTTGTTCTCATGAACTTCACATGCATTTTCACAGTGCACAATAATAGCAAATAGGCTGAACAGAGGAATGCATGATGACTGGTTAATCCTTTGAACAATACATGGATAAAAAAGTATGTTCTGATCTGATTTAAACTATGTCAAGGTGTATTTTGGTGGGTAAAATCTCTACCTTAAAAGGTAGTCAGAGCAACCTCACAAACATCATAGGATTCCAAAATGTCTGCCACTCGTACAAACAGAGCTACCTTTACTGTTAATTACACTTCTGTGTTATTTCACAGTGAACTAGTCTGTTTAGTACTGTTGTCACGGTGTTTGTGTGTGCAAAGTACTGTAAAGTGTCCTTATCGACTTGTGTTGCCTTACCCTACCAAGCGATGTCACACTCAGAAGTGGGAATTTCACATTATCATATAATACAGTAGAGGTAGTGTTGAACTTTTTACCTCCGCCAAGGAGATTATGTTTTCGTAAGTTTTAGGTTGTCTATCTGTCTGTCCGTCTCTCTGTTAGCAAAATAACATACATTGATCGATGCGTGGTGACAAAATCAACGCTCACGTATAATATTGTTCCGTTCATTCATCTTCTGGCCATGCAGCTCTCTCTTTCTCTCTCTTGTACACACAGATCAAGTTCGTTCAAATACCAGAGGAGCAAAATCGCTAAAATTGGCGCTGAGTCGGTGTTCAACTTTAAATGGCTCCCTTCCTGTTGGGTTTCATCCATGGGCCACCATCGACTTTTTTGACCGTCCCTACCCAATAAACACTTGTACCAACTTTTGCTCATGTATGTTAAACCTGGCAACACTTGACCTGAAGTTTTTTGCGTCTATTTTTAGCCCCTCCCACTTCACCGAACCACTTTCAGACATAAATTTTCACCAGGTCTGACGTGTTTGCAAAGATTTAATTTATTTTTGAGCATGTTTAGGCCCTCAAAAATGCAATTCATTTGGAGGAAAAAGAAGAAGAAGAAGAAGAATAACTCCTTGAGTTTCATCAGCACCTCCGCACCTTGTGCTCTCAGACCCTAATAACTCCTTGATGCAGAGTGAGACTCCAGCGGTGAGAGTCTTGGTGCAGGCGATGTGCGGAAGACAAGCCACTCCAGCGGTAGGGAAGACATTGCATAATAGTGTGCAAGGAAGTGGGATGCTCCAGCAGTGGTGAAGACAGTGCAGGCAGTGTGAAAATACAGGACGTGACAAGCAGTGATGATAAGTCACAGTTTCCAAAGACAGTGGAAACAAATGCAAGAGACAGAACGACAATGGTTAGGCTCTATCACAGAGAAACAGAAGTTGGTCCAAAAAGCACGCATAAAACAACACATAAACTACAAAGAGTGACTGTTACCACAGGCTGAGGCTGATGAGGTGATTTGGAGCAGGTGTGCTTCCAGCACAAGTGGCTTAATCACAGCCAGAGGAGGAAACGCGGGTGAAGGCAAGGGAGGGGCGAGGTGGATCATGACAGTGTTGATGTTACTACAGATAATTGTTGCAACAGCACACTGACCCATGAGTGTGGGAGGAGCTGCCCTACAGTTGTCAAGGCCAGCGACCACTTAATTGTACATAAGCAACATTTATTTGCTGTGCAGTGAGTGCAAAGCACCAACTCACTGACAGCTACTGCAGGAAATTTCACAAGAAATTTTCGTCTTACCATCTATGGACTTGCCCCATTGATACACACCTTTACCCAGAGAGCTACTTGTAGTACAACACAGGTACACACATTGTGATTGTTTGAAAGAAACATTAAAGTCCTGTATTGACTGAGCTTTTTGTGGCTGCACAGCTTCGACTGCCAGCTCTACACTAGCCCACAGTGGTTATTCAGTCTTACCTGTGTCCTCTATTAGCTTTTAGCTTTTTTAGCATTAGCTTTTTTGTGTGTATTCCGCCACCTCTCCTCACATCTTCTTCACCTTCTTTCCACACTCCCTCAAACCCTCAGTATATTAAGGACTTCTACAACAAGACAGTGGTACAACGAAGTGGAACAGCGCTCAGTGGGGAGACACTGACCATCATGTACTCTCTTACCGTGTCTGTCTTTGCTATTGGAGGTCTACTGGGCTCCCTCATAGTGGGAATGCTGGTCTCTCACTTTGGCAGGTGAGAAAAGTGTTTATTATATGTGTGTGTGTGTGTGTGTGTGTGTGTGTTGCACCTTAAGTATGTGAGGCTGTTTAGGACATAATTTATACTGTTGCACACATTTGCTAGTATGTATAGCTTCATACAAACAATCATCCCCTCCCACATACACTACTGTACATTCGTTCATAAACAATCATACTCACTCACATAGTCTAATATACTCTCAAGTGTGTAGTATTGTATTTGGTAGGGTATGATTGTGTTTGTATGAAGTTGTATTAGCAAATGTTTGAGACAATATAAATTATGGCCTGAATGGCCTCTCATATTAAAGATAATAGGCCTTATTAAATATGTGTTATATTTTTATTCAAACTTAGTTTCCACTGCTTGTTCCTGGTATAAGATAAAGTTTTTTGTAATCAATTTATATAAGCCTTCAGTGTGGCTATAAGCTGTATTTACATGTCTTGACTTACGTATGGAGTTTTTACTGTGCTTAAAATACAGAAAAAATCATACCGTACTTTGTATTTTTTTGGGTTTCCTATCCAGGTCACCTTGTATAACAGTGGTTCCATTTTGAATAGGTTTAATACTGTATTATCATGGCATTGTGTGACTAATTTCCATCAATGATGCTTGTTTTCCCTTATTAAATACCTCATGGTACTGTCCTCATGTCCTCAAAGTGCTTTACATATAAGTAGAAAACAATACAACAATATATAAAATAGCAGAAATACAACACAGTATAATCAATAAAATAAGTCAAATAAAACAAATCTGAAAATATAAATTAATACCACAGGGAAATTGTCACTGTGCAACTAGGTATTAAAGGCCAATCTAAACAAATAACCTTTAAGTTTGCATTTAAAAAATGCCAGATTGGTGATGGTGCACAAATCACGGGGTAACCTGTTCCAAGACTTTGGACCAGCAACAGCAAAGGAACATTAACTTAACTCTTTAAAAGCTGATCTTGGTTATAGCGGAAACAAGACAAACAGCCATAGAACCAATTTATATAAGCCTTCAGTGTGGCTATAAGCTGTATTTACATGTCTTGACTTACGTATGGAGTTTTTACTGTGCTTAAAATACAGAAAAAATCATACCGTACTTTGTATTTTTTTGGGTTTCCTATCCAGGTCACCTTGTATAACAGTGGTTCCATTTTGAATAGGTTTAATACTGTATTATCATGGCATTGTGTGACTAATTTCCATCAATGATGCTTGTTTTCCCTTATTAAATACCTCATGGTACTGTCCTCATGGTACCCAAAGTGCTTTACATATAAGTAGGAAAACAATACAACAATATATAAAATAGCAGAAATACAACACAGTATAATCAATAAAATAAGTCAAATAAAGCAAAAGGAACATTAACTTAACTCTTTAAAAGCTGATCTTGGTTATAGCGGAAACAAGACAAACAGCCATAGAACAAGAAGGGAAGGAGAAAAAGGAGGAAAGTTTTCTGGCAGATGCTAACAAGTAAATCTGTTTATCAAATTTTATACTGCTGTCAAAATTCCAGATTTTTGACAGCTGATCTGAACTGAGAAGTCACAGGACCCATGTCAGAGATGGAAACAGTATGTATTAACATGCTGGTTACCAAAGACAAAACAGTTACCTTTACCTGCCCTAAACATAGAGTTTAGGGCATCACTTCAACATTGTAAATCATCTGCAGATCAGTGAAAAGACACATTGTGCTTGTTTGCTATAACCCTCAAGGTAGGTTGAGAATGAGAAGAGAATAGGACCAAGAATAGAACCTATAGAAGAATAGAGGGGCTTGAGATGATGCGAGGTCTCCAATCATAATGGAGAATCATAATGAAGAAAGCTGCTGTGAAATCCAATAGAACCAGTACAGCGGGGTTCCCAACATCTGCACACAGGGCAATGTAACAGAGCAGATTCAGTGCTGTTGTGATCTGAACCCAGATTGGAATTTTTCAAAAGCAGAGATTTTCTCTAAAAATGTGTGTAGCTGATTAAAACCAACCTTCCCCAAGACCTGAGGGAGAAAAAACAGTTGAGAAACCGTTTTAAAACTGGCTAAAACTGAGGAATCCAGGTTAGGTTTTTAAGGCAGGGGCCTGACCACAGCATATTTAAAGGCAGCTGGGATGAATCCTGAACTAAGACAGGTGTTCAGTTTTATATGTTGCACCACCTATGAGAGATGAAAAAGTCATAACACTTTTGACCTTGGCCCATTATGACACATATATCATAATGGGCCAAGGTCCCATTATATTATACATTTGTATGTATGACTGTTGATGGTGTAGGATAAAAGAATGGTCTACAAAATTCACAGTTTAAACCACCATTTAATGGTTTTTATTATTTTAAACATTTCATGGGATGCTTTGTAATGAAATTGAATTGTCAGCATGAATTTTTGTGTCGAAATGATTTTTTTTCTTCTTTATTGTTGTTTCAGATTTTTAACTCCTTGTCCTTTTTACACTATTAAAACTAACTTTTGCTGACTTTACTAATTTTATGAGAGTAGAAAATGTCAGACTTTTTACTCCCCTGGGTCCAAAAGTGAAACTCTCCCCCCTTTCCCTGGTGCCGTTTGTCCACCAGAAAGGAGCAGTATAACTTTAACTGGCAGAAATTTCCATTTGTCATCATCATTACATAAAATGATTTATAATACCATTCATTTCAAACACGATTCCCTTTTCTCATAAGATGGTCGTTATAACGTATGATGATATGTTAAATCAGAAATGGTCCTGATGTCCATGTATATAAACCTCTGGTTCTCTGGTTCGTAATGTTTGTGTGTTTTCAGGAAAGGGACGGTGGTTAAAACATCAGTGCTGGTGTTTATTGCTGGCTCACTTATGGGCTTCAGCCGGATTTGTGGTTCACCTGAAATGGTGATCTTAGGCCGCTTCATCACAGGGATTCACTCAGGTAACACACACACACAGGTTTGTACATCTATTTTTTTTATGACATTTCATTTATTTTTACAGAATCAACAAACACTTATCCCTAACCTTAACCATAAGCAGTCAGCCCATTTCTCAGCATATCCTCTGGCTGTCTGGAGGTCCTGACTAGCTTGAATAGCAAGTCCACAGGGTAACCAAACCTAGGGATGTTATCGTTAAAAATCCTCTCAGCTGTGGATTTCCCTGCCTAATTGTGAGTTGGCTCAGCCTGTGCATACCTAGTTAAGTGATCTACTACAAGTAGGATGTATTGGTACCCTCCTTTACTTGGATCTAAGTGCAAGAAATAGATGGAAACTAGCTCCATTGGTGGTTGTTGGTAGTTAAACTCATCATTGGTGCGCTTTTGTGTCACTGGTTTTTTTGTGCCGCCTCACACAGACCCAATAGAATCATTGCCTTACCAAATTAAGGAGGTGTGTTGGAGCAGGGCAACATCTAAAACATGCAGGGCAGTGTTCCCAGAGGACCAGGGTTGGAAAAGTCTGAGTTAAGGGGTGATAAATACGATCATATGTTGTGACCCCTCCGTGGTCGAGGATAGAAAACCAACTCTACCCACCCAAGGTGACAGTGGGGTCTTAGATTTTAGGCAAGGGGTGTCGGTCAGGACTGGTGCGCTGGTTTAGTAAGAGAGTATGGAGATTTGAACTCTACTATCAATCTTCTTGTCAGAAGACCCTCAATGTATTCCTCTACCTCCTTGGAATGGCGGTGTATGACTTGTGTATGGGAGTTTGGTCATTGAGGGTGACATTTTCAAGCTCAGTATACACCGCAAGTCATTATCATCTCAACCAAAAGCCCCTAACTTGTTCCACAACATAATCCTGACAATCTCCTGCTGATCTTCACTTAAGTGTTTTAAATTGACAGGGGAGTCCTATCCATATGTCCCACTATCACTGTAATTCACCTGATTGCCATGAGATCATGTCTCCCTCTAAGCTTTATTTGAGTTGTTCCGATTTAGTTCTTCAGTCTGGACAATTTTTGAGCTCAGCTCAATAGTACCAAGTGTTGTTTTAAAAACCAGTGTCACATCATGTTGCCAATGGGGACTCTCACATGAGGCATTTTGGCTGGACATACCTCTAGGAGGCTGTCTCCTATGTCCAGCAGTTGTTGCTGTCATTGGGTTTGAAAAGCATAAGTGGGTTTGAAGTCTGGGTGGAAACTTACACTTACAGTAATGTATCTGAGCCGGAATGACAATATCATAGAGTCCGACTTTAAGGGAATCCCGACTAACAGCATTAGCATGAATTTGGTCTGAAATAGGTTTACTAGTGCTGTGGCTTTCATCCTGGAGATTAAGTGCTCATAGAAGGAGATTCACAGTGGTTGGTAAGAAGTCTGTGTTCTCCCTTGGTCCTATAAGCTCATAGTGGGACCATAGCTCATAGCAGCTGCTCAATGACATTGAATTTTCAATTCCATATACATTGCCCAGGTGATTTCTTCAATCATTCCCCTATTGTGTATGTGTCAGAGGCTCACCTCTCACATTTGTAAAATATCTTGGTTTATCGTATCCTACTTCTTATGTGCCTGATTTCCTATAATAATCACTCTTAGTTTTTGAGATTATTGAAAAGGCTGTATTTCAGCAGCTTTATGACTTCTTGACACTAAACAAGTGTTTTGATGTCTTCCAGTCTAATTTCAACTATATCACAGCACTGAGATGGCTCTTATCAAGGTTCTTGAATGACATAGATTTGAACACAGAGGGCTCTAATTTCGTGGCGCAGTGCAAGGTGGCGCAGCCCACACAGTGGTAATTTCATCTGGTGAAACACCGTGCGCAGTGAATTTGGCAGTATGGTAGACCGAGGTGCACTGAGATGGGTGTGGCAGCGCAGCAGGGGGAGGTGTCGACAGATTCAGCTTGGCGCAGTGACAATTTCATGCCAAAAGGCTGCGCCGAAGGTGCGCTGAAAGCTCGCCAGCTCCAACCTGGTCTACTCTTGGCATAAGGCGAAGCACAGCTGATCTAGTGGTAATTTGGCTGACTGACGTACAGTGTGCACACATCACCAAACCTCACAGACAGGTTTACAGAAAGTCAGGCACATTTCAATGCAATTAATAATCACAATAACCCCTATTTAGTGTAACTATCTGAATCAGCAAATAAATGTATATCTATATCGACTGTCCCGTCACATCTGATGTCAGATAAAGGCAGCTGGCACGCATAATGGAATTTAATTAACATAGCTGAAACTGTGATGCAAACTTCACATCTCCCTCAGCCAACCCCACACAGACTCAGCATCAGAGAGTGAGTATATATTCGGCTTCTCTCATCTCATAAAATTCAGTGCATTCTTTGTGGCATGTTGGTGCACAGCTGCACAACTGGCTAAGACAAGTTAATTTCACATGCAAACACTAGTGACAGGCAATGTGTCCTTTACTCAGAGGTGCTTCTGATGCCTCCGGCAAAAAAGAGAGCTTTTGTTGGCCCTTCTTTTTACATCACTGAACAATTTTTTACAATGGGCGATGGTTTTCAGTATGTCAGGGCAAACCTGATTAACAATGGCGGTAATCTCCTCCCAGACTCCTTTTGCATCATCAGCCCGTGGAGGTCTGTTTGTGTGACCATATATTTGGCCACTATGAGCTTGGACCAACCGGGGTAGAACATCAGTTTCCTCCTGGGAGAAGTGTGACACCTGCGCTGTGCCTCACCTGTGCAGTGCCTCACCTGCGCTGCATCTGGTCTACAAATTAGAGCCCAGATAGGGGTAAAATTTCTGTTTTCTTATTATTGGATCTCAGTGCTGCATTTGATACTGTCTACCACAAGATATAGCTTGAGTGACTGCAAAACTGGGTGGGTCTTTCTGATACAGTGCTTCACTGGCTTGAATCATACTTAATGGACAAGAATTACTTTGTGGCAATCACAGATGCAAGCAGATAAAAATGACCAGCAGAGTTCCCCAAGGCTCAATTCTAGGACCTTTGTTGTTTAACATTTACATGCTCCCATTAGCTCAGATCCTGAAAAACCACAAAATTTGTTACCACAACTATGCAGATGACATGCAAATTTACATCAGCATATCACCTATTAGCCCAATACAAGCGCTTAGTGACTGCACTGAACAAATTAATGAGCGGATGTGCCAGAATATTCTTCAGCTAATCAAAGACCAAACATAATGAATTGTCTTTGGAACTAAGCAGGAAAGAGTCAAAGTTTAGGCTTACCTTCAATCACTTGCATTAAAACCTAAAACCAAGCAAGAAATCTTGGTGTTCACATGGACTCTGACCTGACTAAAAGGCCACATTGAAACAATCACAAAGTCTGCGCACTATAATCTGAAGAATATATCAAGACTTAAAGGACCTATGATGTAAAAAACTGGTCCAACTGGTCTTTATCTTTAGTCAGTTAGACTACTGCAATAACTCCCAGCGGCTGCAGCTTCCCATGTGCCAAAGAATTTATTTTAAAATATTGCCGTTAGTCTATAAAGCACTTAATGGTGTAGGCCCAAAATACATGTCTGAACTTTTGGCTCACTATTAACCATCCAGACCACTAAGGTCATCTAGGTCAGGTTTACTCTGTGTCCCAAGAACCAGGACAAAACATGGGGGAGCCTCCTTCAGTTTTTATGCCTCAAATATCTGGAACAAACTCTCAGTAAAGTGCAGGTCTGCTACATCAATTCATTCTTTTAAATCTAGCCTGAAAATCTGCCTGTTTGTGCTGCATTTAAATATTTCTTGTAGTTTAACAGGGAAATAATTTTGGGGTTCAAATGTTATGACAGACATAAATTCATTAAGTCATCAGAAGAGCTCTCTAACTCCATCTGTGTCAGACGGAGTTCGTGCTCCAGTCATGCAGGAAGAGCAAATCTTTTTAAATGAAGTGACTAATGATTCAGTACACTAAAAAAGAACTGCTTTGCTTGACATTAGTTTGTGTGTAATGTGTGAAACAATGTCACCGCAGTTTCGTGCAGTCGTGCTATGCTGACCCCCACCCACGTCAAAGAGGTACCATAATGGTAATGGAAAATGACATACCCAATACCAAACTGGATAGAGTTGATCCGTGGTGTGCCAAGCTGTGCTGGAACTGTGTAGTGGAAAAGGTTATTTAAGAGCAACCACAATGGAGGAGAAACTTTTTTTGTGTGTGGGCACTCAGAGCTCTTCAACACAAGTTGCTATGTGCGCTCTGTCTCTGGTGGAAACTTCCACCATGTGTGGGTCCACAACACCATCCTGAACTGGACACAACTTGTTCAGGATGGTGTTGTGTACTGGTGAGAACCACTTCCAGCAATACCTTTGCATGACAAGTAGCTAATTTGACGACTTGCTAGCTCATATCAAGGCCAGGCCAGGATTTCCCGACATAATACCAACTACATGCATTTTGTCCCAGTTGTGGAGTGTCTGTTAAATTCAGTGTAAAGTGTTTACATTTTATTTTGAAATAACCCAAGTCATCACAACAGAGTGGCACCATAAAAATGTAATATAAAGCCTCAAGCTTTTATTTGTGGAACCAAAAATGTACAACAAAAAGGCACAATACAAAATAACACCTTACACATGCACATACACTAACAATGTAAAGTGCCAACAAAGTGACAAATAAATAAGTAGCCCCCTAATCCAACCCATGCAAAGAGCAAATCATGCCAGCAGTGCAGCAAGCAGGTTGGCACCCCTAGACACACCCATGGTTAGTTAACAGAAAATGCATAAGTTAATGTCAAGTAGCCACAACGAGAATACAGGAAAGATGTCAACACTACTCAGATAGGCTTTATTTTCATTCAGTATACCGCAAATGTACCCAGTGCACATGCTAATCAAAAGTGTCTTATTTCACCAAACTTTCCCATTTCTACAGGTTTTAAACATCCTTAGAGAACAGCGGCATGGACTAACACACAGTACTTACCTTTTAAATGCAGGAATCAATTAGAGACATGCAACACTGTTGTAAGCAGTCTGCAAGCTGTGCCTTGATTGAGAGTCTAACACAGGTTTACTACTAACTGCACTTGGGTAAGCACTCCCCCTTGTGGTATAGTACAGCAGTTACATAAACAGTTCTAAAACATCGTTAAAAAAAACTCAATAAACATGAAATGTGGCCTTTTAGACTGACTCAAAACACACACATAATGTTCTATTGTCTGGTCTCCCCCGTACGAGTACCAAAAGCCTTCAGTTGGTTCAAAATGCAGCAGCTAGGATTCTGTCCAGGAGTAAGAAGTTTGAACATATTACACGGTCTTAGCTTCTCTGCATTGACTCCCTGTCCATGTGAGATCAGATTTTTAAGGTGCTTCTGTTGACTTATAAAATTGTAAATGGGCTCGCCCCCTCCTATATATCTGAACCAATACATTATTATGTTCCATCTCAAATTCTCTGCTCACAGAACTCTGGCTGTCTATTGGTTCCCAGAGTTAAGAAAAAGTCAGCAGGTCAAAGGGCTTTCTCCTATCATGCTCCCTTCCTGTGGAATAACCTCCCTGCTGACATCAGACAACGTGATTCTCTTGAGGTTTTTAAACCAAAACTTGAAACCTACTTATTTACCTTAGCATTTAATTAATAGCATGTCTTAATTAATAGCAGGACTTCTGATCTGCCAAATATAGGGAGCTGACCTAAATTAGTATTAGTAAATTATTAGTATTAGTATTAGTAAAGTATAAAGATTATATAAATTAATAAATTACTAAATTAATAAAAATATAATTAAAAGAAATAAAATTGACTCCAAATAAAAGTCTAGGTTATCCTGCTGATAATATACTGATGCTTTTCCCCTGTTGTCTGTGCTCTGCTTCCAAGCTGTCTATTAGGCCTCGGTCTTGCTCTCTCTCTCTCTCTCTCTCTCTCTCCCAGGTCATCAGGAAGTTAAAAGGACTTGCAGCTTTGGACTCTTACTCCAACCCTAAAGCCCCTCCCTTCTGTGATCAACATGTTTTTGTTTTGTCTTATGTCGTGTCATCTGCTTTGATTGGACTAAGGTTTCCCCTTCCACTGGACGAACCTGCATCTGAGAACAACACAGATCCGTGTCCCCTACACATCACCGTTAATACTTAGATTGATATTATTACCAGCTAAGGTTACAGTTATTGCAGCCACCTGTCCCTCCATTAGCTTCTATAATTTACTCTGTCACTTTCTACATGTCTCATTTCTCTGTTTCCATCCTCTGTAATTCTGATGATTAAATGATGTTTGTAATCTGCTGAACTTGTCTCTGTACATGTAACACCTACTGCACGTCTGTCCGTCCTGGAGGAGGGATCCCTCCTCTGTAGTTCTTCCTGAGGTTTCTCCCATTTTTTTCTCTGTACAAGGGTTTTTCTGTGGAGTTTTTCCTCACTCGATGTGAGGGTCTAAGGCTAGAGGGTGTCACTTGCTGTACAGACTGTAAAGCCCTTCGAGGCAAATTGTGTTTGTGATGTTGGGTTATATAAATAAAATTGACTTGACTTGACAAACACACACACATACACACACACATATATATATATATATATATATATATATGACAGAGATCTGGACACAGATCTCAGATGTTGTTCCTGGAACCTGTTGGAGCCACTCTCCCAGTTTGGGGGTTACAGCTCCTAGTGTTCCTATCACCACTGGGACCACAGTTGCTTTTACTCCCCACATCTTCTTTAGCTCTTCTCTCAGCCCTTGGTATTTCTCAAGCTTCTCATGTTCCTTCTTATTAAGGTTGCTGTCACTTGGGATTGCCACATTGATCACTATTGCTCTCTTCTGCTGCTTATCGACTACCACTCTGTCCGGTTGGTTAGCCAACACCAGGTTGTCTGTCTGGATCTGGAAGTCCCATAGGATCTTAGCCCTGTCATTCTCAATCACCAATATAGGTGTCTTCCATCTTGATCCTGGGATCTCCAGTCCAAACTCGGTGCAGATGTTCCTGTACACTATTCCAGCCACTTGGTTGTGGTGTTCTATGTACGCCTTCCCAGCCAGCATCTTACACCCTGCTGTGATGTGCTGAACTGTCTCAGGGGCATCTTTACACAGTCTATACCTTGGGTCCTCCCTGGTGTGGTAAACCCCAGACTCTATTGATCTAGTGCTTGGGGCCTACTCCTGTGCAGCCATGATCAGTGCCTCTGTGCTGTCTGTCAGTCCAGCTTTCTCCAGCCGTTGGTATGGTTTACCAATATCAGCCACTTCTTGAATTTGACGATAGAACATGGGGCTTGTCCTTCCATGTTTGCCCCTCTGGCTCCTCCTCTCTGCTGGGTTTCAGCTGCCTGAGGTATTCATTTAGCAGGTCATCAAGCCAAAGTATTGCTTTCAAGAATACATCTTCTTGATGTATTCTTGGACATTATTTCATCCTGGTAAGTGGCTTTGACACTCATTAGTCCTTGGCCTCCTTCCTTTGGCTTATTGTACAGCCATAGTGTGCTGGACTTAGGGTGAAATCCTCCATGCATGGTGAGGAGCTTCCTTGTCTTAATATCAGT
Organism: Brachirus orientalis; assembly: GCA_016785285.1. NCBI lineage: Eukaryota > Metazoa > Chordata > Actinopteri > Pleuronectiformes > Soleidae > Brachirus > Brachirus orientalis. Next base: position 360,287 of record JAFBJR010000826.1, on the reverse strand, counting down.
GACCAGGTAATTATGCCAGGAGGGTATCTTATTCCTGGCAGCACATAGGTATTGATGGCTTGGATCTTGTTCCAGCTATTCAGCTGACTCTTGAGGACCTGTCTCACTTTGTGTAGGTATTTGGTTGTGGAGGGTCTCCTTGCAGCCTCTTCATGGTTCTCATTTACTCTATATATGTTCAATATTTATATATTTATATATATATATATATATAATTGTGACCATGCATTTGTTGTGCCACATCTGTGCCTTGTTATATAGATGATGATCTCTGCTTTTGATTCTTTAGGTATCTCACTAAGTGTCGTGCCAATGTATCTGGGTGAGATTGCACCAAAGAACCTGCGAGGCTTCCTGGGTCTGGTGCCAAGTATTTTTATTGGCACTGGCGTCTTTGCTGCCCAAATCCTCGGCCTACACGAGCTTCTAGGAAAGGTATTCAAACATAACTTTCTATTAACAGCTGTCTTTAGAAGAGAATTTAAGCTTTGGTTTAGATATGGTTAGGATGTGGAGCAAAAGACTGGCTCATGAACAATTGCAATAATATACAGGTGAACTTTTAGTATATCACAATGTGACTAAATAAAAAGAGCCAGTTCTCTTTCCCCAAAGTTCACAGGTGGAGTCAGCATTTGATGATGATGAGCCAGCACTAAGTCATTTTACTGAAGAAAGTAATAAAAGTAACGAAGAACAGTTGAAGCTTAGCCTCCAATGGTTTCAATGTTCTGTGCTGCTAGCATTTGTAGTTATACGGAAAGAAAATCATGTCAGATGATCTGTGATAACAGCTTTTTCCTGAACCAACTAGTCATATAGTTGATCGAGTTTGAGTGCACTTTAAGTCAGAAATACAACAATAAATATCTGCTTACTGACTAGATATATTTTTATGAAAATATTATTAACATACAAAAACTACAAAGATCTCTGCCTCTTGGTGTCTGCCATCTGGTAATGCTGCATTTGTATGAAAAAGGTTGTTTGCAATGTGCAACTTCACTTCAATTACTTACCAATTAATTTTACACCATTTATGTTTAAGTATTTCAGGTTAACTGAGGTACTCAAATTAAGGTGCTTCAAGGTAAGAGCCCTAAGAGCTCCACACCACAAAGATTTGAGCGGATTTGGACAGGCATGTCCAAAGTCCTACCCACAGATTTTATGGCTCACAGCATATATTTTTAATGTATTATTCATCGCCAGGGACACACTGGGACAGAAAATTGGCCCTGGCATAATGGCTGAGACAAGCCCACTACATACTCGTACAAACTTCAAATCATTAAAATTAAATTGCGATGTTGTCACACATTTATTCAGCCTACTCCAGTGATTAACAAGAGTCATTTTCTCAACATGCGTGTAATTCTAACTGTGCTGGAACTGTTACAGGAGGAGCATTGGCCCCTCTTTCTTTCAATTTTGGTGGTACCCACCTTCATCCAGCTGATGCTGTTGCCATGGTTTCCAGAGAGTCCCAGGTATTTGCTGATTGAGAAACACAACGTCCATGCCACCATCACAGGTGAGTGCTGGACACACTAGTGTAGTAAATGGACTAACTTCTCATGTGGAGTTATACCATTATACCCCTCCTCTGTGCCTTACAACTCACTCTGATAGATCGCTACTCAGGCGTATTGATATGCAGAACACAAATTCAAAAATACAAAATGTGTCACCAACCGGACTGGCGACCTGTCCAGGGTGTACCCTGCCTCTCGCACTATGTCAGCTGGAGTTAGGCACCAGTGCCCCCTGCAACCCTCAGTGGAGGATAAAGCTGTACAAAAGCCAGGTTCCTCTCCACCTCACTTGAAGCAGCCTGTTACCCTCCCATCTGAGGTGGTGACATAACAACCTGTCTACGGTTCAACCAAGGATCCAGAGCCATGGAGTTATCTCCATGAACTAATTGTATGTGGAGGAACCTGAGAAACAGACGTTATACACATGAATGAGAATCTTCACAGACAACGTTATACACAGTCAATCAATTATAGTGTCTAGACTAACGGACATTATCTCAAAATCACACTTATTGCATCTTTCAAGCACAGCATAACAAATTGACTAAGCATAGACTATTTAACGTAGTGAAATGTATTACTCGGTGCACACATGTTGTTGACACATGTTGTTGACCTTGGCTGGTTGCCGATCCCCAGGGGATCATTTGTGTGCGAAAACCAGCAGTAATGCCTCATTTGTCCACAGGGAGGAGCAGTAATTATGTTCTGCTCTCAAAACCATGGTCTAAACCAGAGTTTACCTTAGAATCGTGTTTTTGACAGAGTGAATATTTTTATTTCCAAATCCTGGCCTTGCTGATCGAGTGGACATATTTTTATTTTAAAATTAAAAACAAGAAACACACACATATATATAAACACCCACAAAAGCTAAGATTCAATAGTTTCCAATGAAACCAGCAGGATGAACATCCCACAAAGTGTAAATCAATCCAATTATTACAAACTAAATAAAAAATTAACAATGGAAAATTGCTGATATGAATAAACCAGCAATACACTATCCTTCAAGTGTATACTACTACAGAAAAGAAGGAAATAAGTGCAATATATAAATATGAAAAAAATGGGTTGGTCTGCATGTCATGGATCTGTTAAATGTCAGTGAACGGCAGTTCCATTGAACTGACGTATTCCTTTGCTTTTTTGCATTAGACTCAAAATTAAGTCTGAACAAAACATTAGCAACCTGTTATTTGTTAGAATAATCCAAATCCCACCCATCTGAGCGCACATCACTTTCACTGCTCTGCTCCACAAACATCATGCTTTTCTTAACTTTATTGACAATGAAATAACTGTTACATTATAAATGGTGCTGCTAGTGTTAGTGTATTCATGACACACAGTACATCAGTCAGTCAGCGGAGAACAATGGAATCAACGCTCCGTGTCCGTGAACAAGAAATCACTGACAACAGGAGGGAGTGCTTTCTTTATCTAAACTCTAGTAATGTTAATTTTGTTAATGCAAACTGCTTCATTCCCAACTGATATAATTTTCAAAAACACAAGTCTGTAAAGGTGATGGGGATCGATTGTGGTTCTCGATATTACCCATCGATGAGAACACACGTGCAGAGTGCAGTGTGAACGCAGCGCACACACAGCAGCGTAACCCATGTATGATCTGTGGATGTGCAGAAGAGCTGACTGTGCTCATCTCTCATCACTTATTCAAGTAAAAATATTCTCACCTCCCTTGATTTTACTTTTACTCAGTTTCACCCTCAGACACTTTTTTCAACCCTGTGTGTGATGTCTCTGAGGACAGGGTGTTTCTTAGTGATATCTAGTGTCTTTTCAGGCTGTCTTTAGTTTTATTAGTTTCCAACACTGTCAAACAATCTCCAAACACAAACGCATGATGGCGAACGGCGACGAAAACAGGGGACAGTGAACGACAGCGCGAGACAGAGGTGGGACTTTGAAGTGTCTGCATATTCACCTAAATCAAGGCCCCTAAAATCACAAGCCTGTAGTTGTGTATAAGGTTTGATGCTAGAGTCGCACCATCTGCATTTTGGCTTTGCAGGTAATTTGTGAGACAATGGGAGAACAGCTGCACCTCAATAGGCCACTGAGCAGCAACAAAAGGTTGAGCAATGACAATGCTAATAAGGTGCTGAGACAGGCTTGTCTGGCCTAAAGCATGCAAGGCTTGTAATCAACTCTAATTCTTCCTCTTTAGATTAAAATTCACAACGATTAAATAGTGACTAAATATTTGCCAAATATTGTCTCAGAAACAGTAGTAGGAAATAGTAATGCATTATTTGGACAAAGTTATGCAAAGTAGTTTCAAGTGTAGCACATATTCAAACTTCTCATTCTCATTCAGGTCTTATTGCTGAGGTAAAAAGATTGGTCTCTAAAAAAAACAAATGCAAGTCTTCTTCACAAACAAAAAAAAGAAACCGGAGAATCATTGAAAATTAAAAAGCCAATATTATAATTTTAAATGGCAATTACTTGAAAAATTTAGCAGTAATATTGTAGTTTATGAAGATTATTTAGCAGATCAGTTTGTGTGACATGGTGGTTTTTAATTACTGCAGCTGGCTTCAGTCTCATTTTGTCTCATTTTGCTCCACAGTGGATTAATTCCTTCAATTATCAGTAGAGGTTTACTTTAAAATATAGACTATATTTTGTAAAGAGTGTCTTGTATCATTGTATCAGAATGAAATTATTTTTTTTTCATTTTCACAAACACACTTCATCTAAAAGTAGTCTAAATTTTTAAAATCGGATTTAATTTGTGAAGTTTGGAAATACGTCACAGTTCAAAGTTTGCTTGGTTTGTTTTTATGAACAAAAATAAAATGTGTGTATTTTGTGACTTCTGCACAATTATCACTACCACATTTTTTTTTTTGAAGTATGCAATACAAATTAATAATAACTTTGACTCAACATAATGAAAGTCTTGCAAAATGGTGCAACTCTTATAATGTTGTGTTTCATATGTACTATTGCATCTTTCTATGATGTGTTGTGCACATTCTGGTCTCTGTACTTGTCTTTAAGCTCTGAAGAGGTACCGAGCCAAATGTAACATCCAGGCTGAGATTGAAGAGATGCAGGAGGAACAGCGTTCCCTGTCATCAGTGGAGACACTGTCAGTGTGGAAGCTCTTGCTGGATGACACAGTCCGCTGGCAAGTGCTCAGTGTGGTGGCTATCAACGTTGGCATGCAGCTGTCTGGCATTGATGCAGTAAGGATGCACGCTTTTCCTATTATTGTAAAACTTAGGCAAGTTTATATCGCTGCATTCAATCAACACTATGAGTATGCCATAGGTACAGTGTAGCAGTACTGGTTACAACATCACTCGATGTGTGTGACCCCAGAAATTTCATCATACATCTTAGACTGCAACCCTTGTCCTTCATACAAACACATACAAAACACCTTCTTTGTGTTTGAGTCGGATCAGTGGTTGCACACATCTCTTCCAACAACTTCCAACAACTATTTTCTATGATGCAATAATTGTAAAAATAGCTGCTGTTAAACATATATTAGCATAGAGTGCAAACTGATCCCCAGTGGTGGTGAGTCTGCTGCCGTGCTATCACTCTACATCTAGTGCTAGTATGCCATGTCAAATTACTGTCTTCGTTAATGGTGGTTCATATACTGTAAACATCTCCATGCTGGTTTAACGTCACTGCTGGCAATTGACCAGTTCTGTAAAGAACAAGTCAGTCTAGGACTTTCAAGAGGCTTTCAGGGAGAGTGATGAAATGGGCTCTTGCCTTTTGAATCTCACACATGAAGTTGGTAACAACATGCCTGGATTGTGTCAGTGGAGACAAATATCCCTGGAGGCAAACTGCCTGAACAAGGAATCAGGTTGTGTGTTTCTGAAACTAGGCTGATGCACAGTATAACGGTGAACTAAAAGCAACTGAAAAATGAATATAAGCTAGGTTTTCTTATGGTCTGTCCAAAGCAACACCAAAGCCACTAGCTTGCTTGTGTTTGGCTTGATGTTTAGTTTCATTAAGCAAAATTGCCTCCTGAAAGACCCTGCTATATCCTGTTTTCCTGATACTGAAGAGAAGGAGGAAGTTGAAAAACAAGTGTTCCTAGTTCATTTGAATAATGGCAAATTCTAAAAAACAAAGGTGACAGGAACAAATTAGGATGTTCTGACATCAATGATGATTTATGATTTTTGTGTCATACACTTTGTGTACTTCCTCAAACTGAATAGAAGTGAAATGTTAGCAAATATCTGTGGCAGTGCTGAAACACATGTGCATCCACTTTTTTCTCCATTTGTTCTTCTTAAGGCTTAGGCATAAACATGTATTATGTTTTCCTTCCTTACAAATGGCTAGTAACTAGCTAGCTTTGTTTAAAGCCACCTGTGGTTAATTGTAGATATGTAAAATTATAGCAGTTTACTTCATTTCCATTTCAATTCTGACTGTCTTATTTTAGCCAACGAAAAATTATAAAACCTGTCATCTCTTTACCAACACAAGTGTGATTTAAAAGAATGAGGACTTTCAAAATGGTTGATTAGAACTTTTTTTCAGTACAGAATGAAAAAGTAGCATTTATTTTATAATGTGACACTGTTGTTGAAACTGATAATAAAGAGTAATTTTAAATTGTAACAGGCGGCAGTCGTTTCTAGTAAGGTCTTGTGATGTTGAGAGCATATAGCAGAAGACAGACAGCACTGACCACAAACAATAGGCTGTATATAAAAATAGATGTAGTCCCTGGATCTGTAATCTGAAGCCAATGTGTGCCTGGAACTGGTATTTTCTTGAATGACCTTCAAGGGTTGACTTCACTGGTTTGTATATGAGTCAATGACAATGACAATTTGTTTGTAAATATTTCCTGAGGAGTTTATGATCTTATTCACTAGAGGTCTAACGTGTGAAAAGGACAAGAGTAGGGTTTGTTGCCAGGAACTTCCCAGCCAGTAATTTTTTTGTATTATTTTGAGTCCATTCTGTATCGAAGCAGGAGACAGGTGATAATTGACACATGCATAGTAGCAAAAACACATGGATGCGGATATGACCATTCTCACTTATGCTGCATGTATAGTATATCCAATCTAGAAGCAAATACTGAAGTGGCACAAAAAAGTGGTAAAAATTGGAACTGATGATCAGATTTCTGAAAAATATCACATCTGGGTCACATCAGCAGTTAAAATCTACAAATATTTTTCAGTAATAATCCCTACAGTCACTAATACAGTTTCTTTAGTGACTGTCACACTAATTAAAAATGTTAGAGCTTCAGATACCTTTAGCTGTCGAACTATTGTCTGATCATCTGCACTTAGAAAAGTACTTAAATTTGCTTCTTGTCCACAGATCTGGTTTTATACCAACGACATCTTTCAAAATGCAGGTATCCCAGCTCCAGAGATCCAGTACACCACAGCAGGAACAGGGATCATAGAGATCATCGCTGGACTCATTGGGGTAAAATTCCTCTGGATGGTGTCTCTTAGGTGTTGCTGTGATTGAAATCTCATTTATAAATAAGTCATAAATAAGTCATTATAACATAAGAAGATGCTTAGCCAAAAAAAAAAAGTTGCCACCTGGATTTGAAGTAAATAGGAAATCCTATTAGATAATTACTGCATAGGCAATTATCTTTCAGTTATTTAACCCCAACTGATGCAATGATTAGCTTCTCATTTCACCTTCTCAGTCTGTTTAAGAAGGGTCAAATCATTGGCATGCATCAAGCAGAGAAAACATCTAAGGAGATTGTAGAAACTACTAAAATTGGGTAAAGAACTGTCCAACGCATTATTAAAAACTGGAAGGATAGTGGGGAACCATTGTCTTGGAGGAAGAAATGTGGTTGGAAAAAGTATAATTGTGATTAGCAATTAGTGAAATCAAATTATAGGAAAAACAACAGTAGAACTCAGGGCTATGTTTAACCACTAATCAGTGAGGCCAATAGTAAAAAAAGGCTTCACTTTGCTAGGCAGCATAAAGATTGGACTCTGGATCAATGGAAGAAGGCCATGTGGTCTGATGAGTCCAGATTTATCCTGTTCCAGAGTGATGGGAGCATCAGGGTAAGAGGAGAGGCAGATCTGGGGTTGCTGCAGTTGGTCAGGTCTAGGTTCAGCAACATTATGTGCCCAAAGAATGAGGTCAGGTGACTACCTGAATATACTGAATGATGACCAGGTTGTTCCATCAATGGGTGTTTTCTTCCCTGATGGCACGGACATATTCCAAGATGACAATGCCAGGATTCATCGGGCTCAAATAGTGAAAGAGTGGTTCAGGGAGCATGAGACATCATTTTCACACATGGATTGTCCACCACAGAGTCTAGATCTTAACTCTTTTGGGAATCTTTGGGATGTGCTGGAGAAGGCTTTGTGCAGTGGTCTGACTCTCCCATCATCAGTATGATGGTAAGATCAACAGTACGACAGTAAGATCTTATCGAAACAGTGCCACAGTGAATGTGTTCCATAAGCAAACCTAAAGGTGGTCCAACGAAATATTAGAGGTGGCAACTTTTTTTTTTTGGCCAGGCAGTGTATTTTCAGTAGTTGAAGAAACTAACTTGATTTGCATGTGTCTGATGAAGTGAATAACAATGGTGGCTGTAAAATACTGCTAGAGGGTGGTGACATGCACTAATAAACTGAAGGCTCGGCACTTCTAACTTGAAATGAAGCGACGCATCATACTTTATCTACAGTTTGGCACAGATACTGTCTACATTTGCTTGTATAAATGACACTGTACATTTGTAAGTATATTTTCCCCTAAATGACAAATGAATGAGGTAAATCTTAACAAAAAGATATAAAGAGGCAGATGAAATATGATTGTGCTTTGTAGTTTTCTTTATGCCTGGAACCAAAGACCTCAAATTTGGACTTATCAGAACAAAGCACAGATTTCCACTGGTCTAATGTCCATTCCTTGTGTTTCTTGGCCCAAACAAATCTCTTCTGCTTGTTGCTTTTTCTTAGTAGTAGCAGCTATTTGACCATGAAGGCCTGATTCATGCAGTTGATGTAGAGATGGGTCTGCTATTAGAACTCTGTGTGGCATTTATTTGGGCTCGAATCTGAGGTGCTGTTATCTTGCAATTTCCGAGGCTGGTGACTTGGATGAACTTGGTCTTCCTTTCGTGGACGGTCCTGGGACGGTCAAAGTTTTTTCAGTTTTCTGGACTGACTGACCTTCAGTTCTTAATGTAATGATGTCGTTTCTCTTTACTTAGCTGATTGGTTCTTGCCATAAGATGAATTCTAACAGTTGTCAAATAGTGCTGTCAGCTGTGTACCAACCTGACTTCTGCACAACACAACTGATGGTCCCAACCCCATTAATAAGGCAAGAAATTCCACAAATGAACCCTGTCAAGGTGCACCTGTGAAGTGAAAACCATTTCAGGTGACTACATCTGTGATGATGTTATTCTAATTAAACATGAATGCAAAAATAAGTGGAAGTCCGATTGTTGGAAAAAGGTTAAACATGATTTATTTACCAAAAGGAAACTGAAAAAACAAGCCTAGGAAAAAAAATTATATAAAGAGAGGAGACTGTCCAGCTTGCTGAGCGGAGACCTCCGAAAACAGGGACTGGAGAAAAAACGAGGAGTTATAAAATGGAATGAAACAAAAAACATGATCATGAAACAAAAGAAATGGCGATTAGATAACTGAGAGCTGAGAGTTTTAACACTAGCGTTACGAGACTCGCTGACACGTGTCGCAGCAGAAACCAGGGTTTAAGCAGTATTTGTCTTGATCAGGAAATGAGTTGCATCTGTGAGATCAGAGGCACTGCAACGCCATCCTCAGGCCCCACTATCACTTCACACCAGGCAACACTCAACATGTTTTCTATGACAGCCACACTGAAGGCAGAAGCCCTGTGTATTCTCCTTACAATTAGTCAACACCACTCGTACACTTCAAACAAGAGCATCCACAAGGTTTTCAGGAAAAATTTTCCTTATTCAAAAACTGCAAAAACATTTACTTGTGGAAGGGACGAGACAGCATACCTTGTGTGGTTGGACTTGCCTTTACATAAAAAAGGAACTCGTCTCAAAAGCAAAGGAAGGTTTGTTTGTCATAATGTTTGAAGAAAGCATGAATGAAGAAGAAGCATCAATCCATGAGGATTGGAAGGAGATCCCGGAGCATCAGGTTTATTTTTCTTGAACTAGGTCTGTAGGTAATAGTAAAATTAAATCTTCCAAAAACAGTGTCCACTGTGCATGGTGCGAGTATTATTAAATTGACTAAATGATGCAGGCTTCATTTCTTGTGATCTGTCCAGACTACAAATGGTTGTGCTTCTCCCTCCAACAAGTGCCTTCATTTCTCCAAGGCGAGTTTGACAGCAAGAGGTAACCTGTCATAATTGTGCTCTGCAGGGGGAGAAGTGGTGGGGAAAAGTATGTACAGGTGTGGCATTTTTGATCCTGGTCAGACTGCTTATGGCTGGTGGGTGGATAACAGCGACAGTTTTCTCTCGTCAGCCCTCAATTTTCCACTCACAATAATAAAGTGCAGGAAAGTGACTGATTTAGATGAGGATTTCTCTGCTTTGACAGATGTGATCAGTCATGCAGTGGTAATTTTTGATATGTGCCACATGGGCAATATCTTTATGGCAGCATTCCATTGGTCGATGCAACTCACAGTGATGTCGGTAAAAACTATTTTTGAAGCTTGATTTTCACTCCCACCATCTCACTGAAGCACATTTACACCCCCAACACATGTGTTTTATAGTTTATTCTTTTTTTATTAACAGGAAAACGGTTTAGAAAAAACAAACACAATCAAGCAGCGTGTGAAATGTCATCAACAACACTCAAGAACTTTGCAGTGCGACGGAAACTCAAACTACACAGATCACTAGTGTATAAACTTATTTACCCAGGTAAATATGTTCTTGGTAATAAAAGTTCCTGTTCATTTTTGTGTAAAAGGGGCTATTGTAATGTTACTGCTCTAATGTTACTAATGCAATTAGTTCATTGCATTATTTTCTTTTATTCGGCATGTAAATCTTCTCAATACAGGCAAGTCAGTCTCTTCAGCTGCTCGGTCGTTGGCAGGTGGTGGTTCGGCTGATGCAGTGCAGGCTGGATCTTCCTTGGATGTTTCAATTGTCCAATCTTGTCTATCTTGTGTTTTCAGCTCCTTTGATTCCTTCTCATGATTTGAACATCCTCAGTTCTGACAATATAGGATCTTGGACTAACTACCTCAAGAACAGTCGCTTTCTTGGTCCAGGTGTTGGAATCTTAAATTTCTTTTTCTTTGGAAACAGTAGCGGCCATATAGTGTATTGAATCTGAAGTACTGTACTGTCCTTATGCAGTTTTAACTGCCAGAATCATTGGGATGCCTCCACTTTACTTAAATATTTGGCACCAGTCATCTTGCTTGTTACCTTATCTCAGGTTGGTATTTGATAATATTCTCTCTTTATGTTGTTCTTCAGGTCTTTCGGGTCTTTTCCACGCACACTCGCAGGTCCCCATTCAATTTTCTGACACATACCATCGAATTCACCCATTATGTCAGCTCATTATCTTGCTTTATCACTTCCAGTGACATCACCCTGTCAAGTTCTTGTTTCAGCTTTCCTTGCTGGGATGTTGAAACCTGCCTGGGAGCATGGGCTGTGCATTATCATTCAGCTGTATCTTATGGATGAATGGTAAGACATAAACCCCTTGGATACATTCACCTCCACTCTGTTACCCTTTGTCTGTCACAAAAACATCAAAGCTTTCTCCTTGTAATTGTGTGCATGAGCGAAACACATACCGTTCAAATATTTCATTTTTCTTTGAGCAGTGTTCATCAAACTTTTCCAAGACTTTGCCGGATTTTTCCTTATCATTAGCACTGGCGAACGCAAACATGTGGAATACCTTAGCAGTGCAGCTTTCCATGTGTCCAGCTTGCTATCCAGGACAAGTCCAGGACCACTCCCAGTCCACATTTCCAGTCCAATTCAGAGGGTCAGATTGCTTCACACCTTTTGTGACTTCTGCGGGACCACTCCTGGTACCATGTAATGTTACTGCTCTAAGAAACTGAGCTTTGTAATCAAAGAACTTTTTATTTATTAAACTGCGTTACAGGTCCAGCGTGACTTTTTAAGTCTTCATGTCACTCATGCACACATCATGTATCTATCAGGTAGCTATGCCACAACTGCCATCTAGTGGTTGGAATAATTCTTCACATTACATTCTCTTATCATTACAAATATTAAGGTACACAAAGACAAACAGTTTAGAAAGTTAGCACACCATTAATTAATGCTTGTAATACTGCTGGTGTATTTGTAAGACCAAAAGGCATTACCAGTTATTTGAAGTGCTGTAATGGGGTGTTAAAGTCTCTCTTTGATTTGTCCCATCCTTCATTCAGACCAGATGATATGAATTCTGCAGGCCCAACCTGTTAAAATCAAGGTAGAAACTAAATTGGTTAAATAGACTAAACTGGCCCAAAACTGTGTAACTCCTCCAAAACAATAGACCTTTATCATGTTTCGGTTGATTCCTGGAAGTACCCCTCGAAAATCGCCAACACAGTGTATCCCTACTTCCAGTCCTCAATATGACTCTGCTCTCAATATGACTGCCAGTTATAGCTGGAAAACATCGCTCTCTTATTTCCCAAAAGTTGTCCAAGACGATGTGGGTCAACAAACACTCCAAAGTTCCTAGTCTCTAGTTCAGCAGCGTAGGCAGAAAATATTTTTTTGGGTGGGCCACTACAAAAGTGGCCGGATTATCTTGTCACAGAAAAAGTAAATGTAGATGTAGAAAAAAAGGCAAACATAAACAGAATTAAAAACAGCCATAATTTTAATTTGTCATATCATGCAGTGCAAAGGCAATAACAGCAACACATTGTCTACATATATAATATAACAAACAATGAACAAAGCTGTCTCTAAAGGTTGTATACAATCTTCAGGCCAGCAGCAGTGCATTGGCTGTACAGTGTATGAAACTCAATCATTTCATTGCACAACACGAAAAACAAACATAAAGCAGATGATGTGTTACCTAACATGCTGCATGAGATACATCAGGCAACATTCCTGAGTCATTGTAACTTCAGTACCATGGACAACTCAAGAATAATAAACGGGCAAGCAGCCTTAGCCTCCTAGACATTAGGCTGTTCGTTCACCCACATCTTCATCCGCTGCTAGCATTAGCCTCTTCACCTACTCCAATGCTCGTCTTAACCCGGTTAAAAACCGACTGGCAAAAAACCTGTCTTCCCTCAGCTATCCTATGAAAATCCGCTTGGAGTAGCACCTGTTTTTAGCCTCTTCTGCCCACTTTTCGAAATGCTCAGGCTTTCTTCGCCGAAGTGCAAGCTGCACACAAACGAGCTACCACGGAGAATATTAAAAGAAGGACCTTCATCCCTCCTTCAACCTCACCCAAGATTTGTCGAGGTGTGTGTCTTTTGGAAAATCGTGAAAACTGGTTGTCTGTGGATGTTGAGCAGCCCGGTAACACCATCAAGAGGAAGCGGCCATAGTTTATCAGGCAACCAGGGTAATGACCAGAAGTGCCAATACGCAAATACACAATGTGATAAAGGCAAACACAGCAAACAGGGTAGAGGGGGGAGGGGCTCTCGCTCAGGCTCCCTCACTACCTTTCCACAAAAAATGATTTATATGATTTTTGTATCTCACTAAAGCCGAAAGTAATTCTATTATGATTCATTTTATTATTATTTTGGTGTAAAGTACTGTAGGTTTCAATTAAATTCAATTTTATTTGTTTAGCGCCAAATCACAACATACATTATCTCAAGGCACTGTACATAATAAGGCCAAAACCGTTACAATATTACAGAGAGAAAAGAAACCCAACAGTTCACACAATGAGCAAACACTAGGGGGCAGTGGAGAGAAAAAACTCCCTTTTAACAGGAAGAAATCTCTGACAGAACCAGACTCAAAGATGTGCGGTCATCTGCCTCGACCGGTTGGGGTGAGAGGAAAA
>JAFBJR010000826.1:139179-341030 GCA_016785285.1 Brachirus orientalis | reverse complement strand
ATCTGACATTGATTAAAATATTGATAATTGTTTGAAAGTTGAACCAGTTACTGAAAGCAACTGTACTAGTATTGTTAGTGTTCATTTAGGTAATTTGAATTAAATATATTTAAGTGGTATTATTATTATTATTATTTAGATTGAAATGTGACAATTGACAGAGCAAGCGCTTATAAATAATACAAATAAATCTTACAGCATCCATGAGTCAAGATGGCAGTAAGCATATATGTTAGGATTATACGTGGGTCCTTGGAAAATGTTAATACTTTTCTCTGAACGCCATGTAACACTTGTGAAGTCCCCCCTAAAGTTGGAAGACAGTTACGTCTGTTGCAACTGTTGTTTACGGCGTAGTAAGATGTGCATTTGCTGACAAACCAACAATACTGAGAACTAGCCATGTCTTCAACAAGCATCTTAGCCATAACTAGCAGCTCGGTTAAAAACCTCTCCACCACATGAAGAACTGAAATCTGAACATGAAAGATAATAATAACACCACCGTACAAACAGCAAGCACCACCACACTATGTTCAGTATGTCAGCAAACAGTGTCTACTTTCTAGTCCAGCAGTAACAGAGTCAGGTTGCTATCACTAACTCCAAACACTTCAAACTGTTCTAAGTAAATGCGTTCAAAATATGTATTTGGAGACATCATTTTAAAGTTGAAATACTACACGTTGTTGTTTTAATTAATGGTGCTGCTGGGTTCATGAATGGCACCCTCATAAGATCAAACCCTTTTAAGGCATGTAAATGTTTATGGCAATGAAATATAACATTATTTCTTCTTCCTTGTATTTTCCAAGCTATAACTAATATGTCGTAAGAAAAGTGTTGTCAATTAGTAGTTGTAAGACTTCTCACAGTGACAGATTTCTATATACCTGCTGTAAGAGAGATAACTAATCTAATATAAATAGTGGAACATAATAAAATAAAAACAGTAAGATGTATATTTGATATATGACTATCCTGTCCACATGCTGGCCTGCCCCTTAACCAACATTTTCATTATTCTGTCTCTCTAATGAGTCTTTCATAAGACTTACTGTTGTGAAAGATTTAGGGACTTGGGACTTTTCAGAATACCAGGACCGTTTTGCGCACCGGACGGCACGAGCGAGCGAATGATTCTGATGTGATGCTGCCTCTAATCACATCAAGCACGATGTGAATAAACTAATAAATTATAAGGAGGAGGAGAAAAATATCACACACACACACAGATGCTGCTGCTGTTGTCATCTCTGGCTGATGCGGCTCACAGTGATGTCAGTAAAAACTCTTTTCAAGCTTAATTTTTACTCCCACCATCTCACTGAAGCACCTTTACATTCCCCTCTCCACACGTCTTGTAATTGTTTTATAGTTTATTAACATAAAGCAGGTTTAGAGAAAACAAACAAAATCAAGTGACCCGACAAATGTTAAATGTTTTGACTGTATGTCATCAACAGTACTCAAGAACTTTGAGGTGTGGTGGAAACTCAAACACAGATTATCAGGAACTTCTTAACCTGGGTAAATAACTTCTTGGTAATAAAAAGTTCCTGGTAATTTTGGTGGAAAAGGGGCTAATAGATTATGATTATATAAGGTTGAGGAAAGGCACTGTCAATGCAGAAAAGTACATAGAGGTCTTATGCTCCATCTAGACTACATGGTAGGACTTGCATATTTAAGCAAGACAGTGTTAAACCACATACTGCATCCATCACAACAGCATGGCTTTGCAGGAAAAGAGTCCAGGTGCTGAACTGGCCTGCCCGCAGTCCAGACCTTTCACTAATAGAAAACATTTGGCGCATCATGAAACATAAATTCGGACAACAAAGGCCCAGGACTGTTGAGCAGCTACAATCTTGCATTAGACCAGACTGGGACTTTCCTTTCCTAAAACTCCAGCAATGGGTCTCCTCACAAAAGAAGAGGGGCTGCTGCACAGTGTTCAAATTCAGAATTTGGTAATATTTTGAAATGGTAAAAAGTTTCAGTTTCAACATTTGGTATATTGTGTATGTTCTATTAGGGAATTAGAAATTGGTTTATTAGATGTGCATATCATTGCATTCTAGTTTTATTGACATTTTACACAGTGTCCTAACTTTTTTGGAAATGCGGTTGTACTGTTTTTGTCTGAAAAATGGTATGTAAATGAGGTCTGATTGATTGATTGATTGATTGATTGATGTTATAATGTGTTTGGTGGTTCATGTTTCAGCGGGGGTTCCTTTCCTCATCACAGCAGAGCTGTTTAAACAGTCTCACCGCCCGGCTGCGTACATTGTAGGAGGATCACTCAACTGGCTGTCCAACTTTACTGTGGGCTTTGTCTTCCCCTTCTTACAGGTAAATGTCACTTTCATTGAGTATAGCCTCCCCATGGCATATTATTAGCTCCATATTAGCTATATATATATATATATATATATGTGTGTGTGTGTGTGTGTGTGTGTGTGTGTGTAAAGATTTAGATTTATTTGTCAAATACAACTTGCATCTCTACTGTTCAAAATAGTACTGAGTGTTACAGCAGTGCCAGTAAGAATAGTCAGAAACATTATATTATGCACACATTTATTTTGTCATGAATTATATGGTGAATTGGGTTACAATGGTTTGTCATCTTTAAAAAGCAGAAGGTATGGAAAGTGACTGAATGTAACGGATGTAAATTAGCTGATTGCTGAAACAGCACTGAGCTAAAATTCAATCTCTATTTTTTGACGCAAAGCTCTAGAAAGTGCTTGTTACAGTAGGGATTGAATGATTTCAGAAATGTCCTAATCTTACACTGTTTGATTTTCATTCCTCTCTCCTCATCTGTGTGTCACATCCAACTATCAGATGTCAGCGGGGTCTTACTGCTATTTGGTGTTTGCCACCATATGTCTGTCTGTGGCCGTTTACGTCTACATTGTGATCCCAGAGACCAAAAACAAGACCTTTATGGAGATCAGCCAAATGTTTTCTAAAAAGGAGGCAGTCTTAGAGACCCAGGGCCTGTTCCATGTGGACCAGCTGAAGCTAAAGAAGATTAATGGTTACGGTGGTTTGGAACATGTTTCTCTGGAATTAGACAGCTCCTCTTCTGTTTCATAATGGAGCCGCCGGTTTTTACCGGGACTATAAAAACCATTCACAACTTCGTCTTTCCAATTCATGGGTTGCAATATGCACATGTCCACCTTATCTTGTGGATCCCACTCAGGTTCTAAACTGCTGAATATGTACTTTTGTATGAACTGTTAGTTAAAACATTTTATTTCATCAATGTGATTTGTGAGTCTGTTATAGTTACTGTGTATCCTGTATGTTGTTTTCAAAAGATACAAGATCAGCTGACGCAATTTAGAAACAAAACATAAGGTTGACTAGGGGAAAAAGGATTACAGATTACATACCCACTTTCTGTACATACTGTAGATGAGCACTGAGCACAGTTTTCCAGTTAAAAAAATATTATTGGTGAAAATTCCACCTCTAAATCAAAAAGTTTAGACTCTCGGAATAAAAAAAATAGCGATAAAATTGTGCCCCCATTGATCTGTATCAATGTCACTATGTTCCAAGATTTGGGCTTTTTTTGTTTTTGGTAAAACCCGTTTTAGAAGTTGCTAAATGCTGACCATCATCTTAATGATATGACAATCACCAAATTCATGCAGAGATATCAGAACTCAGTGCAACATGCAAAACTGAGCCTCAGCACATGCTTAATTCCGAGCTTTCAGAAAACTTGTTCTGGGAAGTGCTCAAATGTACTCATCTTGTGAACAAAGCATATTTATCTCTAGAGGTTCCAAAACAATTTCAGTCCTTCAATAGACAATTACAGAGGCTTAATTAAAATGCACAGAGAAGTTTGCCTCTACATCAGTTCACTGCTATATAATTCAATTTCTAATATTGTTTCTTGATATCTTGCAAGGTTGAATGTTGCATACTGGACCCTTAAAAACTGGTTAGCAAAAGAAGAGTGTCTGTGAAGATTCTCAGTCATCCAGGTCATGGTATCCAAAAGTGTAGTAAACAAAGGCAACTGGACATCCAAGAGGCTTCTTCAGTTCAGTTTGACTGGTGGAGAGGTGAAATGTCTTCAAGAAATTCAACTAAGTCCAGTTGCCTTTGTTTACTACACTTTTGAAAAGAACGAGTGGTTATAATATTTTCCTTAATTGTCAGCAAGTTAGTGACCAAAATTGTTAATTAAGCAAGAAGTATGTGTTGGAGAAAGTGTGAAAGATAACCTATTAAAATACATTTATAATGATTTGCATATCACAGTTTAAATGTTTATGCTTTTTTGTTTTCACATATTTTTGTTAAGTATTATTACTGGTCTACTCTCTGTGCAAGGCGAAGCGCAGCCAGTCTAGTGGTAATTTGGCTGACTGGCGCACAGTTTGCACACGTCACCAAAACCTCACAGGCAGGTTTGCAGAATGTTAGGCACATTTCAATGCAATTAATAATCACAACAACCACTATTTAATGTAACTGCCTGAATCAGCACATATATTTATATCTATATCGACTGTTCCGTCACATCTGATGTCAGATCAAAGGTGGTTGGCAATGGAATGTAATGGAAATGTAATGGAATTTAATTAACACAGCTTGAACTGTGATGCAAACTAACGACTTCACATCTCTCTCAGTCAACCACAAACAGCCTCGGCATCAGATAGTGAGTCTATATTTGACTTCTCTCATCTCATAAAATTCAGTGCATTCTATGCAGGGAGAGCAGCAGAGCGAAGGGGAGAGGAGACCATCTGCTGCACAGCTCTGTCCTTAAATGTTTCTGTTTGTACATTTTTGACCACAATTTACTCAGTCACATTAAAGACACATAAAATTACTCATGAGACAAAATGGTGTTAACATGAATTTTATTGATTTATTGAACTAGTCTCCTTCCTACATGCCAAAATGATCATAATTCAGTTGGGTAAGACAAGTTCATTTCAAATGCAAACACTAGTGACCAGGGCCAGACCACGAGCTTGGCAATGCATCCTTTACGCACCGGTGCTTCTGATTTCATCCCTGTTACACATGGTGTTTGTTTATGTTGTCTTTATTTCATGGGGTTTAAATATAGGTTACGTAATATGAGTGTCTTTATTAGTGGAAAAATATGTTTATCTTACCCATAATGCCAACCTCAATCCCACCCAAGCCCTCGATGTGCAATGCCCTCCGCTGAGCTCATGGCCACACTGGTGGAGGGGCCGCCCCCGGTGCTTTTGTTTGGCCCTTCTTATTACATCATTAAACCTTTTTGTTTTTTTTACACTGGGCAACGGTTCTTAGTATGTCAGGGCAAACCTGATTAACAATATCGGTAACATTTTGCATCATCAGCCTGTGGAGGTCTGTTCACGTGACCAAAATATCTGCTTGAGCCCAAGGTTTGTTTGTTTTTTCTGTAATTCTCTTGCACACACCTCAAATGCAAATCCTGTTTCACTGCTGACATCTAGTGGACAGAAAAGGAATCGTTATTCAGTCAAGTCTTCCTGAGATGCCCTTGCTTAAGGGTGTCACCACAACAGCGGCATCTTCCTTACATTGGTGCTTCAACAGATATAATAATAATAATAATAATAATAATGCAATAATGCTTCATGTTTGTGCAGAAAAACTCAAAAGTCTTATAAGAGGAACTGCAAAGGAAATACTTATAATGGAGACATATCTCTCTCTCTCTCTCTCTCTTTCTGCACTGCATGCTGGGAGTTTGTGTGGATGAGTGTGTGGAGCTGCTGAGTGGGAGTGGGACATTTGGATTATTTCTTGACTGGTCTTCAAACTTTCTTTTAAAGTATAGAACAAGTTTGTCATGAGAACATATAACTCTTGGATGAATAAGACACTGTGACAGGAGAGTTTAGTTCAGTTGCTGGTGGCTGAAAAAGGCATTGTGCTGGATGATTTATATGTGGCTGTTTCTCCACTTCTTGTGTCCTCCATTCACATGACCGTGCCAGGTGTCCCTCTCTTTTACACAATAAAAACTGTCGGAGAAGGAAGTAGCCCACTTCTCAAAGTTTGCCTGCTGGTTTAGAACAGTTACACTTGGCTGTAGGGATGACTACAGTATGTTCAGTGTCTGCGGCGAGAAGTACTCCATTGATCCCACAAGCTTGAGGTGGCATTTAATGGTAAAATTGAAAAAGCATTTAATACTGTGCAGATCAGCTCTGGCATCAAGAACTGTTTCAAGTTTGGTGATGTAGGACACAAGCGTTCGTCATGCCTGTACAAAGAGGAGGATTCTGCAGGGAGTAGCCAAGGTTAGTTACACACTAGTGAGACCAGAAGCTCTAAGTAATATCAGTAGGTGTCCTGCCAGTTGAAACATTGAACATTTGAACTTTGTGTCAGGTTACATTACTGAAGTACTGATGTGGAGAAAGAAGTAAAAACAAAAAAAGGATTATAACGGCAAATGAAGAGACCTAAGAGTTGAGGGTTAAAGCAAACTCCCTGATGCAACAATGAATGTTGAAAAGAATGATAAGGAAATGTTGAATGATGACACACTGCTACTGTTTTCAGATGTGGTATCACAGAACGATATTCAAGCAAGCAAAGACACCTGTTGCTAGCTGTTGTCCATACATTCACTGTCGGTGGAAGATGTTGCTCTTGGTGAGTCTTCTGCGTCGCTTCTTTTTGATGAAGGAATTATCGGTGTTTTGGTTGTTTTCCGCATGACTAGCCGGTGAAAAATATAGTATTATATAAATATAGTCCTCTAGATCCTCCAGCCTCCTGCTTTCTCTTCTTTCTGTGAACAAAATGTGATAGACAGAATGTGTCATGATCTGTCTCCTGGCTGGTGGAGGTTTGGGTTTGTTTATTTCCTGTTTTGTTTTGGTTAACTTCCTCTCTGTTCCCAGTTCATGTTTTTAACTTGTGTTCTCTTGGAGGCTGGCTGCTGAGCTGGTCGGGGAGCGTAATCACAGCAGCTGTCTTCAGTCGCCTCATCGGGGTCTGTCCACCCATACCCAGATTTCCTGTTCCACCTTGTCAGTGTGTCATGTATTCCTCGTTTGGTAACTCCATGTCACTCAGCTCAGCTAAACATCTAAAGACTCTTGTTTCCCTTTGTTGCTGAATCACTGACTCTTTGCTTCAGTTCTCTTCATCCCTGCATTTTTGGGTCCTCCCTTAGTTAATCATTTTTACGATTCTTTTGATTCATTACAGATTGGACCTTTTTTCCTTTTTATAAATTGAACCTTTGATTTTTTTAGGCGATTTGGTAAATAAGATGAAATGTTTTATGTGTGCCGCCATGTTTGGTTTACACACATCTCACGTAATCCCATGATACCACATCTGCAGATGCTCCTACGTTTTTAATATGGCAGGTATGAGAGATGCTCAATTTAGTTGTAGTTGTGCAATGACAATAAAGTCTTTCTGATTCTGATTCTGGGTTTATCAGTGCCATTAGAAAAGCCTCCGTGTCTGGGGAAGCGGACAGGAATGGTCCGACGTGTCTTTTTTTCAAAGACTAATGTTATATTAAAAGATGGCTTGTTTTTAGTCTAAATGATTGAACTGAACCAATGAATTCTTAAGTGGTGTCTGTGAGTTATTTGAACATGATGTCCTATATAATTATTTTGTTACCTGTCTGAGGACCACTGATCTAGTTTAGCAATTGTGCTGATTACAGTTTGTGTATTGATACTTTCAGTGCTGAGTTGATTAATGTGCACCGCCCTAAACCAAAACATGTAATAGTATTTAAAAAGGATAGAGATTAACCACCACACACCACAGAAATTATATCTCAGCAATGTTAACAAGTCTTTTTGTCAGTAAATGGACCTAACAGTCTTTATTTTTACTCAGAGGTGCCAACCGTGATGACCCGTTGTCTGCAGACTGGATTTCCTCGATATTGTCACACACTTTAGCCACCAAGAAGAGGAAAAGAGAGAAAGACAGAGAGATTTTAGCAGCACCTTAATGAAGTAATTTGTATCAGTCATTAAAGTAATAACACTAATGTAGACTTGTACTAGATTTGTATGTTTAAAATAACACATGCATATAAACACATATTTTGCTTAATTAATCAAACATATTTCATGGAAATGGCCGTTATAGCAAATTTATGGTTCACATGATGAATCAAATATAAGCTAGAGTGAACCGAAAAAAGGCAAAGAACTGAGGGAGAAAGTTTACGAATATTTATTACAAAAACTAAACAAAAGACAACAGTCCACTGGTAAACGCTTTAAAAAAAAGGTGCTGAGGCTGGCCAGCTGGCAAGGCGGAGCTCAGGATCGGATAAAGGAAAAAAAAGCTAGGTCACTGGTGACAACAAGTTTTAGGAGGGTGACATGGACCGTGGGATGAATCTTCATGGAAGGAGGGGGTTTGAGCTGCACAGCAGAAGGGTCGATGACCCGGTCCACCTCGAATGGTCCAATGTACCGTGGTGCCAACTTCCTGGACTCGACCTAGAGGGGGAGATCGCGGGAGGAGAGCCAGGTT
Source organism: Brachirus orientalis (assembly GCA_016785285.1). Classification (NCBI taxonomy): domain Eukaryota; kingdom Metazoa; phylum Chordata; class Actinopteri; order Pleuronectiformes; family Soleidae; genus Brachirus; species Brachirus orientalis. The sequence goes on along the minus strand of JAFBJR010000826.1, from coordinate 332,495 downwards.
GGTAGTCTGGAGCTGAAGTGCAGAGACGATCTGCCAATCATTGGTTTCATTGTGCAGAGCGGGTTAAGGCAGCTTTAGTGGTTCTCCACCTGGCAACAATGAAGATGGGCCCGGATGGAAGGTACCGCGACCTTCTCCTCCTGTGAAGCGAACTTGGGGGCTGGAATCCGTAGCTAGCCATGAAGGGGTCATGCCCGTGGAGGAGTTTGTTAGGGAGTTATGGCCACACCTGGGAGGAGAATTGGGGACCTCGGTCGGAGACAATGTCTTGGGGAATGCCATAGATGCGAAAAACGTGTTGGATAAGAAGATCAGCTGTTTCAAGAGAAGAGGGAAGCTTAGGTAATGGGATGAAGTGTACACTTTTGGAGAATCTGTCAACATACATACAGAGTATGACGGTGTGTCCATTAGATGGGGGAAGTCCAGTAACAAAGTCCACAGATATCTGCAACCAGGGACGGCTGGGAATTGGGAGAGGATGGAGTAGTCCAGCAGGTGAGCGATGGGAAGTCTTGCCACGGGCACAGGCAGCGACAAACTCCATTACATCCCCAGCCATAGAGGGCCACCAGAACAGCTGTTGGAGAAAATGAAGTGTCCTGGAGATCCCCGAGTGGCAGGCCAGCTTAGAAGAGTGCCCCCACTGTAAGACTTGGGACCGGGCGGTGGCTTGAACGTAGAGGCAATTCAGCTCCCTCCAACCAATGTCTCTGCTCCTGTAGGGCAGAAACCACAGCAAGAAGTTCCCTGTTATCAATGTCTTCTGGTCCGTAGAGTATCGCTGCTACAATACCGGCCCGATGCCAGTGTCTGACGCGTCCACCTCCACGATGAACTGTCTTGTGGGGTCTGGATCAGCCAGGATGGGAGCCGAAGTGAAGAGCTGTTTCAGCATCGGGGGGGCACATTTGAAAGGCAGCGAGGTTGAGGTGAGTCTGGTAAGGGGAGGGGCCATCTTGCAGTATCCCCGGATAAACCTACGGTAGAAGTTGGCGAACCCTAAGAACTGCTGAAGCTGTCAAACCCAAGGAGTCTGGCACCATTGCAAGATGCCTGGAAGGTGAACACTGGGAGAGCTCTGTAGTACAGAGAAGGTAACGGTGCCCACCATGCCAATCTTAGTGCGTCCATAGCCATACAGTGCTTCCACGCCCGCCTTGATTGTCTGTTGGGGAACGAGCTGCCATTCTCCCTGCCAAATGTAAAACTGTGTGGACTGGCCATTCAAAAGCAACAAAACACACACACAGCTGTGACTTATACAGAAATCAGTAGTTTTGCATTCATTTCATTCTGTTTCTTCCCCCTCTGTCTTTGTCTGGCCCTTCATTCTAAAGAGCTGTAGATGTGGTGTGTGTGTTGTTGTGTGGTGAGGTTCTGGCTGATAGCTGATAAATGTGGCACTGCTGTGTTAAAGGCTGCAAGTGTTTTTTGACAAAAAGTGTTACGACTCTCTTTATTCTTCGGCACCATGCTACCATACAGACTGCTCTATGGTTGTGAACATCGTCCCCCCTCACCTAAGTACAAAAATGTACATGCTGGGAATGCCCTAAAAAGTGCCTTAATACGTTATGATGTTAACAATGTTTGCATAGGGTAAGGGTTAGGGTTACCCTTACCCTACTGTTTTTTTAATTTGGTTTCCCCTGAAAAGCTCTGCAAACCTATAGATAAGCTTGGAAACTTGATAAGTGGTAAGAGAGAAGTTATGAGCTGCTCACAGACATCGACAAATGAGGGTTTGCGGTTATGAGCAGGCAATTAATGAAATTAAAGGAAAGTCAGTAGGCAATTCTGAAAGGCAATGTGAAAAGAGACTGAGCAGGACTGAACTCACTCATTTTATCCACTGTAGGTGGCGCTGGTGCCTAACTCCAGCTGACATAGGGCGAGGGGCAGGGTACACCCTGGACAGGTCGCCAGTCCATCACAGGTCCCAGGACTGAACTGTTGCTCCTAAATACTAGACAGTGCACATCTTGGCAGGTATTAGAGTCAACCTTTGTTAGCATTTTAAGTTGTTTTAAGGTTTTAATATCCTATAATCGTACAATATTTGAAAATTTAAGATATTCATACTCTGATTTAAGGTTTTGACTGTCTTCATACATAGTGATATAGACTATAGTACATGCAGGTTACCAAAAGTGAGTGGATGATGAATGGCCCGCTGCTGGTGCAGTTCTCTAGTGCAAACAAAGACTATCTGACATCAGAAGAGGAGAAATATTCAAAATCAAAAATGTTGTCCCAAAATGGTTACATAACCTTCAGAGAAACCGCTGTTCAAAATTCATGTAACAGTTTACAGAAGACTTATTAAGTAAGTGAGTGAGTAAGTAAGATGAAGTTGCTGGTCTTGCTGGTCTTGTCACATTTAGAGGTCTTTTTCTGGGATATGTTATGGGTTGAAACCCCCACAAACATCCTGGGATGAAATATTAAAGGTAATTTTTTGGCTGCTGATGATGTTTCATTGCAGTAAAATTTATCCTGGACATCTTTTGTTGTTTTGATGACGCTGCATTTTTCAGATGCATTAATATCATATTAAATATTAAATAGTAATTGTCTGTATTTATATAGGGCTTTTCTATTTGTGATGGCCACTCAAAGATGCTTTACACTACAGTTTGGCCATTCATACCATCACTCACTCTTTCTTACAGCACATCTTTGTGCAGTGCATTTTTTATCACAAATATTTTTTTAATACCCATTCACATGCTGTGGGCACAGCTATCAGGTGTGACGTAGCCAGGCACCGCTGGGAAATTGATCTCACCCCTTCCAGTTGAAAGATGACTCACTCTACCGTTGAGCTACCATTGGCCCCACAGCTGTGTCACATCACCATTCCTTTTATCACCACTCAATAAGCATTTGGGAACTGAAGACACTAATTGCTACAGCTTTGTAGGCGGAATTCTTTCCCATTTTTGCTTGATGTACGACAACAGTCAGGGGTCCCTGTTGTCTTATTTTGTGCTTCATAATATGCCATATATTTTCAATGGGAGACGGGTCTGGAATGCACGCAGGTCAACAGTTCTCTATTACTACAACGCCACACTGTTGTAACACGTGCAGGATGTGTCTTGGCATTGTCTTGCTGAAATATGCAGGGACATCGCTGAAAATCATGTTGCTTGGAGGGCAACATACGTTGCTCCAAAACCTGTACCTTTCAGCATATAGTGCCTTCACAGATGTGCAAGTTATCCATGCTATGGGCAGTAACACACCCCATACCATCACAGATGCTGGCTTTTGAGCTGACAACAATCCTTTTCCTTTTTTAGCTTGGAGGACACAACATCCATGATTTTCCAAAAAAGTGTGCAAACAGCACACTATTAGACTTTGTGTCACTCCACCCTGAGCACGGGCTGTTCCTGGGTGTTGTTGATCATGTATACACATCTGAACTTCATAGGAATTATAAGCAGAGTGCAATAGCTGCATCAGGATTTGCACAAGGCATGTGCATACAAACTTTTTATAGAACAAATCTTTATTTGATTAACACACTTTCCAACGTATACAATCACAGAAACAGAGACAGAATGAAAAAAGGCACCGTGACTAAAGACTCTCTCCAAATACAAAAATAAGATGACGATGATGAAGATAGTGACAGCAAATGCCAGAGCAAGAGAAAGGTAGAGCTATGACATAATTGTTTTCCCAAAGTAGGGTACAGATGTACACATGAAAATCCAAGGGTGACATTTTGAGACTTTTCCACTCTGGGACCTGTCCATAGTCCATCTATGTGTGGATAAAACACCAGTATGGAAAAAAATAATAATTAAATTCACCTAGACTAATTTTTGCTTGGTCAGCCCCTGAGCACTCACTTCAGAAATAAAAGAGCTCAAAATTGTCTCAGAGCTAGAGGTGGGGTAGTGTGGGAGTCCTGTGTCTATTTTAAATGTTAATTACTCCTCCCTTGCCTGGGGCTACAGACATGACTACAGATACCTGCATGTTAACGTGGCTGGCCAATAAGCATCTGAGCTTAGAATGTTTCTGCTGAGTACTCCTCCACTCATGTTTATTCTCCCACGTCATTAAAGACCCTCATGTTGATTGCAGCCTTTCATTCCTCAGTGTGTATATGGTGAGGTAGTTTTCCACCTGCTGGCTTTGATGTGGATTAGCAGAGTAATTAGCAGAATGTGTAAAAAGTAAGGTTATTGTCAGGGTCAGAGGTTGATAATTAACCATTTAATGGTATCCTAACATTCATAAAAAAGAAATTGTCCATCTGGATGATTTGCTATAATAACTTTGCCAGATTTGGTCAAATTGACTTCATTGTTCAAAATGATTTGATAAACTTTTGTTTGAGTCACAAATGTGTCTTAATGTGTCTTGAATTAATGCAGGGCTATTTGTTTTTCACAACACATGCGATGTTCAGACTCCACCAAATACTGATTGTCCCCTAACAAACCGTGTACTCCAACATCCTCAACATTCAACATGTTCCTTCATTCATTTTCAAACTACTGTATACATGTAAAATATTATTCCATTTCATTCTGTTTATAGGATGACTTTTTAACGTCTCTCTACAGATGAAACAGATCCTATTGGTTAATTCTGGAGCAATTACAGTAATGTTTATTAATGTGAACTATCCCTGTTAACTCAACCAATGAAATATATATATATATATATATATATTCAGACATATTTTCATTGCTAGAAACATTTAGTGGAACACAAACATTGCTACTATGCCACTAGTGACATTCACCAACAAATGAACCTGTGGGTGCTTGGAAAAAATTCTACAGTGAGGACCTATTTGCAGTGATTACTGTGCCAGGTTTGAAAAAAGCACACATTTGTGATTGCTAAGATTGTAAGGTTTCAGTGGGATCACAGTTAGGTCATGTAAAAAATAAATAAATAAATAAATAAATAGAACAGAAAGATGAAAAATAATGGCGCCAGACTTATTACTGGAGGACAGTTCTACACTTTAACACCACACAGCACAAATGGTGTACTGTAGGTCTGAAAATGAAACTGAATGTTTATAATTTCTGCTTTTGTTAAATCATGTCAGTTATTTGCTTTTTATTATACATACAGTATATAAACAGCATGTTGATTTCTCCTTCTGCACTTTGCAGAACGTGCCACTAGAGGACACTGGTAATGTTTTCAAAGCTGCGTCTTGCCTCCCGAATCAGAAGTGCAACAAAGCAGCAGGTGGAACTACAGCAGCTCAGCTTTAAAGCCTATCCAGCTTCTATCCCCCTCTGTTGAATTACAACAGGGTCACAACAACACCAGTCACCCTGACCCTCCATTCATAGTCCCTTGACTGGAAACGTAGCACAGTGATGTTGTTACTCTGTTCATTTACGACTCTCAAACCCTTGAAAACAACAAATCACCAATACACAGCTCAATACGCAAGGTGGCTCTCAGTGTCTGTGACCTGACCCTTCTATTGAGCAGAGGGAGTTTACCTTGAAACCTATTTGAAGTCATTGTGTCCTGTAGCACTTCATTGTGAACTGGGCCCTCATCTCAACAAGAAGTGACACTTCACAACTACCTGCAATGGCGGATCCCCCAACAGTGCTCAAAAGAGTGTCTGTCTCATCGAATGACAATACAGCTGTTTCCCAGTTGTGACCTCAGTGTTTAGTTCCTGGGATCCTGAAGAAGCTCTGTTGGGCCCTATGAAGTCACTTTATGGTCAGTAATACATGAAACACAACAATAGCAGAGCCAGGGTGTGATCAGTTGTTTGACTTCTGGAGAGCCGAGCAACAGTCTGATTAGGTGTTAATTGTGGTTAGGTTACTAGAAGTGCACATTTAGACCACATATGAGTAGATATTAACCGTTTTTCTGAGAAGTTATGACTTGTGGTTTTATGAGCTGCTGACAGGTACGCCTTCGGTGACCCGGTTACACGAGGAATGCTACAACAGCCCACCCAGACCAAGTAGTAATCCTGAGTGATCCACTCATAGCCAGATCACACTATGTACAGGTCTGAACTCTCCCAACGGGTCCTGAATGTATGCACCAAGTTAAAAATAGGTGAGTACACCAAAATTGTTTTCTGAAGACTCCTCCTGAAACTTCCTCTGACACACACCCATGCATAACACTGTCAAACAATCATTCAATCACCTGTTTTCAAGTTTCTAAAAACCTAATAAGAGGTTTACACTTATCAACATCAATTCTTACAGAGTTTGTATTAATTTGTGTTTCATCCTCACATCTGGTGTTTATTGGAGGGCAGCCAAGATTGTAACTCTCAAGTCTGAATTTACTTGGCCAGAAGAGCTGTGGTCAGAGGTGTGTCCAACCTTGTTAGGTGGAGCTCAGTCCACACAAAGCCCAGCACAAACTGACCATTTGTAACCTGTGATTTTAGCGGCAGCCACATTCTGAACCTGGAGCGGAAGATACTCTGATCTGTGAGGTTGACCTCAGTCAACTTTGAGTCCCAGAGTCTGAGTGAGGCAGTGATACATAAAATCAAGCTTTATTTAATTCTTCGTGTCTATAGGTCCATTGCAGTCTATTCCTTTACATTTCAGACACCATTTGACTCGGGGGTCTTGAATTTAAAAAAAAAAAAATTGACTTTATGGGAAATTAAGTTAAGGTCTGTGATACATAGAGGAGGCATCAGCAGGTCTATACAGACCCTCTGAATATTTCACACTTGTCAATGTGCCAATTAAGGGTGATTAGCCACTATTTGCAAAGGTCGTCAGCAAGCAGATTCTTGGGCTGAAATGTGTGGCGTAAACAATTCTTAAATGGATCTCAGCCATAATTAATTTAATTATATATTATATTTAGGGTGCTTTCACAACTGGATTTTATTTAAATTCAGGAAGTAATAATTCTGACAGTCTGCTTGCTGATGACTTTTGCAATGTTGCCCTTAACATTAGTTTGATTTGTTTTCACACAGCAGTCTCACCTTGACATGCCCTCAACGCTGCGTGCTTCTAAACTGTTTTGTGATTGGTCAGAATTTTATTCTCTGGATGGTGATATACTAGTGTTCCGTAGAAGAACAAGAAGATTTTGTATTCCTTTGTATTCCGAAGATGCATCATGTAAGCTGCTTGGTTATATAGCTCATTTAGAAGCCTAGACTGTTTTCTGGCAGTGGCACTGTTGCTCATGCTGGTTCGTGAATGCAGCTGGATACTACTCATAAACTGTGTACCTGAGCTGACACCACCCTCTCTAGGTGTTGATTTGTGCCGGAACAGCACTACGGAACCCATTTGAACTGATGTAGTGAAAAAAAACGTCCAGGTTTTGGAAAAACAAGCTAGCAACCTTAAACTTTAAGAACATACTAGGAAACGGTAAGCAAATATAACTAACCTTTTAAACAATTTTAATAGATAAATATACAGTAAGTGACCATACTCAAAAGAGTGAAATTAAAAAGTGCCAGTTCTGTGTACTGGGCAGTACCGGAAAGTACTGGCCCACTTCAAGCACTGACACCCATGTTTTGGCGGTCAGGCATTACAGACATTTTTAATGCAGAATTACTAGGAAGCGGAACTTATCTCTTAGTGGTTCAGTAGAACTATATATATATATATATATATAAGATAAAGACATTTCAGCTGAATAATAATATATAACTAGCATCAAATTCCTGCTAAAGACATTGTTCAAAGGAAAAGGTAGCAAGCAATTGTGTTTTGATCCAAATATCCATAAATGACATATGCAAAGACCTCTTACATACCAACATACTGCCAAAAAGCACAAGGCAAAATGTCAACATGGATGCAACTGTCATGTTCATTCAGATTATTCAGGACATTTGATTTACCAAATGTCTTCTTGAAAACCCTCGCAATAACAATCGCAGTGTCTCTTTTCACTGACAAAGAGAATATTACTCTTCTCTTTCTAGTCCACATTCTTTATTCCTGATCCAGCTCCATGTGTCCCAACTAGTGTTTTCACCCTGACAGAAGCGAAGACATCTCATCATAATTTGTCCAAATCACAGCACAGACACAGTATAGCGAGCAGGCCACCGCAGCTATGATGATTACACTGTAAGCAGTGGCTAGCAGGCCATAATAATAAGTGGTGGGAGCTGAGAGGATGGTAGGAAGAGAGTTTGAATGGAGATGTGAGGGAGATAAAAATATGCTGAAGATGTACTGTCTGTTTGCATGTTATTCCGAGAGACAAAGTAACATGTTTTATACCTCAATAAATATAATACAGTGATTCATGTTATTCGCATTATATCTATCTATATATATATATATAGCTCTAGGTACATGTTATGTCTCGTAAAATGACTGTCAGTTAGGAGTGAAACTGTTAATTGAATAATCTATTAATCTATAAAATGTATTGTCATATGTTTTGATAATTGATCAATCGTTAGTTGCAGCCCTACTGCCAGTTGAGTGGCCCGTCGCACACACTGATTGAGATACTTGAGATAATGGCTGACTATAACTATCCACTTAAATTTGTTAATGGTTTTGTGACCATTAACAATGACTCTGCACAGTTTATTGTTCAACCAGGGCAATGCATTCATATAAAGACCCATAATTTAGTAAATGAGTAAATAAAACCAATATGAATTTGGAGATGTGGTTTTTTCCCGCTTCACAGACTGGAGGCAGACAGCAGAGAGCAGCTGTAGCTCAACACGCACACAAACAAACAAGCCAACATCAGTTATTTCAACTATGAACACCATGCACCAACTCTCTCTCTCTCTCTCTCTCGCTTGTGGACATTCTTGGACTCATCACAATTGACCGCGCTGACACGGTGAGGCCAAATTGCTCATTGCACAGAAAGAAATATACTTTATTCAGTAGAGAGGTAGTCATGGCAGTATTTTTAGTGTGGTCTACTACACTAAATGGTGACACTCCCGGTGATTAAATAATCAACATGGAGGGAGATAATGTTAATATTGTGTCATGCCTGGGTTTACGATTAGATAAGGATGCAAACCAAGATGCTCATTGACGAAAAAAATACCACAAACATTGTAAAAAAGTAATAAAGAGAATCAGCGTGCACTGCTCTCTATACACAGGCACTGAGTACAATATTCCCTGCTGTGTCAAAAAAGTGCAATACACATAAGCCTTAGCTGTGACAACATAAATTCTGTAACTTTTTAACTGTGGAAGATTGAGAATGAACCTGACAGGGCAGATAACTCCTGTTTTTCAGGCAAACTTTAGGCTTTCGACCTCGCAGGAGCCCCCACATCATCCCCTACGTACAATCTTCACCTATACACACGACAGGGCGTAAGGCACCAGAGGTAAGAATACTTTTTATTTATACCAGAAGATAGTGCGGTCTCCTCCAGGCGTATACACGTAGAGAGGAACAATTCTGAAACCCAAGTGAAGTAAATGTCTGCTCTGTGCTGCGAAGGCTCTTAGCTGCATCTCACGGACAATCAGTGACATGTTCCGAGCCATGGAGAAAGCAAAAGAGTTATCAAAAGATATGCAGGAGTAGCTAGTTGAGTTTAACAAAACAAGAAAAGGGGCTGGAAACTATATAGTAGAAAAGCACTTTAGTACATATAATAGGCCTGTATGCAGCCCTTTAGCACTCCTATAGAAATATTCTAAAGATAGAGAATAAGATGTTGAGCATGTGCTGTGCACAAACTTTTCTTTAATAAAGTTTACACTGCGGTGCATACAATTAGAAAAAAAAGGAAGAAAGTCAGGACGACTAAGGCAAGAAAACAGAAGTTATCATAAGGAGAAAGGACTAAACAAACTTCACACACAAGAAGCTGAAGACAGCAATGACAGCAAATGCAAGTCCAAGAGAAAGCTGGATTGTGGCATCATTGTTTTCCAAAAGTAGCATATTGTTGTTTACATGAAAAAGGCCGATTCTCCCACTCTACAACCCGCTTTCAAAAAATAGCATGTCAGGGCTATTTTTGGTTTCTGCGTGGATAAGACAGCAACAACTTCAGAGAAGTAAATACATGATGAAGTGCATACTGCATCAAAAAAAAATCAGGTTTTAGGTTTTGATTTCGTGTTAGTCAGTCTTTATTGTTTTATTCTGAGGGTTCCAAGTAGTCTCGTCTATTGTCGTAGATGAGCTGCCATTAAAGATATTAGTATGGTGACTGTAAGTTCACAATTTTAATTTCAGTACTGTAATGTTCTGTTTTCACCAGCAGCAATGAATGTGTGTGTGTGTGTGTGTGTGTGTGTGTGTGTGCATTTGAATGTGTTTGTTACTTGTGACTTATTAGCATACAGCTTCAGCTACAGATGGATTGTTCTTCTGTTGGTCTTATCCTACAGCTGATTGATCTGTTAACAACAGTTTCCTTTACAGACCTTTGATTGAGTGCTGCTTGCCTTTGCCTGAAAGCCCCTTGCATGCATGTGTGTGTGTGTGTGTGTGTGTGTGTGTGCGTGTGTGTGTGTGTGTGTGTGGCTGGAGGCTGGCTCAAAGCAGCCTCAGTTGGGGGGTTTTCAGGTCCTTATTTATGAGGTCTTCTTTACATACTGTATTCATTCTCTTGCTGTTGTACTAAGGCCACAAGTTGCTTTGCACCCTCTGTGACTATAGTGCAGTGTGTAACTTCTCATCTGTTATACACATAACATCACTTTAGAATTGTTTGCATTTTATTTGGGCTCCTGACATTGAAGAGAAAAATCACATCCCCCTGATTATGTAATAATAACTGTGCCAGATCATTTAAAAGGAATAAGGGTCGATGAGAAATGTCCAACACTCAGCCAGGCATCCAACTTTTCACATTGTTACAGATTTGTGTTTTACTAATCCATTCATTGCAACATCCACAATTTACTGACTCTGCTGGTAATACGTTTAGCAGTGATTCAGAACAATTTGAACCAGCCTAACATTTTGATTTTGTTGTCAACATAATGCACTTTGGAAACCAGTTGTCTCAGGGCTGATAGATCTGATTCTGCAGTCACTGTTGTTTAACCACTACAGAAATGGCGCTGCAGTGTCACGGGCACGTGTGAGGGAAGTTCATCATTCATCACTTCAGTAGAAGGGATGAATGATGTTTAAGTCACATTCTTCAAGTAGGACAATGGTTATCCACTCAAATCCATTTCTATTGTAGATTGTTAGTAATTTTTGGGGAGGGAAACACACACTTTTTGTATCACAGAAAAACATAACGAGTTATTTGATATACTGGCTTTCTCTTAATTTTTCATTGATGCTTGCTTATATGCAAATGTAGGTGACAGAACAACTTGAAGGTGAAGACACCTGCAAAGCTATCACTTTTTGATAAAGGCATAAAACTATCAAGCTTCTAAAATCAAATATGATTCATTTTTGTTACATGTAGACATATATTTTAGAACAGTCCCGCAGACACATTTGTTAGGTCCAGACGGAGGTTGTCCCATCATGTTTCTAAAGCTTTTGTACCCATCTTACAGTGAGTCAGAAAGACAGAGGGAGAGAGATGACAACTGCCTAGATAACACAGGCCTGGTTGCCATGGTTAGGGTGTTTGATTGACAGCTGGGGGGTGGGATTTGATTGATAAGGACCCCCCTGCTATTCCAGTGACAGCTCCTGTCAGAGCACCAGCTCATCTCACATCAGATGTATCAACTGTTACAGACCTCGCCCTCCCCCAACACACACACACGCGCACGCACACACACACACACACACACACACACACGCACACACACACAGACACATACACATACTCTGGTTCCCATGACTTCAGAGGACATTGCATTGACTTACATTCATTTCTTGAGACTTACTGTAACCTAAAATGTTGTAATTTCCTTTATGGGGACTTTATTTATATAAGAAAACAAGTCCCCATAATGTGACTACATAAACAGATTTAGGTCCCTACAACTTTAGGAATACCAGATACTGGATACTTTATACTGTATACATACAGGTTGTGGTTTTTTATATATATATGTTCATTTGTTGTTGATGTTTTCACATTTTCTTCCAAAGGGTAAACATCTAACCAATCAAAATGTGTATTGTTGACAACATGCTATTCAAATATATTAAAAGGACTGAAGCAAACGTGCACTACTGGGATTGGATATCTTTCAAACATTCCAGTATACATGCTAAAATCCATCCTATAGCAACAAGGTGGTAACATTTTCTCTCCTCTCTTCTATAGTGTAGCTGTACCCTTTAAATTAAATCAGCATCATCACTAGAATCAATCTATTTCTTCTAGTGACAAATGAACTTTTCAGATCCTTCTTAATAATTCACTTGATATGATTAGTGAGAGTGAATCAATATTGTCACTGAGTTGTTTGCAATTTTGTGACGTCTTGTGTTTTGTGTTCCCTTTGATCAGCACATGCCTTAGATTCTACCACAATAAAAGTCCCCTGCTGCAGGAGAAGTAGCTTTTTTTTTAAAGTTTAGGAACACTGTTGGGAGGGGTTTTCAGTCCTGTACATGGCTTAAATACAGTCATAAATGGGTTTTGCTTTGCTAAATGCCTTATTATTGAACTCTCTCTCTTCCACTCTGCTCAAATGACTGCTCGTCTTATTTCCTCTGAACCTCCACATTTTTTCAGTTAACCAAAAGTATCGGTTAATGTTTCAAATACACTGAATTGCTTGTAGTCACCATGACAATGTTTATGTTGGCTGCAAAATATGTACTTTCTCTTGGTAATTGTTATGAAACCTTAGTTTATAATAGACACTGACCGTGTACACATTTTCAAGAGTCAAATACAACATAATCTTATCTGTTCAAACATGCATGAAGTATGTAAAACTGCGTGGAGCAGGAAACTGAGATCCAATTACAAGCGTTCACAGAGAAACATTCTAATGCCATTTGAATTTCTCCTTATATCTAAATGTGAAAAATGACAGCCACATAGCAAGTTATTTCTTTTCAAAAATTTAACCAAGTGAAGAGCCAAAGAGGAGTAAACAATGGCCCAGCTTTTTTCAAATGGCAAGAATTGAAAAAATTTAGAAGGATGCGAAAGAGATGCCAACAGGCATGGACATGGTTCTGTCAAAAACAAATGTATGTGGTCAGGAGAGGGGAAGGTGGGGGGGGGGGGTGTCAGTGGTGAGTTTTCGCGACAGAAAGGATAAAGCAGTAGACAATAAAAGAAAAAGATGGATGGATGTTTATGGTGATGTCAAAAGCTCTCAATTAAAAAAGCAGTCAATACAGTGTTAACAGCATTATACATTAAACATACTGCAGGCGGCCTATCATGTGAGGGACACTCACCATGTGACACATTGCATTTAAAGTTAGATTAGACTTTATTGATGATTAAAATGTGCAACAAATGAAATGCTCTGCTGGTAATTTTAGCAATTGGGGCTTTAGTTAACTCATATCAGAGATGAGTGACCGGTAGCCAAGGAAAGAATCAATTTTCCTGGAACACCCAGGATTCAGCAGTGAAGTAGCCCTAAGGTCAGACAGGCCAGGTGTCAGCCTGAGCTGCTTGTTAACCCTGATAACTATTTCAGTCTACTGATAAGCTCAGACACATGCACAATTTTCAACATGTCCTATACTTACATTTCTAAATTAGAGGAAATTGGCACACTCTACTTACTCTACTTACTGGATTCTCCTTATACAACTTTGCCCACGTTTTAATTATGATGGTGATAATGTCAGTGTAATGCACTATTGTTATCACTGGGACGAAGAATGCACAATTATGTTTTGTATAATATGAGAAATAGTTGCAGATTTTAGCTCTTGGGTATGAAGGTCAAGATGGTGGGTGTGTTATTGTGTGACCCGATACTGAACTTTTTGTAATTGTCATTTTTGCAGTCGCTATATTGTATAGTGTTGTTTATAAATATATATAAGTTATACTGTCACTGTATAAGGTCTAGAGGTTTGCTGAGTACCACAAAAATGACCTGTATGTAAGGATAACTGTCTGCATGGACCTTTGAAAACAACATACTGTATTTGAATATATAAAGCAGGTTTACTTTGAGCACTCCTGCACTAACAAGAAGAGAAAGCTGAGAAGGTGTGTGAGGAGGAGTGAATGTGCTGTCAATCCATAGCTGGACTGTAAGGGTCTCTTCTGTGTGGGTCCTCAGGGTTATTATCTTTTCTCAGATATGAGCAACCTCCTCTGTCACCAGCCAGGGTTGCGAGGCCTGCCAATGAGGAAGGGTGCAGATAAAATATCTGACTGACAGCCTTGTCTTCCCCCGCTAAAAACTTGCTGCTTCCTTCGCCCTGTGAACTTCCCAGTCCCACAACGGAGTACTCCACTGTGACTGAACTTCTGCCTAAATACAGACTTAGTTTGACTGAGTTTGTAGATCAACAGAAGCAGAAAGTTCATACCATCAAGCAGGGCCAAAGGTCGACTGCTGTGTAGGATAAGCAGCATCATCATTATATCTTGTGGTACTGTCATCTATTTATTCATTTACATCTTAAGAAAAAAGAAATAATTGGAACGTGCAGCAATGTGCCCACAAAGGTATGGAGGAGGAAACACATTGTCTATATACATTGTTCTCAAGTAAACACAGAGTGAGTTTATTGCTTGAAGAACTAAATAATATTGTGCCTTCTTCTCTCTCTACTGAATTACAACTGCTTATGTGCTAACTGGACCGTGGAAGAGAGCACATGACAAAAATGAAGCTCTGGCCTAAGTTCTAGCAGGAAGACTACTCTGTTGCTTTGGTTAAAGCTTTATTCGCACACTAACAGTTCTGATTTCTTCTCCAACATGTGCAATGTCACTTCCTAGCTCTCATTTAACTAGGGCTTTAATAATGCAATCAACTGTGCATCATCTGGTCTAATCTGCCCCAATAGCAATGGAACAGGGCAAAACATACTACCAGTCACAACCAGTCACTTTTTCTATTCACACCAACAGTAAATATAATGTCCAAATAACCTCTGCATGTTTTTGGACTGTGAGAGAAAACTGAAGAACCCAGAGAGAACCCACAAGCTTAAGCTAAAACATGCAAACGCACAGAAAAGTCCATAGTGGAACCAGGATTCTAATCAATCACCTTCTTGCTGTGAGGCAACAATGCTAGCCACTGCATCACTGTGTGGTCCTAACCTGGACTCCAACATTTACATTATCGCACAGTCTCTCTGGACTCCATCAGTCTGGATATTAGTGCAGTTCTGAACTACTTTCACTTTCAGAACTTTCAGAAGCACTTTTTGACCTGCTTTATTTCCTCATAAACAATCGCCACCTTTTGGCACTCTTCCACTGCACAGTTCCAGCATGGCTCGGCATGGCATGGCTTGACTCTACACGATTTGGTATCCTTTTCTGATACTATAATACCTCCTGGACGTGGGACAGGGTTGTCATAGCGCGGCTGCATGAAACTGCCGTGAACTTGCTTGATACGCGACCGATTCCTATAACCGATTTACAGTTTCGAAACAGGTCGGGTTGATTCCCGTGTCAGACGTCACACTCATGACTCCAGTGGTGACACTCAGTGCCAATCAGTTACCAAAATATAGTCACATATAGTATCAGCTCAGAATCTGAATCAGAATCTGGTACAGAAAAAGTACCAGGTACTATCGCGAGTGAAAAGCAAAAAAAAAAAAAAAAAGTACCGTAGAGTCGAGCCGTGTCGAGCAGTGCTGGAACTGTGTGGTGGAAAAGTGCCATCAGTGTTTGAACAATGCAATGTTTTGTGCATCACTCAGGTTGAGCTGCCATCTGCCTGTTTCCACAAATATGTCTAAAAATCCTCTTAAGAAAATTGGAAAAATTAGAATGATATTTGCAGTACTGGTCTAATCCATATTTCTGTACACAAATGTAGATAGAACTCTTGACTCCAAAATAAGTTTAAATTAGTTATACATATAAAATTATGAATCTTAGATCTGTTATCCCAGTAACAATGAGACATTTTTTTTATAAGAGGCTGAGATGTTCAATGATGAAGACAGATAAATGGATGTTGAGGGGTGGAGGTGGAGGTGGAAGTCTGAAACTGTGGTTACAGGCCAGGTTGGTAACTGTAATGAAACATGATGGCTTATTAGGCTTGACAACTGATAAGAGGTGTTGTTGACAGAGCTTAGCTAGTTGTATCACATCCTGTCAGCCCTGTAACTTCACTTGAGACTCGGTCATCATCAGGCCTCAGGCATCATGTCTGCAGGTTCACCTGCATTGCCACGCAGGATTCTGCAGCTGCAGTTGAGCAGGTAAGTGTGCAGAGCTGTAATCCAGCTCTAATCCCCTGAACAGTGGTGTATGGTAAAGTCATCAGGACCAGCATCCCTTTGAAGACAGGAACCCAAAGAAACACAACAGCTCTGAACATGATGCAGCGTCTCCCTTATCCACCAGACCCATATTTTTCTTTTCCTTTTTGGAAATTCCAACAAGACCTTGCACTCCTCTGCTTTTTCAATTTATTTTCCCTCTCGCTCACTGCCTGATCTACCCCACCCCTTCCTTCTCACTCATTCCACTTAACTCTACCTTGTCTCTTGTCTCTTCACAGACCAGACGATTTCTGACTACTGTCAACAGTAACCATAGCTGCAAACATGATCTTCACTGTATGAATAGGGGAAACAGGATTGTCTCCCTCTCTGTCTTTTAAAGACACTACATACTTTCTAAATCTCTAAAATAAATTCTCAAGAATTGATTTGGTCTTTTATCATCTTTGAGCCACTGTGGGTGTCCTGCCACCACTGGTTTGGAATGATTGATTTAGACCGAGTGTCAGAGATGCCACATGCTGCTCCACCCAGCTTCAGTCCCATTTGGTGGTTGTCCCTATTGGAATGTCAGGATTGCGGGCTTATGTTCTGTGTGATCACTAATGTCACTGTCACTGGACATGGCCTTTCACGCAAAAGTGGTCCTGTATTACACCTGCAACTAAAAACAACAGTAACAAAATAACTGTTGCCTTGGCTGAACTGAAGAAAATTCCAATGTAAGCAAATTAACATCACTAGGCTCCACACTGACTACCTTCCCCCCACAGTCAGTAGGCCTATATAACCCCACTGTACCTCCCCTTCTATTTAGTTTCTCCCCGTGACATCACCACTGATGTCACAATAGCTACAAAAAAGCAGAAGAGCTCAGGCTCTGGATTTTTAAGTGAAAATGTAAGTGTCAGAGAAGATTATTAACTTGTAAAACAATGAACGATAAGCTTTCCAACTGTTTTTATTTAAAGATGACGTTGGATGATATATAATGCAAACAACGCAAAAAAACCGATCTAGGATAATGTGTGTTTGAAAGCTGCAGGGTTGTGTGTTGTTTAAGGAGCAATCATCCCGGCAACTCCCACACTGACCATAAATTACAAATAAATAAATAAATTACAAATGTGTAGACTATTTTGAGACAAACAATGCCCGGTGAAATGTTCACAACGTGGTCTGCAGGAATGAGACTACATGAGGTGTTTCAGAGAGCTTAATTCTTTTAAACTACATCTGATGATCATTCATTCATTCATTCATTCACCAATGAACATTTAAAATGCACATGAGCACAGAGGTTAATTTGGCCACTCTAGGGCTGTTTGTGTAAATATAACCAGGGGATTTGCTGTGTGTAATTGTAGTTTGGAAGTGAAAAATGCAGATAGAACAAATAGCTGCACCAGCTCCACATGTAACTGGGCCTAATGGTCTTGCTGCACCCTCCCCCTTTACTGTGTCCTCCTTGTGCTGTATGTAGGAGGCCCCTCACTACTGGTTGTAAGGCCTTGTTCATACCAGATATTAACATCTGTACAAAGAGATTTGATCACATATGGTAAGTGCAGCAAGTACAAGCATGTCTCACATCGTCCACATTGTATGGAAATCACATACCTGTGATCACTGGATCAGTCAGGGCGGATGTGAATACCAGGTCTGAAGTGAATCAGAATGATACAGGCACTGGTAAGAGTTCAAATGAAGATGTGTGTATGTCTATGTGTGTCTGTGTGTCTGTGTGTCTGTGTGTGTGCATAGGGTCTTGTGCAAATATGAATTCAGTGTATAATTATTGTGTCTATGCATTTAAGGTTCTACCACTTGTACTACTTTTTGGTATGTTACAAGCTTACACTTCTAAAGTTCTAAAGTACAGGGACAGAGCAGTCAATACTAAGAGTCTTGACATCAGGTAGCCAGTTTAACCCTCAGGTGTGTGTGTGTGTGTGTGTGTGTGTGTGTGTGTGTGTGTGTGTGCACTTCTATTTGCTGCATCTTTAGGTTAAGATCATGGTTAGAAATGTACTGGTTATGTTAAAGGTTAATGATCGCACTTTGTTTAGTCTGTCCAAACCTGTGTGTTTTCATCTGAGGCTAGTAGATGAGTGGGTCAGTGTGGTGGTTTTCATCTGAGGCTAGTAGATGAGTGGGTCAGTGTGGTGGTTTTCATCTGAGGCTAGTAGATGAGTGGGTCAGTGTGGTGGTCCTCAGCAGCCATTCTCCATTGACAAACAGCCACTTAGATTTCTCCATTTTCTGCCACTTACCATGTCTGGGCCATGGGGGCAGCAGTCTCAGTGGCAGGGCCTAAGCACTCCTCTCCCTAACCACTTCAAACAGCTCTCCTGGTGGGACACCAAGGTGTTTCCCAGGTCAGCATCTCCAGATGCCCAAATGACCTCAACTGGCTCCTCAGCATATCTCTAAGGCTGAGTCTTGTATCCAAAATCTCATTCTTGCTGTCACTATCCACAGCTCATAATAAGTAACGGTTTTGGAACTTAGATGGGCCAGTGAATGAAGACCTCTGCCTTCTGTCTCAGCTACCTTTTGAACATGACCCCGAAGTATAGTACTGGAAGACTTCTCCTATTAGAAATAGCAATTGCAGCTTGAAACTTTGGGTACTTTTCCACTAGTTCCAGCACGGCTCGGGTCGGCTCAACTCCACCAACTGGGGCCCGAGCACTCACACAGTGGTACGAGGAACTATTGTTCTTCTAGGAATTATTATTTTCCTTTCTCAATTTTGCCCCCCTGAACATTTATGAAAACGGATGGCAATTGGCACGCACATCAGAACTGGCAAAAAATTTATAAAGTAAGGGAAATATGTAAAAGTGATGCAAAATGGCTCAGTAGTGCCCCCTCAGGTGAAACGCCGATGGAGGAGGCCAAAACCTAGTTGCGCCGAATTTCACAAAAATTGGTGGGAACGTCGTATAGCCCAAGACGAACAAAAACCGCAGGTCCGACCGCAGGTCAAAAGGAAGTCTGCCATTTTGGATTTGGCGTCCATCTTGGAAATTTGCAAGTTTTGTATATGAATGAACTTGTCTGAGCACATTTAAGGTACCTACAAACAAATATGTCCATTTGTTGTAGACACATCGAAGATAAAAAGTTATTGAAAACTTTCACAAATTCAAAAGGGCATGGCCACAGCAACCGTTGGAATTTCGGTGAATTTTGACCTATAAGTTCACTATACATTGACCCTTCAGCTCGAAACTTCATATGTGACACAAGACGCAGACTCCGAACATGTCTGCGAACATTAACATGACCCACATAGTTGGCCATTTTGGCCACGTAGTTGAATGGCCATTTTAAATTCCGTTTTGCCGTTAAATACGACGTGCACTGTAACTAGGCCATACATTGATCGACTCGCTTGAGACTTAATAAGAGACCAGTATACCACCCTGGACAATATCTACATGCCATTGCCTGCACACAGGAAGTGGCCTGTAATTTCGGTGTACATTGACCAATTGGCTTGAAAGTTTATATGTGACATCATCGGCCTGCCCTGAACCGATCTGCATGTCATTACCTGCACACAGGAAGTAGGATGTCTGAAACAGGAAGTGACGCATAACAAACTTTTTTTGCTTTTCCATTAGGGATACTGGAAGCTTTTTTTAGCTTTACCTGCTGTAGTTGTATTTTAGGAAGTACTGAACTTTTTTTTTTTTAATTAACAGATTCCAATGATTCAGTACACCTAAAAGAACTGGTTTGGTTGTCACTAGTTTGTGTCTACATCACGACAAGGGCATACCCCGCCTGCTAACTGATGATCGTCCATTTGATCATCAGTTTTCTCTGTCATATTGCAAGCTAGTCTGTCATTATGTCGACAGTATAATGACAGACTAACACCAAAATCAGTCATTCAAAACATTTTACAATGATGCAAGTTGTCTTGACAGAGCTGTAGTTTGATGGAACTTTTCCAAGGCAGGAAGAGATGAAATTGTTCTTTCATTCATATTCTTTCATACAGGACAGTGTGATGACCAAAATATCATATTCTAAGATGTGTTGTTTTACCTGGATAACCGAATATTTTAAATTATAGCACATACAGCAGAGTACTCCCTGCCCACCCTTCCCTTTTCCAAGCACATCAGAGAACTATGGTGGCCTTGACCGTACAAGGTTTCGATTTACTCGAAACCTTGTACGGGGGACCGCGGACTCTCTCTGATTCGGTTGCTCTGAAAATAATTTGTCCCCACAGCAGGGCTGGACGGGGCCAAGCGCGGCCTGCACGCATAGTGGTGGCCACACCTCAACATGCGCAGGTCAAGCCAGGACCCATTCAGAGGACCCATTCCGAACCGTACTAGTTGTAGCTTATTTTAGTTCATTTTATATACTTTTTTAAATGGTGCTTGTTTTATTTCACCTGCATATTCTACAGTGTTTTCCTTAATGTTTTGTTTGTTCTATTTCCTTTTTCTTATAATTATGACTAGTTGAAGTGTGTCGATAAAGGCAACTGAACTTGAATCTTCAACAAACTTCCAGCAGCTCCATTTATATACTCTTACAATGACCTGACTGAGAGCTTTCCCAGACTCATAATGTTTCTGACAGCACTTCAGTAAACCCAGGTTGTGTTTAAATGTGCTTTGTGGATAAATTAGATTTATTTTTTAACGTGTATGCATTATAAAACACAGAATATTGCATGACTACTTGCTTAGTGAATATAAATAAACAAGCAGTTCCTGGTTTGTGTGAATGTCATCATAGCCATTATAATTATATACTTACCAACTAAACAGAGTGGTAAGGATCTTACCACTCTGCTCTCAGGTGCTTCAGTATTATCTATTATGAAACACTTACTTCAACTTGTTCAGGAATTATTCAATAATGATTAATTAATCAACTTTTGTATAAAGATCAACTGAATGAGCACAACACTGAGCAAAGTTTCTCATCATTATGTATACACTAAAGTGATTTTGTTCCAAGGTATTGCAATTAGCAGTAAATAATGAAAATGCAAGCCTTTTATTTTATTATATCAAAATCTTTCACTGCTGTAGGGTCACGTTTTCTCCAGGACAACACCATCTAAGCCACATTTTTTCTTCCCTAGAGAAGCAGCATTTTCAAAAAGTTTGTGTATTTGAATAATATGGACGTCAGGCGCAAACATAGCAACAGTTGTGCGTTTTAAAACTAAAACATTACATTGTATGTAGCTAGAGTTGTGAAGGAACAGTGAGACAAATGAAGCATGGGAATGGATGGATGAAAACATTTACATCACAAGGATAACAGTGGACCTCAGCAGACTGCTAGAAGTAAAAACTTTGCTGACTTTTAATATAGACTTAATTCAGCACAGCTATTACAAAAAAAATATAGTTACCTGAAATGTTAAGGAATGTAAATAGCAAAATGGAAACTAATCCAGGTTGCTGGGTGCCAGCCCTACCAACTGAGCTATTTGGCGCCTCATTACTGAAGTTATTTTTTGTTTGTAGGTTGTGTTTCATTTTCTTCTTTTTTGGATGCCCTACACATGGCGTTCTGATCATGAGGCGCAAAAGGAGAAAGGGACAGTTAAAGCAGAGGGGGAGGAGTGCTGGCCTCCTGCAGGGCTGCTGAAGGGTGCAGGTCTCCTGGGGTTATGGGGAGGGCAGTCAGGCCCAGATCCAGGGTCCAGAGTGTCAGCTACCTGCAGGTATCATGTCACATACATACACAGACACGCATAGAGAGAGCTAGAGGGAGAAAGAGAGAGAGAGAGAGAGAGAGAGAGGGCAGTGGATGCTAGTGGAAGGGAAAAGAAATCCGAAATCAAACCGTTACAACATACATTGTGTCGGATGGGCAGGTGACTGATGCACTCAGCTCCACTCAGCTCTGTGCTTTGCCTTTTAAAACTCACAATACATGATCAAGGACAGTGGGGACAACCGCCTCAGCCTACACAGTCATCTCTCTGCAGCGCCCACTGGTGGACCAACCCTGTATGTCACGAACTAACATTAACCATCCCGTGATGGATGGGAGGCTGAAAAGCCCAGTTAAACTTGCAATATGGCACTGCCGGGTCACTTGGCTTAACGGGGGCCTTTGTTTTGTTTTGTTTAGTGCACGCGGTGCTTAGTTTCTATGCCCTTGTTGTGGCCGATACTGAGCAGTCTAATTAACAGCCAAATCAATCAATGAAGTTCGACTGATAATGGCCTCGTTCAGTGGCTATAAGGCGGCAAAAGGGCGCGGTTAGCAGATAATTAATTTCTAATTGCATTAAACATCGAACTTGCCTGTTTGGCAAATGAACTGATGTTTCACTCTGCCCTCAGCTGCTCAGCTTCACTTAAGTTAACGTGTTGCAAACGTCTGTTTCTGGTGCAGCTCAGGTAGCTCGACTACGTGCTCCGAGGACAGACACAGTAGAGTAAAGCCACGGCGTTGGCTTTACTTAATGACGGGAGGGATGTTTGAAAACGCTAATCGCCTGTAATCCTTTTAATGTCTCACACGTTGTTTGGTCAATACACAAAGCCGAGCTGTTCGAGAGAGAACGAGACAATAAGAGACGATGAGCGTTCGTTCGTTCGTTCGTTCGTTCATTCATTCATTCATTCATCAGATTTGCGCAGTTCGACGAGGAACAGCTGCTAAAATTTCACTTTATTGCTTTTTTACAGAATTGGGGTGGCCTGCGCAGGCTCCTCCTCGCCTCCTCGCCTCGCCTCCTCGTCTCCTCGCCTCCTCGCCTCCTCTCTCTCTCTCTCTGCGGAGTGAGTGTGGACCGCTCCTCAGGTGAAGAGATGTTTTAAGTCGGGGGGGGAGGAGGGAGGGGGAGCGGGCCGGAGGGGCGATGTCCACTTTTGTTCTGCAGAAAAGGGGGCTTGTTCTTAACAGATCAGCCTGCCATTTTAACAGGGATTGTGTGAGCGCCGAGCGAGAGGCTGGACACGGGAGTGATGGGAGCACAAGACAGGAGCAGCGACGGCATCGAACACTAAGCCAGCGGGACAACCTGAGCCCGAGCCCGAGCCCGAGCCCGAGCCTCCACTCTGTCACACGCTCTCAGATGAGCAGAGGATATACAGCAGAGGAGTCTGACAGCCCGAGCCAACTTTATTTTACGCACAACTTCGCAGCAGCTCTGCTGACAGAGGCAGGCGTTTCTGCTGCCACTCATTAGTCAGCCACTGCTTCAACTCTGTAAGTCGGACCTGGAGCTGACCGGTGATGGACACTGATTTGGTGAAGAATTCGTCCACTGTCCGCGCCTGATCCTCTCTGACTTCAGCCTTTCACTTCCTTAACACAATCAGCGGGACTCTGCAGTATCGACGGGATCCTGCTCATCATTTACTGGAGTGTTTTTTTATTCCTACCCAGGATGCGGGCCATCTCATCCAGACTCAGCTATCTGTAAGTGCCTCACCTCTGCGCACCTATTATGCCCCTTCATTCCACTTAACTAAACGCATGTTATCCTATTTCTTTCTTGCAGGCTGCTACACTTGTTTGCAATTTGCTACTATACTCAGGTATGTCATCCTTTTCCCTTCTTTTGCTACATTTTTTGCAATGTTTCTTTTGTTAAAGCAAAATATGTGCTTGTCAATGCGGGACATGACACATTCCGTGGGTGCGGTGGGCGCAGGGAGCGCGCGGCCTGCCGGCAGGTTCTTAACGGCCTCACCGGCGCTGGCATAAGAAGCCCGGGCACAGACGGGGCAGTGGGACGGGGGGGGACGGGGGGGACGGGGGGGGGTTTGCATCACAGCGGACTGATTGAACTAAATGCTTGACAGGATGAACAGCAATAGCGGCCCACATTCTCCTGTACACAACCTGTAATCAGCGCGTCTTCTCTGGAAGCTGTTCATTTCGTTTGGCAGTTGCAGACCGGAACTTCGGTCTCAAACACAAAAATACTCACTGTTACTGCGCTACACTTTCTTTTCATGCAGCGACAAGAAGCTGGCTTCTCTCACACAGTCTGAGTTTAATATTTAGCGAGAAAATGTAAAAACCAAACGAAAAAATTACAAATAATAATAATAATAATAATAAAATAATAATAATAATAATAATCAAAACAATAAGACAATGGACTGATTGTGATGGCATCTAATTCTTGACAGGTAACCAATCAGTCCCCGCCTAATTTCACGCAGCATGTAAGCGAGCAGAGTAAAGTGACGGACCGCATGAGCCGCAGGTTGATCCGGATCTACCAGCTGTACAGTCGGACCAGCGGGAAACACGTCCAGGTCCTGCCCAACAAGAAGATCAACGCCATGGCCGAGGATGGAGACGTTCACGGTAGGAAAAAGTCCCGCACAAGCTGCGTTCGTCTTTTTCTTCTTTTCTCACGCGAGGCCCGTGTTCTTTAACGCCACCCATTCGGTAGAAAATGCACTCAGACTTTTTAATTTCAGTGGAATTGGAAGGCTAACGCATTCTTTTGTTTTTATTTTTTATAAGACTCCGATGATTGATCAAGTTTATGTCATTATTTGAATGTCACATTTTACTCCATTTCATAAAAATACTAAATCCATTTTAATCCGCAATGCAAATCATTTTAGGGCCTTTTTTGTCCAACATGGCTTAATGCCAATATTGAAACAATAGTAAATAATGAGTATTTGGAATTTTAAAGGGCAAAAATGTCAAAACAATCAAAAAGGAAAAACATATTAAATTCCAATGGTTATATTTCCCTGTAAATCTTAAATACGACACAGTAGTTCCAAAGCAGTTCATCGCATTTGCATTATTTTTTACATGAAGGTCTATTTATTAAAATTCTGGAGGATCTCGGGGCATTTCAAAGTATTTCCCCCAAAACCTTCGGCTCCTTCCACTGAACGGTGCTTATAGTGAGTGTGATCTCAGTGGCTTGGCGCTTGGACGCAGTGCTGGGTGGAGTGTGGACGGTGCTGGAGGTGATCCTCCAGAGATCCTGGAGGTCTGCTAGAGCCATTAGACGTCATTTTACATGTACCTCCTGAACATTTCCTGCATAGCTTCTTCGCCCCTTGTCCCTCCCCTCCACCCCCACCTTCAACTTCTCTCCATCCAGCCTCACATCCACGCCGGCCTCCTCAGGCACTGCATGTTTTTGTTGTAGTCATATTAAATGCAACATCTACTCAGCGAATGCCGTGTGTTCCTTATGTTGTGAGGGCCTTAATGAGTTAACGCGGTCACAGTATGGGCACTTAAAGACATGTTTGAAGTAAAGTTAGGCTGAGGTAAGGGTCAGGGTTAGGGTTAGGGCACTAGTAATTATGGTTAAGGTTAGACTAGGTCTCGGTGTGCCTCGAGTGCCTTCCATGTCTGTCTCTGGTTAATCTGAACACAGCTTTAACCCGCAACCGTACAGCACACTGGTGTGTGTCATTATGTGCTAACCCTCTGAGACCCCACTCGTCCTATGGTCCATATCCACGATGATGTCGCAGCAGAGTAGAAACACAGCATCCGTCCTCATTGTTTTGTCTTTAAATAGTTTTGACAGTAACATAAAAACACCCTAGTGTCGATTAACAGTTACTGTTTCGTTGTGCCTCTCAGTGCTTTTCAGAACATATAATTCTTAACGGACCTGCCAGGACCCCCATTATTTAGGTTGTTCAAATGATCTAAAGACACAAGTTTGGTCATTCTGTTGGGAGCATGAATCCCCGGGAATTGACTCACGGGTTTCAGTGTGTTTGTGGTGAAATACAAATTGCAACAATTTCTATTGTAAATATTTGTCTGTCCCTGTGTGCCCTGTTGTTGATGTTTCAAAAATCACCCACCACCCTGCTCTTTAATGCAGAATCTAACGGAACCCTCTCTTTCCCTATTGCCTTTAGCTAAACTCATTGTGGAAACGGACACATTTGGGAGCCGAGTGCGCATTAAGGGAGCTGAGACAGGCTTCTACATCTGCATGAACAAGAGGGGGAAGCTCATCGGCAAGGTGAGGAAGGAAGTTGAATTAAAGCTTAAGGCAGGTCATTTGAAATAAGATTTATTAGAACAATTTTCAGTCAAGGGGAGGTTTGTGTTAAATCCAGGCAGATCCAATCAAAGTGAGCCAGCTGAGTCTACCTAAAATGTTAGACTGCTATGCATCAATTAATCAAAACAAACCACTACTAACAATTCATCCATCTAAAAATATCGGTTTAGAAAGATAGAAAGAATCTTAAATATTAATATACAGCCAAGATTGCACAACAAAATTATGAGGTCAGATGGAGGGCTGATCCGAGCTGCTGTGACTGGGCGTGACGCCACACAATGGGCCTGACCATTTGTTACACTCAAATGAACGTTTTTAACACTTGGAAAAAAAATGTTGTTTGTTACTGTGTGTACAGAATATGGGTGGCAGCTCTGTTTATTAGCCATAAGTATGAGCTGCGTTAAAACAAAACACACACAAACAAACCCCCCACCCCCCCCCTCCACCCCCTTGCACCCTGCATTGTACACCATCTGCCCTAAGCTACAGGCCCAGTCACAGCCTTTCCCAGTGTGTGTGCATGTTGTGAAGGGAGGAAGAATGAACGGAGCATGTGCATTCTTCCCGACATGTGCATGCACTTCTGCGTATCGTGACTATTTTTAAAAATCAACGCGTCTTTGTTCGAAAGGGTGAGATATTGTTTTACACCGGGGTGTCACTAAGTGCCTTGTGACCTCTGTTTCAGCCGACCTTGGACATTTTACCATCCATTGGAAAATGTTTTCAGAAAATTAGCAAAAGTAAAAAAAAAAAACAAAAAAACATTAGAATCCAATTAATGATGTCACCTTCACACTCACCTCTCCACCTTGAGCTGCTGAAGTCAGCTAACACGTCTAGCAGGGTTTCACCGCAACACAGCAGTGGACTGGTGTGTTAGTGGAACTGATTCACAAACATGACAGGAAATCAAACCTGCAGTGAAAGTGGTCGCTGGCGAGGTTGATTAAGGATTTCTGTGCTGCTGCAACTGAGCCACAAGGGCTGCTGGATATTTGCTGAAGGGGGTGAAGAGTCATCGCTTACTCTCATCCCCCTCTTTCTGATCTTTCTAATGACTGTAGCATATGCTGCATGGAAGTGGGGAGGGCTGTGTGAATGTGTGTGTGAGTGTGTGTGCAGGGGACAGGCACTTTATACATCTGATGTTTCCCCATCTGTAAATCTTCATCAAGGGCTAAACTTTGAATGTTAACACTAACCGTCTTTCTATCTACGTTTGCGTCTGTAGACAAATGGACAAGGCCATGACTGCATCTTCACCGAGATAGTTTTGGAGAACAACTACACAGCATTAAGGAATGCCCGCTACGAAAGCTGGTACATGGCCTTCACTCGACGCGGGCGGCCGCGGAAGGGCTCACGGACGCGCCAGCACCAACGCGAAGTCCATTTCATGAAGAGGTTGCCAAAGGGGCAGCAGCCCACACACTCGAGTAGCCACCGGGCTTTTGATTTCATCCACTACCCGTTCAGTCAAAGGACTAAACGTGCACGATACTCAGTGGAGCGCTAAGGAGGAGGAAGATAGAAAATTCAGATGGAGAAGGCGGAAAAGTGACTGAATAAGCAGCAGCCGCACACCCGTCTGCTCGCCGCAAAAACTCAGGGGATATTTCATCCTGAGCATTACTATATCCTAATATGAAGCTTTTTCTTAGGTGAAAGGAAAGTTGTATATAAGAAAAGAAGAGAAATCTATTTTTGTACTCCAGACCTTTAGTACTGACTTGTGTAAAAAAAAAAAAAAAAAAAAAAAAAAAGGAAAACATTTGTTTTTAGATGTACTCATTACTTATTGTCTGACTGTTGTTGGGGGTATCTTTGAGGAGTTTTTTTTTTTTCTTTTTTCTTACCATTTTAACCATTGGAGTCATTTTTGTGACTCTTGCCTGCTGCTCAATGGGACTTTCAGGGACACGATTGAGTGCACTGCCAAATACTGCATTGGAAATCACCAGCGTTACATGAAGAAGCAGCGCAGTGATGAAGCTTCTTCTTGACTGGGCTCAATCCGTCACTGTCTTTCTCACTCAGTTCAGGCCCACAGAGCTTTAATAGCGTCTGATGGAACAATGTGGCAGCTACATTTCATAAACACACATTTCCACTTCTAACTCTAATGTTGATGTGTACAATGCGCAGCACAATAACTACACCACTCACCCTCATTCACCTGTCTTGTTGCCCCATGAATGTCTGTTTTTACACATATATAAATATATATTTTTTTGAGGATGTATAAAATTATTTTAAGGATGGATTATTTATTTAAACATGTAATAAATGTATAATAGATTACTGATATTAAACTCTTGTTTGGTACATGCTTGGTTTGTGTTTTAAACTCTGTGTGAACTGCTCAAACCATTCTTCTGGATTCCTCTTGGAAATACAACTACACAGCACTAACATGTGAAGGCAGAAGTTATGCCCCGTTAAACGAACCAGTTAATTAACCAGTTAGTTAATGATTAATGAATTAATGATTAATGATCAGACTAAAGGCAGCTGATAACAGTCATTACTCCAGCTACTTCAATCATCATTGTAAAATAAGCTCTCCTAATCTACAAAGTCAACCAAGAAGAAGAAGAAAACCAAGACCAGTAACATTAAATTGTCACAATTCTGTATTTTTCTACAGACCACCAAATTAGATACTGGCATGAATAGTGGGGAGTAAAAGTGTGGAGCAAAGGTGCAATCCAGCTGTGTCAAAATCCACATTGCTGTGGATTAGGTATTACATACCGCATGTAATGACTTCACAGAAGTTGTGCACTTTTCTTTTTTGGTGTACATTATGATCTTCTCAATGAATCTTTTCAGTAATGGGCGGTGAAATACTTTGCCACTGACTTGAGATCAGGTAATGGTGGCTCAGTCACACACTGGCGTTTACTGACTCGAGATGAAACAGAAATAAACCAAAATATGTGTTGTCCACATCTTATTCCAAGACCAAGACACCAACTGCATTCAGACTGTGTATTTGCAATTAAATAATGTGGGCATTGAATGGGAAAATTTAATTTCACACTCTTTTATTTCACAGCTGTGTGCTGTTTGACCAAAAGTCATTATTTCAGTTATTTCAGATAGTTTTATTTTTACTCTTATTTGTCTAAGTATAAAAATGATGACTAGAATGATGTGTGGAGCTCACATAACTGAAGTATAACATCTGAAATAGATGAAGGCTAAATTCTATCAGTTTTTAGGACTCTTGCTGGTAGACAAGTTTAAAGTTAAGTACAGCTTTAGAAAAAAGAAACAAACGAACTATGATGTGAGCAACTCACACCCATGACATGCTGTTCCACTCCAGTCCACAAGGTGGAGGTAATGAAGAAGACTTTACAACACCAATGTCATTATTGCTTACTATATAATTTATCTGATCAATTCAAAATGTGATTTTAAAATTATCAATGAATTGCCTCTATATAAAGTGATTCATGGTACAGTATAGTGTCAGAGTACTGATACTATACACAGTATACCATAATGTAAACCCAATGCACTGAGATGTTGCAGCTACATCACAGTTCAAGTGATGCAAAACTCAGAGTTAATGTTGCGTTGTTTCTGTCAGGGTAGAACAACAACAACAGCAACAACAAAAAAACAACAGCAACAAAAGGATGCAGATAATAGTGATGATGATTATTTATTATTATTATTATTATTATTATTATTATTATATCATTCTCAAACACATTTGTTATGCAACTGTTCCTGGTCTCTATCTATCCTCTTGTCTCCTTCCATTGTCCATTTCCTCCCCATCCTCCTCTCTGCCACTAACCTCTGGTTGAGGCAAAGATTTCTTCTTGTTAAAAGGACATTTTTACCTCTCCACTGTCACCAAGTGCTTTCATTATATAAATTGTTGGCTCTCTCTGTAATAATGTATGATTTGACCTTACTATATAAAGTGCATTGAGATAATGTATGTTGTGAAAAGGCACTATACAAATAAAATTGAATTGAAATTAATTTAATGAGTATTTTGACACTGTCTTGGTCTGTGATGAAATAGGTCAAGCAGGAAAAGTCTAACACTAACAACCGCCTAGCATGGCAGAATTCGATGCACTTCATTCAGTAACTCATTTCCCTGCTAGTGCATGCATACTGGGACAAGGAAGGTATTCTCATTAAACAGCGAAATAGAGCTAAAACTTTAGTTCAACTTTACGTCGTCTTTTGTCTGAATATTCAAAAGGTGTTACTCATGTCAAACCGACCAAATTTATACCCGAAAACAGGATCAGTAGTGTTCCGATCTAATCTGGAATTAAGTATTGATTTGAAGCTGCTTATACCTAACTTACACCTACACCTCTAAAGCAAAGAGAAGGGGAATACTGTGGCCATAGTTGTTTCTTCCCACCTGAGACCTAAGCAGACAAAGGTAACAGGGAAGCTTTTCTTAGACTGATCCCAACCATGTAGAGGACAGATTTAAAGACGGGAGACATTTTGAGCCAGGTGAATTTATTTCCAACACTGATGTAAAAATAGTGATGACCCATCAAATTGTGGACCACATGTGATCCTGTCAGTACCAGAATGGGATCTCTTCTTTGGCACACATTCGCTGTGGCATTGTTTCGTTAAGCTTCTACATTGTCACAGGATTTATTTCTGTCCAGTGTTGCATTAATGTTTCACCAAGATCTTGTGCTGATGATGGGAGAGTCAGACCACTGCACAAAGCCTTCTCCAGCACATCCCAAAGATTCCCAAAAGAGTTAAGATCTAGACGACTAATGCTCTTAATTTCACTATTAAATATAGCTTTAAGTTCTACTGTTTTTTTAATACGATTTGATTTCACCAAACCTAATCTAACCTAACCTAACCTGAAACAACCTGATATAGGATCTCCCTAAACCTTTGGTGCTCATTAGACTCTGGACTCTTCAAGCCTGAACACCCTGGAAAGGAGACACTGTGGTGAGTTAACTGAAGACAAGTTGTCCAAACAAACGTTACATTTCTATTATGTTTCACTTCACAGCTTCAATTAATAGTTCAACTTAGTTTCAATTGCATTGAGCTTATCTTACACAGGTACCAAAATTTTATCTTTACGTCTTATACAGCTTGACTTTAATTCCCTCCAGCTAATAGGCTACAACACAGGCACCTTGCCACATTAACAATTTAATACATCTTTTAACCAAAATGTAACCATCAAAAACACAATAAATGTGTGTATGTGTGTTGTGGGGACTTGTGCTGACTGGGACAAAAATCAAGCTCCCATAACGTAAATTACTACATTTTAAGGTGAAGACACGTTTTAAAGTTAGACTGAGGTTAGGGTTAGATTAAGGTTAGGGCCATTGTTAGGGTTAGGGCACTAGAGTAAATCTCCAGGAAATGAATGCAAGTCATTGCAATGTTCTCTGAAGTCATGGAAACCAATGTGTGTGTGTGTGTGTGTTTGTTTGTTGTTTGTTTGCTTGTTTGCCAGCAGGGGAGCAAATAGTTCCAGCAAACCCAGGCTTAGTCATAAAGTTCCTTCAGAAGGACATTTGTTGCAGATGCGTTTATGCTCCTCTTACATTGCATATTGTCACATTGTAGTTTTGAGGAGCCAGTACCCATGGAAATATTCCCATATTTAATTGTTTACTATTATAGATAGATAGATAGATAGATAGATAGATAGATAGATAGATAGATAGATAGATAGATAGATAGATAGATAGATAGAGAGAAAGTTTGAAGCAGCAAATAAAGAATGATAAAATTTAAAGTGAATGGGTCATTCATTTTTTTCTCAGTTGAACCTTTTAATTTTCAAGCTTGCTTCTCAAATAAGAATTTAAGAATTTATTTATTTATGACCCCCCCCCCCAGAACACTGGTGCACTTTGTCCTCTTGACTGCAATCCCCACTACTACCTTTTAGTGTTTGTCTTCTCTGTCACCAAAACTACCATGCAAATGTGGACCAATTCCAGAGCAGAGAAAAAGGGGAAGATCCCTTTAATCCATTTTATATAGCCCCATACCATCATACTTACCCAAGACAAACAAACTGATCTCTCCCCAACAAACACATGCACACACACTCTTTAACACAAAAGATGACTACAGAACACGACCCATGCCATAAGAGCAGCTTACGCAGAAAGGCTTCTTCCATCAGTTATATAAACGTCAAGAGGCTTTTCTCCAAGACACTCATTCAGTAAGGATTTAGGCTGCAGTCGAGCATGTGAGGTGTCAGGAGAAGAAGATAGTGGGACGTAGCTATATAGATATATTTAAATGAAGATAATAAATACAATTGATTTCTGTTGTTTGAGAGAAACCTAAAATGTGGTCAGTTTCTGAACTGCTAACTATACTGTTAGAGATTTATTCTGGAAACGAAACAAGACGTGTCCTAGTCCTTCCTATGTGAACAAATTAGCTGAGGCTGAAATTAACCGATTACGTCATAGCATTTCACTGTGTCGTTGATGACTGGAAGTAAACAGCCCACTAATTGAGCTTTTTTGTGATGTTTTAATGCACGTCTGAATGCAGCAATAATCATGTCTAAGGATATTCAAATGTATACAGTGCATATGCACTAAGGTGGATGGATACAGGGAGTATTAACAAACCAGCAGTTGAACCAGGCTGGATAGCTGAAAGGTAAACAAATGATCAAAGCTAAGCTTCAGCTCCACAGTTTTATTGTTAGGCCTCATGTGAGACCTGTTGACTTTTCCAATTGGAGCTGTAAACTTTTGTTTGTCAGTGCATTTCCAAGACTGACTGTCAGTCTGATCTGAACAATTACCAGCTAAATGTGTTTGCCAGCATGGACAAAGGCCCCTCCCTCTTTGCTACCCTGAAAAGATCAAAAGAGAATACCCCTCCCTTCCACGCCCTCTTAAATCACCCTCTCAGCCATGACAGTTCAGCTGCAAAACAACCATAAATGATTTTTTTGACAGCCCAGTGCTTGGGACATGGTCTTTTGGAGCACTCAGCTTTCAAAAAGAGGACATGTCTTTATGGAAAGAAAATCATCTGCATATTTCAATTACGTGCAGTTTGTGCTCAGCTGATCAAAGGGCTGCACAGATGCCATTTGCAACTGAAGTCTTCACAAACCTCATTATGGGAAGGAGCACAAATTATACTAGTGATCCTAAACAGTTAGGCACCTCCTAAAATGTCATAAGGTCAATCAACTTTTTGGTAGTCAGTTAACCATGACACAACCTTGGCAGCATTAGTGGCTAAAAAGCCTCTTGGCTGTACTGTGCTGGTTTGATTTTCATTTTCACTCCTTGGCACACTGATTACATTTGTACAAAGATGTACATTGTGTACTATAAAACATCATTTGTTGAAATAAACAATCTGGAGGATTATCTACACTGTAAAGCATTATGGCTGAATTTGATAACATCAATCAATCGTTTACAGAAACTGGTTTGCTTTGCTAAAATTGAATATCTACTAGGCTTTTTCAACAGATTTTACAGTCCTACTTAGGCCTTATTCACATTGAAAAAGAATATTCCTTATGCAATCTTCTGCTTTAAAAGTTTTCTGTAAATAGGGCATTGTTTCATCTACACAAACTTGCAAACAACTCTAAATGCTGTAGAAGTTCTACAAATACCAGACCTATATGTGGTGAGGTAACACTCTCACACAAATACACCAAAAACAAAGAAGGAGACATTGAATGTGTGCACAAACTTCTTTTAAAATAAAGCTTTATCTTAAATGAACCGACCAAACAAATTCCAAACACAAGAAGAGGAAGACGACGAAGATAGCAACGGGGATATCGTGATTTCGTAAAAAATCAACAAATGAGAAAACAAAGGTGAACCCAAATGACTGGAAACAAACGTTGAGGCTGGCCATCTGGTGAGGCAGAACTCAGGGAAACCAGGTACTGAAAAGGGACAACAAAAGGTTGGTGGTGGTGACTGGTTTCAGGAGGGAGACGTGAAAGGTCGGAGAAAGTGTGGGGCCAGCTTCGTCTGCAGGGGGAGATTGCAGGATGACAGTCAGACCTTGTCCCCAGGCTGATAACTGGGGGCCCGAATGTGATGATGATCCGCCAGGCGTTGTTTCCTCTGGGAGGAGTGAGTAAGGGCAGCTCTGACAGCCCTTCACACTGCGAAGGTGGGCCCGAATGGAAGGCACCATGACCTCCTCCTCCTGTGACAAGAACACTGGAGGCTAGAAGTCATATTCCATCCATGGTAGATGAGAACTCCATGAGGCAGGATGGTTTACGGTGATGCAGTGGAGGGCAGATACAAGGTCCTGGTTGGCCCTCTCTGATTGTTCATTTGACTGGGGATGATAGCCGGAGGAGAGGCTGGGAGTCGCGCTTACTGCCCTTCATAGGGCCTGCCAAACCTGGGATGCCGTGTAGTCAAAGACAAGGTCCACTAGGAAGTCTGCAGTGTCCAGCGCTGAAGGGTACCACAGTACGCAGGCGCAGGGGTGTAGTTTCTGGTCCTCAGGGTTTCTCTGGGAGAGGACAGCTCCAATACCCACATTGGAAGCATCCACCTCAACGATGAAGTGGAGAGCTTGGTCCGAAGGTTAAGGACAGGAGCAGAGGTGAATCGCTGCTTGAGTGTGGTGAAAGCGGCCTCTGTCTCCGGGATCCATTTTTATTTCCTGTCAGCCAGGTTAGGGGAGAGGCAACCTTGCTGTACCTCTGGATAAACCTGTAGTAGACATACCCTAAAAATTGCTGCAATTGTTTACATGAGACAGAGATGGGGCAATTGACTACTGCCTCTATCTTTGGGGGTCTGGTCTAAGTTGTCTAAATTTGCCAGAATGTAACCTAAGAAGACAATTGAGGAGACATTAAATTCACATTTTTCTGCTTTTACAAGCAATGTGTTTTCTAGTAGTCTTTGTAGGGTTACGGATTGTTCCTCCTGGTTTGTGGGAAAGATTAAAATGTCATCTCGGCAGACCAATACAAATTGATGTTTCTTAGTACATCATTCATCAAAGTCTGGAATACTGTGAGAGCGTTTGCAAGTCCAAAAGGTATAACCAGGTATTCGAAGTGACCCAATGGAGTGTTAAATGCTGTTTTCCACTCGTCCCTCTCTTTTATGCGGATGAGATGATAGGCATTGCGTAAGTCCAGTCTGGTGAAGACTGAGACTTTGCATAGTGGTTCGTATGAAAAGTCTATGAGCGGCAGAGGATATTTTTTCTTTACGTTGATTTTGTTTAGTCTGTGATATTCTATGCATGGTCTGAGTGACTTATCTTTATTGGAAATAAAAAAAAAAAAGATGATGTCTCTCTCTGGAGTGGAACCAGGGAGGAGGTCAACGGAGCAGTTGTAGGGTGTGTGTGATGGCAGGGATAAGGCCTTGGACTTGGACGCTAAAAACTTCACCCGATCATCTCAGAGCAAAAGGAGTCACAGGAATTTAATATGGGGAGTTTGATTCCCAAGAAGCATTAACCCATTGTGCAGCCTTCCCTCTAACAAAATTGTACACATAAGCTAGACAGGAGCTATCATAAATGAATGAGCTTGGCTGTTGATCAAATACAAACTTGTACAAACTGTCTGAGAAAGCGTGCACAGGCTCCACTCTCCCCTCAGTAGCACTCTGGCATGGGTATGATGAGGTGTGGGATTAGGTGGTTGGCTCCAGTCTTCCAGGACGGCAGGAGACGACTGGAGAGCTGACAAAGGAGGAGACGTGTCACTGAGTTGGCGAGACAGGTGGGAGAGATTGGAGGTGAGAGTCTGTATGGCATTCATGATGTTGCCTAGCACTTGTTTGAGAAACAGTGGCTGCTTGTGCCTCAACAGCCTGGCATAAAGACATGGTCCATGTTTTACTGGTCAGCGCCAGGGGTGGAAAGTAACAAGTTACATTTACTCTCGTTACTGTAATTGAGTAGTTTTTTTGTGTACTTGTACTTTTTTGAGTAATTTTTAAAATCAATAATTTTACTTTGACTTAAGTACATATTGTTGGAAGTAATTTACTTTGCTACATTTTAAATAGCTTCAGTTACAAAGTAAAAAAAAAAAAAAAAATAGATCAACTAGCACTGCGTCTGTGTGCCAGTTACTGTCCATCTGATTGGCTCTGGACAACTGCAGTGCCAGAAGGTCAGAAACGTCGAGATGTTGGTGCCACAGAGGAGCTAGCCAAAAGATGATGGAGACAGATGGAGACAAGTGTATCGATGGAGAAGGGTCGAATTTGGAACACAGAGACATGCACGGAGAACGTGAGGCCAATCCTTGGCCATACTTAAAGGACCTCTTGTCAGGGTCCGGTTCTGCACTACTTCCTGTCTTTTATTTTGTTGTTCCTTTTTCCTGTGCAACCTCTCTTTTGTTTTGTAATTTCAGGAGACTTGATCGGGCAGCCGGACGGAGCCTCCTCCTCCGCACCTGCTGCTTGTTCCCTTGATTTGATGAGAGTCTTCTTATACTCTGAGTTTCCTGCAGCAGGTGTCGGCGCGTAAAACAGTCCATGCGGTATTTACCTGCAGATACGACGTTTGTTTGTTACCTCGCTGCTCTTTTCCCCAGTTTTTGTATTTTGTCTCTAATCCTGCGTTTCCTCCTCTTTTAGTTTGTTCGGGAGACCTCCGCCCTGCCTGCCCGTCAGTCTCCTCGCCCTGAGTTGGATTATCCCCCTGGTTTGGTTTTTGTTTTATTTTTGTAAATAAATTCCCATTTTTTCACCTTTAAACGGCTTCGCTTCGACCTGATTTTTGAGTCCATACATGTCCTCCTTCTTCACTTCTTTGAGTTCAAGTCTGTGAATTACAACAATTTCATCATGCAATGTAAACTTTGCACGCCGAAAGAGACGCAGCTATCCACCTACAAAAACTTATCTTCCAACCTGCGCAAGCGTGTACAAGCATGTAACCTCACGTGAAGCTAAATAATCTGGGATAATCTTGTTCTGCTTTTGTCTTGATGAGCTAAAGACAGTTTCCTGTTGATTTTCTGTTCTTGTGAATGTGAGATGTGAATGAAGATGTGAATGAAAGCTCAGGCATGAATCAAGTTTTGTAAAATTTGGATTTATTTGTGCAGTTGTTGATACATGTGTGTCTCTGTACACCTGAATATGTGACAGGTGATACTATGATACTATCTCTGATTATAACTGACTCACCTGATGGTGCCGAGTCCTGAAAACCAGCTCCTGTTCAAACTAAATAGCAAGTTCATTGAGTAATTAAGGAGGAACTGTAACCTGGATCTATCTGTGATCTATGTGTTTGCTTTAATTAAAAAATTGAGTTTGAGCATTGTGCATGTTTTTGTACTTTTTTTTTATTGCATTTATGCCCCCCCCCCAACTAAGTAACTTTTACTCTGAGTACATTTTAAATGAGTTACTTTTATTTGGGTAGATTTTTTTTCACCAGTACTTTTACTTAAGTAAAATTTCATCAAGGTAACAGTACTTTTACTTGAGTAGATTTTTTTTGGTACTCTTTCCACCCCTGGTCAGCGCGTACTATCATGATTTAGTAAAAATCAACAAATAAGGAAACGTGAACACAAATGAGCGGAAACAAACGTGGAAAAGTTAATTTACAAAAACTAAATAAAGAACTAGTTCATATAAATCCAACAAGAAATGCTGAAGCTGACCAGCTGGCGAGGTGGATCTCAGTGAAAAAGGACAAGAACAGAACAATCAAACAAAGACAGAACAATAGGTGAGTGTAAACGAGAGGAAAAAGTGATACAAAAATCGTTTTTAAAAGAATTTTTCATGGAGCGAACACAGAGTAATTGGCGTTGCCGACTGACAAGATGCACTGACAACAGGAAGCAGGAAGTAGAGCCCTGCACTCCCATGGGACCCGACGCAAAACAGTGCGGCGTGGGACACATTTGAGCTTATTGCGGGCGCGGGCGGGAGCTGGACTGCACAATGCGGGAGCGGGCGGGTGGGATGATAAACTGCAGTCCTGCAAACTAAATATGAGTGTAAAGTAAAATATACAAATGATTAATGTATGCCCATCATACATAATACGATAGGCTGGATATTTTATTGGGCATTGATTAATATGTTACCAAGTTACCACTTAAGGAATTGTTTTTCCTAAGCCAATGAAAAGACCTTTCATGAGAGAGAAAGCGGACTTCCCCATCTTGCGGGATTTGCGGGCGGGAGCGGGACAAAATATGGCAGATGTGGGCGGGAGCGGGACTGAAAATTCTGTCCCGTGCAGACCTCTAGCAGGAAGCCATGGTCTAAATAGGAGAGGGTTGATGAGGCAATGGGAAACAGCTGTGACAATCAAAGTCTCTACCTTACCGACCAGCCAGCCTCCTGCAACACAGAACAACTACACAGGAAACAGGGGAGCTTAACAAAATAAAACGGGAAATAAACAACCTAAGCACAAGCCAAACAGACACAGAACATGACAATGGAATCCAAACAAGAGGTGGGACTATGACACATGGGTTGTATACACGACAAAGCAAAGGTGGTAGTTTGACATTTTCCCCCCTCTGGGAACAGTTTTCCATAAGCAGTGTAAAGTAGCATATGATCTTTATAACTCTATAAATTCAGCTGAACATGTGATGGTGTTTAATTACTATAGCTAATTACAATGGATTTTGAGTAGTGTATTTTTATGACTGTGTGTTTGTTAGACATGAAAAATCCTCAGTGATCTAAGTCCTAGATGTCTCTCCTGTGACAACATGTGATCGGGCATTGTTTTCCTGTAAAGTATTCATTACATACCGATTTCATAACTGTTCTAAGAGCAAAAATTATGTTTTTAAGTATGACTGTACAGATGTGTATGATGTCAGCTCTCTATCAGGATTGGAGATGTCTAATCCTGAATTTTGAGCAACCTGCATGTGATTAAAGCACTCAGGACAGATAAACACTGCTTTGCAAAAGTCAGACCACCGTTAGATGTGTTGTTTTAGCAATGCTATAATGACCCTACAGTATAATTATTTCTCAATCACTTTCTTGGACACATCCAGAAAATGTGAAAAATGCATAAGCAGTTTTAATTTTTTTTTTTTTCATTAAAAAGCTTCTTCGGGTGAAAGTGTCAAGTATTTAGTGTGACCTACCCTTATTCTTGAACATCTGTCTTACAACTTCATGTCGAAAAAAAAAAATTCTGCTGTGGAAAAGGTCTATTATGCCAGGCTAATTGAAGACATGCCTGAGCATTATATGTTTTATGATTTAAACTTTTTAAAAGATCCTCCAGATCGTTTATTTCAATAAATTATAAATAGGACAAACTTTCTGTCACATCATTCTAGTCCAAATGCTAATGATCACAAAAAACAATAAAGCTGCTGGTGCCCTTTTTGTGGGGGCCCTATGCAAGATGCTGTTTGGTGGCCTCTAGTTTGCCAAACTACAATGGAGAGATTCCTAACCCTTTGTATGATTCACAAAGATGCCACAGACTATTGCATTTCATAAGCAAAACAGGCTACAGACATGACAATCTCTCATATTAAAATTAAACCTCTTAAGTTGAGCCACTCAAGCAAACTATTCTTTTAAAAAAATTATAATACAGGAAAAACAACAATTATTATGTTATGTTGTTTTAGCCAATTATCACCCAATATCAAATCTTCCTTTCATTTCTAAAATACTAGAAAAGGCAGTTGCGAATCAGTTATGTGAATATCTGCATAGTAACAGGCTGTTTGAAGATTTACAGTCAGGATTTAGATTACACCATAGCACAGAAACACCCTTAGTTAAAGTTACCAACGACCTCCTCTTGGCCTCAGATAATGGTCTGGTCTCTATACTTGTCCTGTTAGATCTTAGTGCTGCATTTGACACCATTGATCATAAAATTCTACTGCAGAGACTGGAGCAGACTTTGGGGATCTCAGGTTCTGCCCTCTGCTGGTTTCAGTCATACTTATCTGATGGATTCCAGTTTGTACGTGTTAATAACAATGACTCATTGCAGACAAAAGTTAATTATGGAGTTCCACAGGGCTCAGTTCTTGGGCCTATACTTTTTACCTTATATATGCTTCCTTTAGGAAACATTATTAGAAAGCACATCATACACTTTCATTGTTATGCAGATGATACACAACTTTATTTATCAATGAGGCCGGAAGAAATAAATCAGGTTGTTCAACTCCAGGAATGTCTTAAAGACATTAAGTCCTGGATGACCTGTAACTTCCTACTTCTAAACTCAGACAAAACTGAGGTTATCATAGTCGGCCCTAAACACCTTAGAGACTTTCTGAACATATTGTCACTTTAGATGACATCACCATGGCGTCCAGTTCCACTGTAAGGAACCTTGGAGTTATTTTTGACCAGGATATATCATTTGACTCACATAAACACATTTCCAAAACAGCCTTTAGTTCATGCTTTTGTTACATCAGGATTAGATTACTCTAACTGTTTACATCACTGTAAATCCAAAATGCTGCAGCATGAATTCTGACAGGTACTAGTAAGAGAAACCACATCACCCCAGTTAGCTTCTCTACACTGGCTCCCTGTACAGTTTAGAATTCAATTAAAAACACATGGGTGATTATCTTTCAGATGGCAACAAGTTATTTAAACCCAAGTGATGCAATGAGTAGCTTCTCATTTCTTAAACAACCATGTCATGGAAAAGATGGTTTGTTTGTCTGTTTGAAAAGGGTCATATCATTGGCATGTATCAAGCAGAGAAAATATCTAATGACATTGCGGAAAGTACTAAAATTGGGTTAAGAACTGTCCAACAGTTATTAAAAACTGAAAGGATAGTGGGGAACCATCATTTTCAGAAGAAATATGGTCAGAAAAATTGTAGAAAAACAACAGTAGAATTCAGGGCTATGTTTAATAGAGAATGTATAAGCATTTTCACATGGACAATGCAAAGGGAACTCAGGGGATTGAGACTGAACAGCTGTGTAGCCTTAAGAAAACCACTTTTCAGTGAGGCCAATAGGAAAGAAGGCTACGATTTGAAAAGGTTAGGGAGCATAAAGATTGGACTCTAGCAATGGCAGAAGGTCATGTGGTCTGATGAATCCAGATTTACCCTGTTCCAGAGTGATGGGAACATCAGGGTAAGAAGGGAGGCAGTTTCTCAAAACTTTATTTATTTTATAAAAATATATAACTGTGTAGAAACTGAAATATATGGAGCCCCTCTTATGTCATGGTAAATAAAATAAATAATTTGTGGCCACGAAATACAAATTATATTATTAATTCCTGGACAGCAGGGTAAATAAAGTGAGCGCACCTTTCCTAACCAGCAAAAGCTACAGGAGCCCTGTGCCAACTGTAGCTACGTGATGTCCTTAAGGTGAGTGTCTTTTCTTATTCTGTTCTAGTCAATATCTTATCCCGTATTTAGGCAGTTATTTATTTAGCACTGTGTTTGTGACTTTGTTATGATGGGTAGCCTATCCGACTTACAAACTTTTTAACCTCATCCTGTTACTACATGTTGTTTTGTTGTGCTAATATGTAGCCTTACACTCGTGTGTCTGTAGGAGCATCCCTGCACACACATCCGGATACTTTTCAAGTAGTGCTGAAGGGTATAGGCATACCACTAAGTGAGGTATGTTGAGCATAAAACCAGAGTTGTGTTACGTGTCTTTTTTTTTTCTGTCTCTCCGCTAAACCGTCATGCTAATGCTAAACCTAATCTGTTTGGACCAAATCATAGTTTCAGCTTGAAATCAGCAATAAAGTGCTTTTTTCCCACTGATAATCTCCTTTGGATGTAGTATCATGTGTGTCAAATTCGCTGAGGGAGTGCATGCTATATGAACCGCAGTGTTTAATAATGCAACGAGGATGACGTGTAGCTACTGTAGCACTTTATCTATCATGTTGCCACGGGAACCTATAGCCAAGCGATCAGAATTTAGTTTGTGCTGAAATGGAAGTGATCCTCCTGGAATCCTGTTAAACTGTAATCCACAGTTTAACATTTCGGTGCGTTTTTCTTATTTGTTGTTTCTAATTCATTCACTCGTCTGAATGAATTAGAGAAACTGTTATTTCCGTTGCCAGGCTGTGCATTTATGAAGACATCAGTTGTAAAATGGTATATTGATTTGCAGGTTGTTGTTGCTCTGACTGAACTACTTGAACCCTGATTGGAAAAGTGCAATATTTTATTACTACAGATAATGACTAATCAATAAATAGTTTAAATAAGGTGCATCAAGATTAAAGTTTCAGAGCTCTACAATGTGCAGCTGTCGCCATATATACGGGAGACATTTTGACTGCACCAAGTGTAAATATATTAATTTTGTTTTCCTGAGGCAAGGAGTTTGCATGTTCTCCCCGTGGTGCGTGGGTTCTCACCGGGGTCTCCGGCTTCCTCCCACAGTCCAAAAACATGCAGATTTGGGGACTTGGTTGATTGGACACTCTAAATTGCCCGTAGGTGTGAATGTGAGAGTGAATGGTTGTCTGTCTCTATGTGGCCCTGTGATGGACTGGTGACCTGTCCAGGGTGTACCCTGCCTCTCGCCCTATGTTAGCTGGAGATAGGCACCAGCGCCCCCCGCGACCCTTAGTGGATAAAGCGGTAGAAAATGATTGAGAGTGTTTAGAGCAGTGTTTCTCAGTTCCAGCCCTCAAGTACCACTGCCCTGCATGTCTTAAAGGTAACACTACTTTTAGTAGGGCCCATGGTTGGTGTAGTGGTTAGCACTCTTGCCTTTGCAGTAAGAGGTCCCAGGCTCACAATCCAGTTGGAACAAGGGGCCCCCCGCAAGGAGCCTGCATGCTCCCCCTGTGGTGTATGGGCCCCCACCAGGCAGCCCCCCCACAGCCCAAAAAAATGCAGATCTGGGGACTAAAACTTAGGTTTTACCATGACATCAAAAGGGGCTTCGTAGAAATACACTCCTTGGCTAAAAAAAAGTCGCCACCTAAAAAAAAGGTCACACACTCTCAATATTTTGTGAATCATCTTTAGCTTATTAGTATGACACGCATTTGCTGTGGCAGTGTTTTGATAAGCTTCCACAATGTCAAAAGACATTTTATATAAGATCTGGCACTGATGATGGGAGAGTCCGAACACTGCACAAAGCCTTCTCCAGCACATCCAAAAGATTCTCAATGGGGTTGTGTGGACTTTAGTTCAAATAGTCCACCAACATTGACAGAGGTAAAAAAAAAATCTGTTATAAACAAAAACATTTAAATCAGTAGGACTATATAAAAGGGGGAAATTATAAACTAAATAGCAACGACATATTATAATGAACAATACATAAACATACATAAAAAGTTAATTGTACAAAAGACAGTAAACTCAAGATTACTTAATAACTTGTCAAGACATTAGCAGTGCCATATTCACTTTTAATTTTATTTAAATTCCAGTGTTTTCAGTGTAATGTTGAAATTGTCTGTATTTTCTGCCTCTGCACTTTGAA
This sequence comes from Brachirus orientalis, assembly GCA_016785285.1. Classification (NCBI taxonomy): domain Eukaryota; kingdom Metazoa; phylum Chordata; class Actinopteri; order Pleuronectiformes; family Soleidae; genus Brachirus; species Brachirus orientalis. The sequence goes on along the minus strand of JAFBJR010000826.1, from coordinate 288,714 downwards.
TTGACTTGTGTACGAATGATGCTATATAAATACACTTGCCTTACCTTTTATTTAGTAAAACCCTAATATTTTAATGACCCTTGTTTTTCTTGTAACTGCTTAAACATGTAGTACTTTTGTCTTGAAATGAAAGTGGACCAGTCTGTCTATACTGTACATACAAAAGTCATTGTCATTATAAATAGGCTTCAGTTTTCAAAGTGTACGGTGATTTCTGAGTTCAATTACATTGACATTTTACTATAATAAAGGACCTAAATCAAAACAAAAGAAAATATTTTCTTTTTTGCTTTGTAATTTTTTTATAATATAGAAAAAATCCTCACTTCATAAGATTCATTTTGGGCACCATGGGTTCCTCACTCCTCGGTAGACAGTGACTGGTTACATTAAACAGTGAAATACACATGTAACATGCAGCTGATGTATTTGTCTGTTTCAATTTTCTCCCCAGCCTTGGTGATGGCTGTTGTATTGCCTTTTTCGTTAGCTCCATTAGAAGTGTTTGCTCCACTGATGAAAAAAGAGCCATCTTGTTTTCCCTTTGTGTTACTCATTTCATTGACTTTTTGTTTATTCACTCTTTACATAGTGTCCTGGTGCGTGCACTGAGTTAGACTTTGCAAGGCTGTCTTGACTCAGCCTCGACTAGATAAAGCTGAGCTACGTTAGTAGAAGACTTGACTAGTAAGGAGAAATGGTGCTAGTTATGATGTATTGCCCTAAATGCTTTCCAGTGCTTTCCTTCTGGTTAAAAGACACTTATCATCAAACAAAGATGCAATAAAGTTCGTGGTAATTTCAGGCCAGCCCTCTACATTTTATTATTAAATACATAAATTAATGACCAAAACATTTTGCAGCCAAAAGGAATTCCATTTTACTTAAGGGGGTCCTGAGAATGAAAGAAAAACCTCAGAATTCTGACTTGGATTTCAGAATTCCTAATTCAGTTTCCTCCTGTAATGGGCGTGCATTATTTTTAACAGTTGGATGCACATCCGTTGACCCTTGCATGTTCTGCGTGGTGTTCTATGTTGAGCTGAATGAAAGAAGGACCCAGACCACGACCAGCTACTGGTTGCTCTTGTAATAACGGCAGAATGGTGGATTTGTAACATGCAGTCTCCTCCTCTCAGCTAGTCTGGGTGTAATGTTGAAATTGTCTGTATTTTCTGCCTCTGCACTTTGAATTGACTTGTGTACGAATGATGCTATATAAATACACTTGCCTTACCTTTTATTTAGTAAAACCCTAATATTTTAATGACCCTTGTTTTTCTTGTAACTGCTTAAACATGTAGTACTTTTGTCTTGAAATGAAAGTGGACCAGTCTGTCTATACTGTACATACAAAAGTCATTGTCATTATAAATAGGCTTCCGTTTTCAAAGTGTACGGTGATTTCTGAGTTCAATTACATTGACATTTTACTATAATAAAGTAAAATGTAAAAGGTTCACTTGTGGTGAACCCTCTGTATTCACTCTGGTGAAGTCTTCTCTTGATTGTTAACCTTGACACACATACACCTACCTCCAGGAGAGTGTTCTTGATCTGGTCAACTGTTGTGAAGGGTGTTTTCTTCACCAGGGAAATAATTCTTCGGTCATCCACCACAGTTGTTTTCCGTGGTCTTCCAGGTCTTTTGGTGTTGCTGAGCTCACCGGTGCCTTCTTTCTTTTCAAGAATGTTCCAAACAGTTGATTGGGCCACACCTAATGTTTTTACTATCTCTGTGATGGGTTTGATTTGATTTTTCAGCCTAATGATGGCTTGCTCCGCTGATAGTGACAACTCTTTGGATCTCATATTGAGAGTTGACAGCAACAGATTCCAAATGCAAATAGCACACTTGAAATGAACTCTAGACCTTTTATCTGCTCCTGGCCATGGAACAGCTGAGCAGCCAATTGTCCCATTACTTTTGGTCCCTTAAAAAGTGGGAGGCACAAACACAAACTGGTGTAATTCCTACACCGTTCACCTGATTTGGATGTAAAGTTTGAAAGCTGAAAGTCTGCAGTTAAAGCACATCTTGTTTATTTTATTTCAAATCCATTGTGTTGGTGTACAGAGCCAGAAAAAATTAGAATTGTGTCAATGACTACCAACTAAAAGCTGTACATGACTGCAACAACTTTTAGTATTAAAAGGCAAAATTACTTTTAAATAAAAATGTGAAAATGAATGAAGTAAACGACAAAATGTTCCTTTTACATGCCCAATGCAACCAGTGTAAACACATGTAAACACTATGCCGGATGAATTATGATGAACATAATGCACATACCTGTACAAATCAACAGACAAACACAAAGCTCTGTAACATGCAGTCTCCTTCACACAGCACGCGGCTCCTGTCAGCACATAAACATACAGAAAACCCTGTGCATGGAGCACATGGAAACGTGTCTGCAAAGAGTCCGTTTACAAGATTCACAAGCCAGAAACTAACATTTATACACGCATAAAACAAGGTTTGCATTACCCAAAAAACATCATAAATGTTCACAGATGGCGAGCAAAATAATATGCTACCTCCTCTCAGCTCATCTGGTACAAAGTGAGAGGAGCACTTGAATGACGGCACGAGGCCTGCGTCCTCTTAAAGCGACAGTACAGGTATTAACAGTGGCCTGAATACAACCTAAATATATAGAAAACAGTATTCGTCAGGGTTTGCTGACATTTCAAACATTTCAACGTGGCTACACTCCCAAAATTTTATATAACATTGAAAATGCTGTCTCGTTAAAAGACGCTTTTGTATAGTAATAATAATAATACGTCCTACGTCATCACGCCACTTGACTGCGTCGTCAGACGCTGTCAGCTGACTGCATGGACGTCTTCCGGTTTCCTCCTGAAATGTAGTGCACGTTTTGTTGGAGCTAAGTCGTGTTTTGACAGAGCGGAACTTGCGGGGGTGAGCTGGAGGAAGAGGAAGGAAGAGGAAGGAAGCAGCAGCGGCAGCAGCAGCAGCAGCGGCAGCAGCGGCAGCAGCAGCAGCAGCAGCAGCAGCAGCAGCAGCAGCGGCAGCAGCAGCAGCAGTGACAGCATGCTCCTGCTGCAGCTGCCAGAGGACGTCCTCTATCAGATCCTGTCTTACTTGGACTGCAGGTCCCTCGGTCGTATGTGTCAAGTGTGCAGGAGTATCTGCGTGTTTGTGAAGCGGGACGCTGTGTGGAGGAGGATCGCTAAAGAGTTTCTTAACACTGGCATCGGTCGGGACGGGACGGACATGTAAGCGCGCGCGCGCGCGCGTGTGTGTGTTTGTATGCGTGCGTGCGTGCTAATGATTGAGTAGCATGTGTTTCCCCGGCATTAGACGAAAGCTTCAATGATATGATCAACTCACACACATCTTTTAAATGTATTATTAACACAGTTTCCTATAATGTTCATATAGCACCATAGACGTTTATTTCTTTTTAATCAGATGAAGAGTTGTGTGCTCAGAAACCAGGCTGGAGTTCAGAGCCAGACGACCACCAGATCACACAGGGGGTTAATGCCCTCCACATCCAATACCCTGAATTGTCACTGCAGAAGTGGCTCTCAGATGTGGCTGCAGTGGACAGGGCTCTGCGGGCAGAGACGCATCTTCTTGTCCTTATATTGTACAGAATCTTACAGACAAAAATTATGTCCCCACTGGGTTTTATCCATTACTCAAAGACACGGCCTTCTGCCCTTCAGCAGCCTGGTGCAGCTCCACTGTCGCCCTTGTGTGTATTTGTGCACTGAATTAAAGCAACACCATATAGTATTTCTACCTTATAACCCTAATAATGTCCCTAAATATATTTTGAACTCATTGTCTAATTATAACAGTTTGATTAGCGTCCCCGTGAGAAGCTGAGAGGTTCTCATCACCTGTACTTGGCACTATGTAACTTATTGGTTTGGGTCACTCAAAGACCCAAAGTGAAACTTCAACCGCATACGTCACGGTGCATACGTCCGAGTGAGTGAAGCTAGTGTAAGTTTGGGGGTGAAAAGTTTTTCATCGGAAATGGGAGAGACAGCATAGATACCAAAGAGTCAAAGAAAAGATGGGAAAGTGTAGAATACTGGTTCTGCTTTCACTTGTCGGCGTCAGCTGAGAGATGTTGAGGGGTGTGGGGGTGATGTCGACCTGGCCATAGTGTGTTGGTGCTTGCTGTGTGTCAGCTGGTGTTGTTTCCTGTTCAGAATTCAAAGTTATTCACATATTTCCCCTAGCTGCTAGTTATGGCTAACATACCTGTTAAAGACATGGCTAGAGTTCCCTGTACCGGTGACTTGTGTACAAATGCACGTTATCACAGCATACGTCTAACGACAGTTGTGACAGTCAGTATTGTTTTCCAACTTTAGGGGATCCTGAGTGCAAAAACTACATTGCATCACTTTAAGTTAAACTGTTTATAATTATGTCACCTATACTATAAAAAAATAGTCTTTGACCCTGACCTTAAGATACATATTTTTAAGTGCCTAATTTATGGCTGTAGATTCTTATTATCATTATTATTTTTAACAACAACAAGATGCAACCTTTTGTGTGCAGTATCTAATTTAACTGTAAGTCTGGAACCTCTCTGTGAACAGACGTTTCATTAGTATGATGTAATACTGACATTTTTGGTGGAGGCATGTTTGATAAATGAGGGCCAGTAAGATTTGGATGCATTGCAGGTAGCTGGGGTATTGCGCCTTCAAAATTTAATGTTGGATGCTATTCATCATGCTACTTTAGGTGCAGTCTTGCTAAAAAAAAAAAATAAATAAATAAATTTCCTGTAAAAAATCAAATCAAATTGATGTCAGTAAACAATACTCCAGTTTGCTCGAAAATGCATAGACTTCAAAACTACCAAAATAATAGTAAGGAGACAGTCAGGCAGTTTAGATTGGTTTTAAGTAAAAGCCACCGTACCGTTGTTGTGTCTTTTGCTATTTAAATGTATTCTATACCTTTAAAGAGGCGCAGTGTAGGATTTCAACCTGATGAAGTTCACACCAAGAATGAACCACTCCAGAGTTCCCTTGCAATTGGTCCGAGACCACCTCTTTCAAGTTGACCAGAGTCCATTTCCTCGGTTTGTATCAGAGACCTAGACTGTGTTCACACCAACCCAAACAATCCACACCAGGGTTCAGTTCAGTGTTCTAATTGTTTTTCCATGGCATTTGACCCTGTTCCGACCTGCTATTTACATCTGTCCTGAGTGATCTGATGACAGTTCAGCTCTAATTTCAGGTGTGAACGCCCCAGTGCTTAAGGCATCTTCAGATCTGATCGTTCAGACCATTTTTCGCTGGTTGTCTCTCCGTGACACACTCACTCTTTTCCGGGTTAAGAATTCAAACCTGCCTCTTCAGCTGACATCCTCTGACCTGCTGATGCTTCACAGTATTTATACATTTCTCTGTGATCAAAAGCTTATTTGTCACCACCACAATATTAATACTAATCGATATTTATTTTATGGAATTAGAATTTGGTTTTTATCTTTACAGCTTGAGTAGTGCCTTGGTTTTGCTCTTTACTTTATCTCTCTATCTCTAGGGTCTTAGGATTTCTGCAATGTGAAAAACATGGCTGGAATTGTGTATTTAAACAGTAAAAATGGAATCAAATTTTGACCGCTGAATTAGTCATAATTTGAGACGTCAGAATGTTTTTCTGGGACATTGTTCCACAGGGGACATTATGTGTGTTGAACCAGCTCAGTTTCCTTCCATAATAATGTCTAATGGTGCTTTTCCATCATACAGTTCTAGCACTACTCGACTGGACTTAACTCGACTATACTTGACTATATTTTGCTTTTCCATTGCTGATAGTAGCTGGTACTTGGCACTTTTTTTGGTACCTGCTCTGGCGAGGTTCCGAGTGAGCTGAGCCACTACTAAAATGTGACCTCAACAGACTGCCAGCCAGTGATTGGCAGAGAGTGTCGTCAGTGAAAGTTGAGTTGTGACATCCGAAGCAAGAATTAAACCAAATAATACCAAACTGTAGATCACTTAAAAATACCTAAAAATCCAGAAAGCATGTGTTAACCTTTGCAAGGAAAGTTTTTAAATCTTAATATTGAACAGAGGAGTCTGGCCATCATGAGCCCAATCGCAACCCATTGAGCTGTATTATAGTTTAGTGACTGTGTCAGACCGAGTCTTGACTGAGAAATCGCTGAGAAGTTACTGAAGTTATGGGAATGATGTGCCTGATACCCAAACAAAGTAGAGCCCATTAGTGTTAGAAAAGTTCCATAAGAAGCCAGACAAACTTCCATAAGAAGTTTGTCTGAGACAAACCCGCCGTTTTGAAAAGTTAAGAAATTCAAAAAATATTTTCTAAATTCAGAGCAGTCGGGTGATGTTCTGTAAATTCTGCCAGCACACAGTCGTAAAACTGGAGCCGTAAAAATACAAGCGATGACCACCACAGCTTCTAAAGCTCATAAGAAGAATGGGGAAAAACATTAGCTAGAAACCTTACAAAGACGAATTACAGCTACAAGCGTATAGGCTGATCCAAATCAAGAATTTGTCGAGGACTTTGTGTATGTGAGTCAGACGTTCCTCTTGGAACGCTGAAGCAGCTACAGTTGAGGGGCGTGGTCTGACCATGAGAGTAGTCTCAGAGAAACTGACCAATGTCTAAGTACATTGTGTTCAAGAATCACCATAATGTTACTAACAAACTGAAATAAAATTAATGAAAATGAACATTTTAATTTAAGGAAACAAATAAAATAAAATGGAATTGAGAAAAAAAAAACAGATTTCATAGGGCTTTTATATCTGGAACAGACACTCTGACACTGTCAGATTGTGTAAAAAGATAATTTTGTCCTCAGGAATAGAAATGATGTCACTGTTAATTGACATACAATGTTGGGGAAGTGAGGTCTGATTAAAGTGTGACAACAGCACTCTAGTACTTCAACTATTTTTGAAAACAATTATTATAAACTTTCACCATCATTAATATGGAAAACCCTTTGGGAACTGATTTCCAACAGTCACAAAGCTTGTTGTTTGTTGATATGTCAAAGATACATTATAAAATGTGACGTAACTTCCATCGTAAGAGTAGTGATTGAGCTCCATTAGAAGTTTTCCAAACTTCTCCAGGACTTACACTGAGCAGCACAAATCATATTTCCTGCTTTCTCTGACCCAAAACCTGCTTGGATTTTTCGGTGAGAATGCCTTTTTTTTGGTGACATGTATCACAGCAGCTCTGCAGCAGAAACACTCCATGTGTGAACAACAGACGTGCATCTCCATCTTGCACTGCACATTCATTAGGTCCCATTCAGACCTGGTAGTAACAGCCTCTTCACTTATTTGACTGCATGTGGATTGCACTGAGTAAAATTGTTTTGTGTGTGTGAGAATATAACGGCATACATTCCAACACGTTTTCTGTTAAAATGGTGGAGTAAATTGCTTTTGTTGCCATCTCCAGCGACAACTTTAGCCCGACATAATTTGCAGTAAATCGTTGTTTGGTCCACGTCAGGCTTTTTTAACCCAAAAAATTCTTTTGTGTCGTCCTGTTCTACCATTTCAGTTTCAGACCTTTCGTTCTCTAAACTGATATTGTTAACAGTTACATTGCTCATACGTTTACATACCCTGGAAGAATTTGTGATTTTTTTTTTTGGCCATTTTTCAGAGAATATGAATGATAATACAAAAACCTTTTTATCACTCGTGGTTAGTGGTTGGGTAAAGGCATTTATCATTAAATTGTCTTTGCTTTTTATAAATCTTAATGACAACAGAAACTACCCAAATGACCATGATAAAAAGTTTATATAGACTGACACATGATGATGTTAAAGGGGCCAATACATGGCATGGTATTAAGAACTAGGTTATGTAACCTTTGATTAGGGCTGCAACCTGACGATGGTTTGGTAGTCGACTAATCGGTTCATGATTGACCAGTTGGCCTGATGACAGTTGCGTGTTTGCTTTCTTAGTGAGACTTGTAAGTGTTGTGAATGAGCTGATTCTGAGACATGTATGATGTCTTTTGATTTAGCTTCATTGACCAGTGCTTGTGCGGAGACAGCTATACTTCACTGCACTTAATGCTTGAATCAACTTGACTTATTACATGGCTTGGTTTAATACAATTCTAATTGTTCAATAACAATTTCTATATAGCCAATTGTTACGCGTAACGGACTGTTACTTGGGACTCATCACACCTCGTGTTGTATGTATCAATGCGCAGAAGTCCGGTTTTTTATCAAATTGTAACTCATCGAAGACATTTCTGCCACGGTGGAATACTTTCCTAATATTAACATATGTGGGGAGAAGGAGACAGTTTTCATGTTATTAGCTCAAAGGTGGTAGTTGAGGTGCACAGGGGAGACAAATACCACTCCAGTTCAACTAATTTATTTGCAGACAAAACAGTTTCAACAGCTTTACGCTGAACGTGCGCTGCTCTGCTCCCACTGGCAGTCTCATTTATATCCACCAAGAACTATGTGTGCTGACACGTCAAAGCGTTAGCACCACTTAGCTTTGGCTTAGCACCGTCATTGTCGTCGTTCACTTACAGTAGCTTTTTAGTTCTACACCCTCGCAGTAGTGCCACATAACCTGGACGAGCCCACAGTGTGAAGAAGTATACTTTAGGGACATACACTTAGTTTATAGAGGCTGAGTATATGGTGAACAACATTCGCAGTTCAAGCCATGTGAGCTAAAGGATTCTTTTTTTACTGTGAGTGAGTATAGCGCAAATACAACGTTCAGAATGCACTAGTTGTGTTTGAATGGGAGAGGTAGACCTACTGCCCCCAGCACTTCCTGTAGTGTACTGCAGTAATAAAATGTGGTTCCTGAGATGTGGTGTTTGATGACAATAAACATTTTGTGCTGACTCTTTTTTTTTTTTTTTGGGTGGCTGACAAATTTTAACGTTGACGGCATTGATTATGTCGAATAATTGTGATTCCCTATTTTTGCCCCTATTTTTGATTACTGTCATTTGGGTAGTTTCTGTTGTCATTATGATTTAAAAAGAACAAACACAGTTGACAGCATGGCTCAGTGGTCAGAGCAGCATCCTAAGGCCCGCCCCCCGGTGTCAAAGTATCTTTGAGCAAGATACTAAAACGGATTTAGGTCGATCCGATAAAGTTTTTAATCGTTTCGGCCTCTCGTACACACGGGGACGGCGTTCTGGGTGCCCTGAAAAATCTGGTGATGCCGCCTTCGCGTTGTCATGTAGACACGGAAACCGATACTTTTTGAAAACGATGACGTCACTTTACCTTCACCGTCACGTGACCAGAACAAGGCGTAATTGTTTTGGTGTGTCCGGTGGCTCTGTCTGAGTCTGTCTACAGCGCCACATGTAGGTGTGGCACATGTATTACACCGATTTCACCATGTGTTCCGTTCCCATCTTTACGTGACGCGTTTCTGATCCGTTATCGTGTGCACATGATTTTTTTTTCAGCCCGCAAAAACATTGTTGCGCTGCCGTGTGTACGTAGTCTAAACCTAATGGCGACCCGGCTCCTGCCCTGTGCCTGTATATGTTCACTATTGTTGTGCAACAAGGATGGGTTCAATGCAGAGGACAAATTCACCGTTGCTAATTGGTGTGTGTGCTAAAAATATTCTGTTCTAAATAAATTAAAGTATTATAATATAAATATATATTATATATATATATATAAAGAATGTGTTAGTGCATCTCGTAAAAATCCGCATGTTTCCCCATGAGTGGGTTTTTTTGATTTACTCTGAGGATGGATTCAGTGTTTAGACATGAACTTAGTGCAGTCTGCATGTAAATGGTAAATGGTTTTGAATTTATATAGCCCCTTTCTAGTCCTGATGACCACTCAAAGCTGCTTTACACTAGTTTGCCGTTCACCCATTCACTCACTTTGTTACAGCACATCTCTCAATATGCTGCAACAAATCATTTTCTATATAAATGCAAGTGATCACTTTTTTACCAGCACATATTCCTACAATATGAACCTAAATAAAAATTTTAAATGTTTTGTTACTTATAAAATTGAGATGTTCCAGGAAGAAAAACAAAACTATTGCCTCTGCATCTTGCCTGCATTGCAAATCATTTTAGAAAAACAAAACTTTTAAAGTTGAAAGATTATTTTTAATAGCCAAATTACCTGTGAGCTTTTCCACTTATACACTTCCACTTATGTTTCCATCCCCCTCTTATCTTTTAATTTCCTTTCTCATCTTCCGAGGAATGTTTCTTAACATATTTTCATCAGACATTTATATTTTCAGAATGAGGGATTTTCTTTTGCATGTGTTCCCCCCGGCATCAAATCATGTGATCGTATATTGTTTATTTGAATAAGTAGTGATAACATCAATAAGATAACAGCGATAAGAATATCGACTAATCATTTTTTTATAACTAGTACTGTAAATTTTATTTGTCCAAATCCTTTTGTCATTGCAGATATCCTCACATCCCACTGAAGGAGAGAGTGAAGATAGCTCAAAACTGGTGTGATGGAGTCTGCAGAAGGGCAACTCTACGCAAATGGAAAACAAAGTGAGTCAGTGGACAAAATTAATGACCAGTAACTGATTAATTATACGCCCATGTCAGAAAATGCTTAGGAAAGTGTGACTATCTTTAATAATATACAAAAAAGTATGTGCCAGCAAAGCTAAATTTCTGCACAAATGAACCAGGTATCAAATGATTATATTTTACTCAATTATCTAGAGCTGGCATGTTTTTCCCAAAATGTATCAAACTCAAAAGGTGAATAATGAGTGTGTGATTCACATAAAGTATTTGATGATGACTCACTCACTCACTCACTCACTCACCTTCTACCGCTTTATCCTCACGATATATGATTAGACAAATAACTTTTTCTGCAAAATGTCACAGGAACTTTATCTGTGTAGCTCTACTTCATTTCTACATCTCTATTAAATCATGTATCTCTGTTGTGTCTTGTCTTCAGACTACTGCCATGGTTGCAGCTGGACAAGGATTTACTGTTTCTATCCCAGGCTGCTGATATTGGAGTTTATCATTTGCAAAAAGACTCTGGGAGTCTCCAGCGCAATCCAATAGAAATCTACAAGGGCCATGATGGCGATGTGTGCCGCTTTGTTCTAACGGGCTCTCACCTTGTCAGTGGAGGAAGGTAGATCATCTTCTGCTCAACAATGACCTCAACATTTAATAATGTTATTCAAGTTATTTAAGGTATTAATTCATACATTATTCATTAACACAGTAATAACTAACCCTAACCATTTATGGAAGTATCAAATAAGCATTGCTTAACTATTATTAAGCATTTATTAATGGGTTGGGGTTAGGTCATGTATTGCTTAAAGTCCCTGTAAAGTGATAAAAATATCACTTCTGACTTTGTCACTCAAAAGGAAAATGTGTTAGTAACCACCTTACCAAATTTAAATGTTCACAATTAGGTTTTAAATCATGAAAAATTCAGCTTACAGGAGTCCACAAACATGGCGGTTCGTCAGTGTATGTACAGAATATTAACTTAAACGCTCCAGTAACATGTAGAGAAGCGACATTTTCACCATATTGGTGGTAGTTTAACGTCATATGGCACATGAACAGAGAACTAATTTAGCAGCAGCCCACTCTCTCCCTCTTCCTCCTTATCAGCAGCACCTGCAGCCTCACAGCAGTAGTCTGGCTCTTTACTTCATTTCCTCATCTTTAGGAATTTTAGATAAAGTGTCAGACCTTTTCTGTGTGGTTTTACATTGAGACAAGATATATTTAATAAGACATATAACAAAAGACAAGTTCCACTAAACCAAATAAATTGTTTTATTTTTGCCTTTCAAAACAAAAAGACAAATGGGTCAAGGAGACATTTGGCCCTAAATTGACCCCTTAAACAGAATTGGTCATTGTCTGTCCAGAATGAAAGATACGTTTTCTGCTTCTTTCCTGACATCTTTAAATCTTAATACATGACACAAACAGTAAATTAAAAAAAAAACAAAACATTATTATTATTCTCTTTACACTTAAATGAAGTGATATAACTTCCATCTTGTCTGAAACCTGTGTACGCATTCACAGCATTCGTGCCTGTCGTGCACATTCATGGAACAAATGCTTGCAGGTGAAACCTATTTGACAGCTGTACGAATGGGCCGAGGCATGACCAGTCTCTCACGGCCCTTGGTGATGATGGGGGTGAGGGTGGAAGGGTGGAAGGGCGGAATTCATCCAGGTTGGCCGCCACGGTGTGTTTTGGCACATGGTTTTGAGGCATGTGGGAATAACTGTCTGGGTCAGTGACGAGTCAGAGATGTTTGTGAAGACCCCAGCGACCTGCGCCGCACATGTCCTCAGCACCTGGCCCAGGATCCCATCAGGGCCTGCTGCTTTCCTTGGATTGACCCTGCTCAGTGGGGTCTGCACATCAGTGGTGGACAGAGTGCGATATTGATTCTTGGCCCTTTTTTTTTTTTAAAACTTGTTTCCCACTTTACAATAAGTGTCACAAGGACCATTAATAAAGGGTAATAATGCTAACAAATGCTTACTTATAGTTAAGTAATGCTTATTCTATACCATACATTTTTGAGGTTGTAGATGAGGATTGCATGTTTTCACCTTACAATAAGAGTCACAAGGAGCAATACTAAGGGTCAAGTATGCTTAAGTAATAATTACTTTGTGCTGTTCTACATAAATGAAGTGTTGTGTAAGGGAAAAACATTTTTGGCTTTACAGACACAGACATATTTTAAAGCTTTAAATGTCATTTTTAACGTCACTTAACAGTTACGTACATCAGCATTAGCTTTATAGAGCAATATATGAATTAATAACTTAATTAACCCAAGTAACACTAATGCATTTTTTGTTTATACATTATTTTTTATGATCAAATATTTTATTTGAGCAAGAACACTTTACAGCCAAAAACATGACTCATTAATTTGGACAATAGAAGTATTACAATAATTGACGGTAACAACTAAATAATAATAATAATAATAATAATAACATGAAAAAATAGAAACAAATCAGAAGGGACAAAGAAAATATAGGTGTATGTACATATATGTGTATGTAAATTTAGCTCTCCACCTTTATGTAAATGTGTGAGTGCTCTTGTCACTCCGTTTTTTGTTTCACTGCATGTATTCTTATTTTTTTAAACTAAGAGCCCATTATCTGATAATAAGAGAATGGAGAGGTTCCCATTGCTTTTTAAGTTTAGTAATATTCAACTCTGATAGATCAATTAGCAAGAGGACAGGTATAGTCACTGGAACGGTCACTGATACGTCAGATAGCTTGGCTGCCAGAGGCTTTCATAGAGCATAGGCTACACAAAGGATCGCTCACCAACTTCATACTATGTAGCTTGTATATGTTTTGTAAGGGCATCTACTGATCTACTGGTGATCTGTGTTGTGCGAAGCCTCTTAAGTATATGCCCAGACATTTTACCATTCAGAATCTGAGTCAAGATTGGGGCAATCTTACCTCCACGTTCTGTCAAGTGGTAATTCATTATAGGAGGCCTCCGAGAAGAAGTCATATAGTGTGGATACTGTACCTCTATTTTTAAGTTGTATGGCATTCAGTTTAAATAGTGAGTGAATTGATAATGATTGTTGTCCTGTAGAACCATACGTCTGTAAAGATGATTTAAGATGCAGATAGAAAAAGAACAAGCCTGCAGGCAAATTATACCTGTCTCTAATACCTTTAGAGACAGGTATCGTCTAAAGTGTGACTGTTACTCTTACACCAGGCAGAACACAAAATGGATCTCCCTCCAATTAATAGGCCAGGGTTGTTAAAGATTGGTGTAAATTTATGCCACTTGCAAGAGAGCATGCCATGTCTGGATAAGTGAAACGGGCCATAACTTGACCAACACTGTTTATCGGATATATTAGCATAGAGAACCTACTGCATGTTTCAGGGGTGAGCACAGTTTTTTTCTAACTTACACCAGGAGACTGAGGCATTAGAGTTACACCATACATGTAATGGCCTAAGTAAGAATGACCAGAAATGAAATAAAGTTAGAAACAGATACACCACCACTGGCCATTCCTCTTTGTATGGTGGGCAGTTTGAGGTTTTTTGTTCCAAATAAACTGAGAAATACTAGAACATATTATGTTCCAGTAATTGACATAAGAAAGGGGAATCATTGAACTAATAAAATTTATCCTGGGTGAAATATTAATTTTGACTATAGAGATAGGGGCTCTGAGAAAGTTGGGGAGACTGATTCACCTGTCTATGTCTGCTTTAACTTTATTCAGTGTTTTAAAATAATAATAATTACGTGTTACGATGTGGTTTAAGAATGGAAAGATTTGTAATTTTAGCCATGTGGATTTGGTCCAGTTGACCTTAAAACCAGAGACAACTAAATTCTTCGCAAATTAACAGTAAGTTAGGTATAGATTGTAGTCGTTATTCCATAAAAACCAGAACGTCATTGGCATATAATGACAGGTGATGATGGGTGTTGTACAGCGGGGGACTGACAAATCATCCAACCAAGGGTTTCAAGGGAAAGAGCAAAACAAAGCACTTAGCGGACAGCCGTGTCGGGATGATCTGGTAGCTGAAAACAGTGCAGAGGATAGTTGGCCAAGAGTACCAGGGCCGAGAAATATGAATAGAGAACCTTAATCATGTGAATACAATTTTTTCCAAAGCCCATTTTTTTCTAATACTGCCCACAAAAAGGACCACTCCAACATATCAAAGGCTTTCATAGCGTCAATGGATGTTTTGTCTACTGTTGCATCAGTTATATAGAGGAGTCGTCTGACATTCTGCAGTTAGCCTAGACTTTATAAATCCAGTCTGATCATAGCTAAATAATGTCGGCATGTAATTCTGAACGTGCCGGGTCAATACTTTGGAGTATATTTTTAGAGCATAATAAATGAGCTTTTAGAGCTTAAATAAATTGAGCTGTCTATGACTACTGCAGTCTGCAGGGTCGTTGTCTGTCTTTAAGAGTAAGGACTATATGTGAGGGCTTAGACAGATGAGGGGAAGGAAAGACAAAGGGGGAGGAATAACAGCACAGTACAGGTCAATAACATAAAAAAGACAGTAACAATACTGACATTACTTTTGAATGAATACATGTACATTAATGATAAATACAGTAGTTGCTAACAAACACATGAAGAAACGATGACCGAGTCCACAAAAGCTATTTCAGTTTGAATTGATATCTTATGTAGCGAAATGTGCGTATGTCCTTTTGTGTGTGAGCGCACGCAACAGTGTATATGTGTAGGGGTTGTCATTAGATGTGGATTGGAATCTGAGTGGGGGATCGCACCCGTGTCCGGTCAGCTTCCTGGCAGCAGGCCGATAAGGATCCAGACGCATAGAGTGTCCAGTGGCCGCACGTAGCAGAGAAGACCCATGGCCACTGTTGGATTACAAATTTATAAAATGTTTAAATCTAGGTTCCAACATAAAAACATTGGGTTTTTCATTTTGAGGTAAAGATGATGACATCAAGTCTGGCAGCCCAGGTGACTGAGACAATAGCCTTTTGTCTTTATTCACTTCCTGACCACCTGATAGGGTCATGTGAAGGAAGGAGTGATACTCTCAGGCTGATTCCTGTACTGCATTTACATGCTTTGTTTAGATTGTCTCCACCTATATGTTGAAAAATATATAACTCTACAGTGCTGAGCTATAGTCAGACTTGGATGACTACAGCGATGCACAGTGACTTCTCAATAAAGAGTCACTTCTGCTTGAAAGATCTACCCACATTTCCTGGTCAACGTCTCCTGCCAGTCCCAGCCCACTACCAGAGGGAGCATAGCCCCCCCAAGACTACCCCGAGGCCAACCACACATCTTTGACCTCCGCCGATTGAGCGGGCCGCCACCTATCACCGCGCCTCCAGAGAGTTGCATCATGCTGAGCCACGGCCACGTCCCCCGGTTAATCTCCCCGACAGAGCGAGGGAGGGCCAGACCCCCCACAGCCAGCAGCATCCGGGGGTCACCATAGCTGTCCCCACCCGGACTGTCAACCCCAATCCAGAGGAGCAAGCAGGAGATGGGGACCTGGGTGAGCACTCATGCCCACCCTCCAGCCACCACCCACCAGGATATGGCTTGGTGGTATGTGTCATGACACAAAGTGTGTATGTAGAGATATGTTGATATCTAATGTGTCAATAAACCTGGGAATGTGCCCCACCCTGCCCCAGACCCTAGTGTCTATCATGCAGTAAAAATTGAGGGATAGCAGTCACCCATCCTCGGAGATGAAGGACTAAAGCCACCCTGTAGTGGCGGGGGCAAATACAAATACACAGCTAGAGGATGCCGGTCCTCTTGTGCTGTGTATTTAACCTATTACAATTCCAAACCAAAGTAGATAAATCAATCATTAATGCATGCTGAAATCAAATTAATCAGCCATATACTGTATGTGATGATAACATATAGTGCCAGCAGCTGTGGCACTATATGTGGCACTATTTTGTACTGATATGACTGATATAAGTACAAAATAAGTATACATCTCCCTTAATTAGCAGTTTAAAGTTCCACTCCTGTTCCCAGAATATAATCAGAGCAAGGAAGCAAACATCTCCTTCCAGCTAGGAAGCAACCATCTCCATGTTGACCATACAGTTCATGGAGGCCTTGAAGTCACGGTGGTAGTTCTGATGCACTTGGGACTCCATTTTGGCTGGCATTTTTTCTGCAACCTGGTGGTGCCCAATAAACAACAACAAATCACATAAAACCAAGTGAACAGTAAGCTCAAAACTACTAAAGCAAGTAATGAAATAATATAAAAATAATAAAACATTCATATGTTAATCTGTGACCTAGTATGGATATGGGCTGCAAAGGATCCACCTTCAACCTCAAACCCAGCGCTTAATAAACAGAACTGTTGAATTCAGGCCAGTAGAGTGAGCTACCTCAAGCAGAGATAAATGTAAACTAAGGGCTCAGGAAAAAGCAGATGTTTGTGAAAAAACAAGACGACGCGACAGAGGTGCAAGATGAAGTTCAATGCAGGATATTTTTACCATTTTTGAGAATGGAGGATCATAATTATCGTGCTGCTGCAGAAACAGAGGCACCTGAATCTACGTCCTCAAAGAAAAGAAAACGTGACACCGGAAATGCATTCGTAACAGACAACAGCAGAAAACGAGTAAACATCACTGTGGCCTTTTTCAAGTGGAATCACTGATGAGGAACAGACGTTTACAAACTGACGCTGACATCGTGTGATTTCTGCTGAACAGGTAATTTCACATACTCATCTAAATGTTGTTTGTACCTTGAGGGAAGTAACTCGAACACAGGGCAGTGTTTGTATATTACAGGCATAGTTGCTAATACACATAACATGAACCACTTCAACACTTGTTTGAATGGAAATGTAAACTCCTCCAACATTCTACGGGGATAATAACAATGAATTATTTTGCAAGCATTTTGCATGACATAGTAGTTTTTGGACCTGGTCTTGTTGTCCAGGACCTGGTCTTATTGTTCAGGTGGGTCTTTGTTTTGTAGGTGAGCAGACCCTCCCCACTTCACCAGGTAATACATTAGCTAAAGTGGGGGAGGATTAAGAGGGTTTGTTTTCCCTCTGTGATCATTTGGGTGAGAACATGAAACACAGTATGTTCAAATGTGGTTATAATTCAGATTTTTGAAATATTGCTATTGTTTCTTGCAGCTGTGAGAGAGGTCAGCAACATCAACACTGTCAAGGGGACAGTATTTTCATGTCACAGCAGCAACATTGTCCAGCACTGCTGCTTCAGATACGACAGACAGGCAAGTTACTGTAGTTGTGCAGTAATGTATTACATAAAAGAAAAAGGCGATTGTTCTCAGGGTTATACTGTATATGAAAGTTTATGGTTGTCTTTGTATATCCTGATGTGTCACACACAATGCCTTACAGAGATGAGTGTTTATCAGTCATCAGAGAGGCCTCAGAAGTTCACAGCCTTGGACAAAGGTAACAGTTAAACTGTCATTATGTCTTTGCGCTTTGTCATTGGTTTCATATTCCAATTTTATTTTTAATATCCTCATTTTGCAGCTTATATAACATGGATTGCACATGGAGAGCATGGAGGTCAATATGTTGACTGACCCTGTAAGCAACGTGTTGTGGCTATACTTCTCTGAATATGCCCTTTATGTTTTATGTCCGGTTTACAGAATTGATTTGGCGAATGAAGGCTCCCAACACTTTCAAACCCAAGATGATATAAAAGGATGGCAGCTCTGATGAGGAGTATCTTCCACCAATCAGCTTAAGGTAAGTTTTCAGTCAGTCTATAATCTCTTGACAGTCACAGTTAATAACTCATAAGTGACAGGAAAAATATTTCTAAAGAGAGAGATGTACACCAGGTGACCCCGGGCAGAATGATTTAGATCTACCCATCCCTGCACCATCCGCATCACTGTTGGTGCAGACACAAGTCGGACATTTGTCTGCCTTTATTGCAGCACATCAACAACAATCATACACTGAGTTGATCCTAATATGTCACTGTCTTCAACAGGACCGGGCTTCCAGACACCTGCTGATGTGGACTGAAAACAGCTGGAGTTCACCACACTTGTTTGACTGAACAATAAACCACTGAATCATCATCATCATGGTGCCTCTCAGGCAGTTTCTTCCTGTTCCTGCTCCAAAAGGTCTAGACCTTACCATGTTAAAGGGTCTTGATAAAGTACTGTATGTTATGAACTGATTCAATATAAATGATAGGAGAAGAGAGAGAGTGATATAAAAATTGAATTAAAATGCAAATATGAAATATCTGCAGGCAGGAGAAGTTGAGATCCTCCCAGTACTGTCTGTGAATGTACAAAAACTTCTCCAGTGCAGTACTGGGAGATGTGTGATTGTGGGCTTACACAGTTGGAACCTGGCCTCAGTATTTCCTCTCCTGGTCAGTAGACATGTCCCTACAGTTGGGACAAGAATGCCAGTTTACCCCTGACACACCAGCAGATGGTGGGTTATCATCCCAGCGCTGATGCATCATCAGGTGAGGCATCAAAAACTAGACCTGGTTGTCTCTCCAGCAGCTGTGCTGTTAGATCTCTGTACTCATCCAGAGTCATCTCCACCAGAAGTTTATGTACATAAAACACAGAAAAGAGAAAAATAAAGTGTTTAAAAGTGTTAGTTTGAGTGATGTTTGGTAGATAATGTGACAGTGGACTGTATGTTATGGTTTGTAGGTTTTTCAGTATTATAACATCATAAAAGTATGGAACATAATTTGTTCTGGGCATGGTCTGGTTCAACACTTATCTAGGCACCATGTAGGATAATTCAGTTCCAAAGAGCCATAGTTGGCCGACAGCTTCGTCCAATTGTCCAGGCTCCTTCGCCCAATTGCGGCATGAAGGATAAGTTGGTGTGTTTTTATACTGGAGTGTTTTAAAGATTAGGGCGCGGGGGCCAGATTTTTTCCTGTTGATGTCACTGTACACACGATGAGCCTGCATGATCTCGCCCTAACAATTGCGTAAGGAACTGGAAAGCGTTGGACTCTTCGATACCTTCTGGTAGCCTGATGTCATGGACATTGCATTGCCTGCTCCTATCCTCCACGTCAGCTAGCTTCAGTTGCAGTGTCTCCATTGCAGCCTCCTGGCTGGCTTTCCTTGGTTACTTTCAACATCCAACCGTATTCTAGTTCCACATGAACGGAACCAAAACTCTCGCTTAGAGAAAATAAATCTGCCTGAATGGCTCCTAATTTTGCCTCCGTGTCTTCTCTCATCTGCTGGAGTTTGTTGAAAGCTGCCTCCAAGTAACCTCATTATTTCTCCGCTATAGCTTTCATTTCAGACATTCCGCTTGTCTTTGCAGCAAGGCCAGGTTCAAATTTCTTGCTGCTGTGTTGAGCAAAATCTGCCAAGGCTGCCATCTTGCCCAGTTGATCACGTGACTCTAGTTTAAACATTAAATATGTGTTGATGAATTTTGATTGTAAAGTGTTGCTGAAAACATGCAAGTCATTATTATATACTGTAAATCAGAGGTTCTGATTAAAGAGGTCACCAATTAAACATTAAATTACTTGAATCATAACAACATAATGTCTGGAAATGTAAAGAAAGCTCTTGCATTTGTTGCCTTTTATTTAAAAAAAAAAGTCTTGTGGCACATAACAATATGAAGCAACTCTTTTTGGAGTTGATAGAAACTCTTGAAGAGTAGTGGAGAAGAAAAGAAGTAGATGAAGAATTTCCAGTGTCTTGCAGAAGTCACATTTTCAAAATATATTCACATATATTCGATATATCCACACCCTGAGTTGATTATTTTACATTTTTCTTTATTCTCATAGTAAACCATTGTGCCAGTATACATTTCTTACTTTTTATGCTGTAGCATGCATGACACAGTATGTGTTACAGACACATTTCCTTGGGTTTACAATTTTACTGTGACTAATTACTGAGCACAGATGGGATGCCAAAATAAACTAAATTAAAATAAAAAAAAAGTAATATTAAATAGCAAATAGCAGATTCATCCATCCATCTTCGGCCTCTTAACCGAGGTCGGGTCGCGGGGGGCAGCAGCTTAAGCAGAGAAGCTGTTACAAAACTGGACTCATGACATCACTCTGCCTCAGATCACTTCACCACTCCCCTGCTTTGCCAGTTCCTCCTCCTAATCATGCTTCATTCCCTCCACCTGTGATCCACGCCTCTTCTCCACACTTGCAGCTAAACTCCCCAGTACATATACCAGCCACATCCACCTCCATTCTGTCAGATTGTCTTGTGTCCCCATTCTGCGTTCTGCCTGCCTGATCTGACCTGTTTCGTTTGCTACTGACCCCTGGATTCCTGCCTGCTGATTCCGTTTCTGTCTGACTGCCTGCCTGTTTTGACCTCACCTTCTCGTCTGTTTGGCTTCGGGATTTCTGCTTGCTGTGTAATGCTTTGGAGTTCGCCTCTGCCAGCCTGGCCCCTTACAGAAGCCAAGACTTCCCTCTCCCCAGCCACTTTGACTAGCTCTTCTGGGGGGACCCCGCGGCGTTCCCAGGCCAGCCAAGAGACATAGTCTATCCAGCGAATCCTGGGTCGTCCCCGGGGCCTCGTCCCAGTGGGATCTGCCTGGAACACCTCACCAAGGAGACATCCAGGAGGCATCCTAACCAGATGCCCGAGCCACTTCATCTGGCTCCTCTTGATGCTGAGGAGCAGCGGCTCTACTCTAAGCCTCTCCTGGATGACCAAGCTTCTCACCCTATCTCTAAGGGAGAGCCCACACACCCTGTGGATGAAACTCATTTTGGCCGCTTGTATCCACGATCTCATTCTTTTGGTCATTACCCACAACTCATGACCATAGGTGAGGGTAGGAACGTAGATCGACTGGTAAAATCGAGAGCTTCGCCTCTCAGGTCAGTTCCTTCTTCATCATGATAGACCGATGCAGAGCCTGCATTACTGTGGACGCCGCTCAGGCTCCTTCCCCACCAGAGAGGTGACGTTCCACGTCCCTAGAGCCAGCTTCTGCTGCCGAGGGTCGGACCACCAAGGTCTCCACCTTTGGCCACCACTCAGCTCACACAGCACCCAACCTCCTTGGCCCCTCCTATAGGTGGTGAGACCATGAGAGGGACCCACGTTGCCTCTTCGCCTGAGCCCCATGGGTGTAAACCCGGCCACCAGGTGCTCACCATCGTGCCCCACCCCCAGGCTTAGCTCCAGAAGGGGGGCCCCGGTGACCCATGTCCAGGCTATAACCCTTACCCTAACCCTGAACATCACTAAAGTGTCACAATAAACACTTCACTTCTACCACTTCCGAGAAAGAAGGGCTTCTCTGTTTACCTGAGCTCTAGCAAGCAGTTTTGAAAAGTTGAGTTTAGTTACACAACTAGCACATTTGTCGTACATTGAACCCTCCCCCAACAGTTACGTGCGGTCATGGGTGTAAACACTGAATCACTTCCGCCATTACAACTATTGTATCTGTTGAGAGCAAAATGTCTTAGAAGAAAGGTTCAGTTGATTGTTGCTCTGTTGCTGGTTGTCAAAAACAACACCAGATGCTTCATAGACTCCTTTCTAATGAGGAAAAAAGAGCAGAGTGGATATCGTTCATTTTTGATAGTAATATCCTAAGTTTCCTGAAATGCTGTTTGTTTGTACCAGTCACTTTGAAGTGAACTTTGGGCAATACAAAGCTGGACTCAGCTCAAAACTTGAACAAAAAACTGTAATGGATTTCCTGAAGGCAATGCAAGTGTTCCAAATTAAGTAATAATGTCTTTGTGAGATTGACTGCTTCTTGTCTTGTATAGCAATAGCTAGCGACAGCTAATTGCAGCCGCAGCATGTGTATTCCCCTGTTTGTTTGTCTCAGTAGTGGTAGAAAATGAGTGAGTGAGAGTGTTTGTCTTGGCTCCATGTGATGCTGTTTACAAGTGAACTGACACACGAGCTGTGTGTATTTACCGTGTGTCAGCGATTGTCTTTCGGCTTGGGTAAGCATGAGTGTTCCTATACTAACTACTGACTGAGGCAGGCAGAGATCGGTGTGTATTACTTTTGAATAGGGAATAACTTATACTAAAATTGTTTATTTTACATTATCCATAATATTGTTATTTTGTATTTTCCGCACTCGGGTAAATTAAACCACTCAGGCACTCAAACTGTCAGCCCGTTTGTAGCATGTGGGAATGCGCTTGGTAGTTGGCCAATCACAAGAGACTCAGTGTTCTGGGGGCAGACATTAGCAACAGAAACAGAGTGCCTGTTCAGAGGCTGTCAGAGTGCAGCAATAAAATCTATGAGGTTTTTGACCATAAAAATTATTTAATTTTTTCCAAGTAGACATCAGTAATCTCGATTTTACCAGGGGCAACTCAGCTCCTAGGATCATTGGGACACGCAAACCCCTCCACCACGTTACGGTGGCAACTCCAGGAGGGGCCATTTATATTTAGGACCAATAAACATGCATAATTAAACTGAGAATGTTCATTTATATATTTACTGTATATTATATGTATATTTTTATCAGGCTTTTTTGTCATGCAAATTTTTTGTATGGCTCAATAGCATGATAGAAATGGCATGGAATTTGTGTGTTAATGTGTCTGCTTTATATGTGCTATAGAAGCAAATGCACAAAAATTAAAATTTGCAGCAAGAACAATGCCGATGGTGCGGCGCAAAAATTTGTATTCGGTGAGAACACTGCATAAGAGATGTCACAGCAAGGAGCAAGTTGTGTCTGCCTTCTCCACTCTGATTGTCACTCCATCTGCTCCCACTGGCCTCCCACTTCAGTAGCTCCATATCAGTCTTTATCTCAGCCAAAGTGGTGTCATGTGCCTCCATGTTACCAAGGGTAATGGAAGGTGCACCATCATGTTTGGCCTCCAGCCTGGCAAAAATTCCAGCCTCCTCATCTTTTCCGATTTTTTCTTTTTGGGGGTGGTTAGAAGACTCTTGCCCACTTTGTGGAAAAGTGCCCACGTAATGACATCATGTCCATTAACTTTATGAAATGTCCATGTAAAATTATGTCATTTAGGTCCTATAATCACTGTTTTTAGGCACTGTTGAAAATGTATTTGCTAGTTACTCTGCTCTGGTCTGCATTGTGTTGCATGTGTATCTGAGAGAGATAGATGTGGCTGGCCTTACACTTTTAAATGGAGTGGTTGTAAACTTACGTGTGCATATTTTACATGTATGCATATTTTTAATTATTACCATAAAAGTATAATTTAACTGGCAGGCTGGATTTAGATTGACAGGTATTCAAATATTCCATGCAGATCTAAGACAATCCAACCAATCGAATTTGTAGTTTTACCAAAAAAATTGGTAGTTTTTATTGCATTCTATCAAGGTGTACAGACAACCAATTTTCAATTATTTTTTTTTCCTCAGATAACTTTATTTATTTATGGATTCCTGTCTGAATGTGAACATTTAAATTAAATGGTAAACTCTGTTTTAAAAAAAAATCAATTACGAACAACACCTTTTAAGTACATTTCTTTTGTCTGTCAGTGATGGCAGGATCTTGGTCCACAGTAGAACGAGCAACATGTTGATGGAGTTATCAGGTCATAACCAGGAAGTAAACTGCCTGGACTCTAAAGAGGGACTAATTGTCAGTGGTTCCAGAGACCGGACAACCAGGGTGAGAACAACACAGATCTTTCTGTAATGTAATGTGCATTGTTATTGGATTATTATTATGTATTATAATAATCCTCATACCTTTGTTTTACTAAGCATATAACTGATGTAGCACATAGTGGAGTGGGGATTAGCATTCTTGCCTCACAGCAAATAGGTCACCTGTTCTAATTCCGGTTTGACTGATGTGTTTCTCTGTGGCGTTTGCATGTTCTTCCTGTGTGTGCGTGGGTGTGCTACGTGTTCTCTAGTTTCCTCACACAGAGGTTTATTAGACACATGAAATTGAACATAGGTTTGAATGTGAGAGTGAATTGTTTGTCTCTGTTTTCCCTGCGATGGACTGGCAACCTGTTCAGGGTGTGACTTCACCGTTTGCCCTGTATCAGTTGGCATAGGCTCCAGTGGCCCCGCGGCCCTCATGTGGAGGATAAAGTGGTAGACAATAAATGAATGAATGACTGATTACAGTTAAATTACTGCTTTGATCCATTCACAATTTAACATCACCCTTCAGATTCAGTTTGATTTAAATTCTTACTTATTTACTGGATACTTTCATTTGTTTAGATCTGGACTTTGACCTCCAGCTACCCAAGAGACACAATTCCCATGTATGACAGAGTGTGGTCCGTTGCGATTAATCCCACAGTAAGGTAAGCATTTGCACCAAGTCTTTCAGAAGTGTTTGATTATTAGTATTCATGTTTATTTTTGTGGCTTTTATCTGTCACACAGTAAACAGGTTTTCACTCTCTACTGCTCTGTAGATATCCACACAAACTAACATTTAATTGGAGTATTGTCCTTGTCCCAGAATAGAAGCAATAGCAGGGAATCGATTAATTAACTGACATAGGTTGGACTCTGCCCTTTTAAGCTTGTTAGTGTTAGATGATTGCCATTCATGGTGTTGTCTGGTTGACATTGATTAATTTGTCAAGCACATTTAAAATGTGTTGTCTTTTTAAAACTGACCTAAAAATACAGGTTAGTGCATGTGTAAGCATGAACCCACATCACCACACATATGCAGCTGCTGTTCTCTCTCTCAAAAAAGAATGGTGTTCTTGTTCTACTCACAAAAAACAAGAATACAAACCTTTAAGGATGATTAGAGGCAAAAGGTCGAATCTAGATTTTAGTATCTTCAGTAGGCAGATGTCTGAAGAACGTCATGCTTCAAGCTGTTTCGTGAGTGTTCAAAAGTGTACAAAGTGTACAGTGGTACAAAAATGTTTGTACCACTGTTGTTATGGCTGGGACTGTGTGTATTTACTTCAGTAAAGTTGAGGCATTCATTGCATTAATTAATATTCATGCTTCAAAGAATAAATCAGTTACAGCACTATGAAAATATTTATTAAATAATGAATGCTAACATTCCTCAATGCACTATACAAAAAAATTCTAAATCAAATGTTATAGCCCGTACCTGACTACTGAAAGATTGTAAATATAAATATGTTCTCTCATAAAACATAAAGTATATTAAAGTCCAGAGCAGTGTAACATTTTCTATGTAGGACTACTATGTGTATGTATACAATTGTAATGGACACAGTAGGATAGAAAATAATGTTGTTGAAGGGACACAAAGTATATTAAAAACATCCCTAATATTGTTGATTGTTGAATCTGTTGATTCTTGTTTATGTCACAAAAAGAACAAATCTTGTTGATATCGTAAAGTCCAAACATTTAACATGGCAGTGGATCACTTGATTGTGTTTGTTTTTCTCAAAAAGTAAC
This sequence comes from Brachirus orientalis, assembly GCA_016785285.1. Taxonomy (NCBI): domain Eukaryota; kingdom Metazoa; phylum Chordata; class Actinopteri; order Pleuronectiformes; family Soleidae; genus Brachirus; species Brachirus orientalis. Next base: position 262,719 of record JAFBJR010000826.1, on the reverse strand, counting down.
ACCAGAAAAAGTCCCTAGATTTGTCACTAGTCATATTTTGGAAAAAGAGAGGGGTCTGGGCACTTGCTAAATATTGCAACAAAGTCGCTAAATTGGCAACTCTCGTTGGCTCTATCCCAGGCAGGCCTGTGCTGGCTACAGCTGTTGCATGCCTCATCACAACATGCTGTTTGGATCTTTATTTCGGTCTTTGAATGAAAACAGAAAATGAATTTTTTTGGTCATTTTGGCCGAATTTTCGGTGCGTCTATCAATATATGTGGACATAGACACATTGTGTCATTTTGCCTCTTTTCACCACCACCACAATGAATCTGAAAAGAAACAATCAATGAATGAATGATTCGTTCATTGATTGATTGTTTCTTTGCAGATTCATTTATTTTCCTACCGCTTTATCCTCTAAGGGTCGCGGGTGGCGCTGGTGCCTAACTCCAGCTGACATAGGGCGAGAGGCAGGGTACACCCTGGACAGGTCGCCAGTCCATCACAGGGCCACACAGAGACAGACAACCATTTACTCTCACATTCATACCTATGGGCAATTTCGAGTGTCCAATTAACCTAATCCCCAAACCTGCATGTTTTTGGACTGTGGGAGGAAGCCGGAATACCCGGTGAGAACCCACGCACCACGGGGAGAACATGCAAACTCCTTGCAGAATGCCCCTTGTCCCAAATTATAATATGAACATTCAACTGATTAATTTCAGGGACTGACAAAAGAACTGTTGAGGAATTATAAGCATTTTTATACATAAACATAATTATCCATTTCTGGGGGCTCCAAAATAATTGTACAATTGACTAAAAAGCTGTTTCATGGTCAGGTGTGGCCTGTTACCTCACTATTCCCCGTCAGACCAAGCAGATAAAGTTCTGCAGATGACTGCAAGTGTCGAATTTGTGTTTTGGTGGCTTTTCACCGATATGTTCAATATGAGGTCTAAAAAGACAAAATAAACCCATTGATATCAAAAACACTTGAGTGGCCAAATCAAAATTTTGGCACATTCTTAAAAAGAAGGAATCTGGTGAACTCAGGAAAACAATTAGACCTGAAAGACCACAAAAGACAAGTGGATGATTGCAGAATTCATCTGATGGTAAAGACAAACCCATTCACAACATTTAACCATTGCTAAAGTGTACAATCGAGCGACACCTTCATAAATGTAAATAGAGAGGGTTTACCACAAGGTGCAAACCACTGACAACACTCAAGAACAGGAAGGCTCGATAAAAGGATTGCTAAAAAATATCGAAAATATCGAATGCCTGACATTTTCTTGAAAAAGATTCTCTTTACAAATGAAACAAAGATGAACCTGTGCCAGAATGATGGGAAGAGAAGAGTTTGGAGAAGGAAATGAACAACTCATAATCCAAATCATACCACAGTCAAACTGGAGGAGGCAGTGTTATGGCATGGGCAATATATGGCTGCCAGTGGACCAGTCTCACTTTTGTGTTTATTGATGATGTTGATTTAAGTATCAGGGTTACTTCTGAAGTGTACAGGACTATCCCCTCTTTTCAGCCAAATGCTGAAAAACATTTCACATTAGAAATGTCATCATCACTTCACTTTCCTCTTAGTCACCTTTCCTTATCACGTCTAAACTCTCTCTTGCTTTAATCCTGCCTTGCGTCCTCCACTGTTGATCTCATCAAGCAGCATCCTCCTCCCTTTCATTGTTGTCCTTTTTTTTGAGGCACATCAAATGATCCTTGCGCTGTCCAGTCATGTAAAGGAAAGAGTAAAAAAGTGTTCAGTCAGTGTTCACCATCTGTCATTGTTCAGTGTCCTTATCAATGTCCACCTACCCGGGTAGTATGGTTTTGTGTTTAGTCTTATCTGAGTTAAGAGATGTTTGTCCTCCGTCCAGATGAACAGTAAAACAACCGCCGACATCACACCCTCTACACTCATTAAAAAAAAAACAATCAGAGTTTTCATCAGATAAGATACAACACCAAAAAGGCAAAGTTCTCTGTCCCCGAAGTAAGAATCCTCTACAACAAAAAATGTAAAACAGGTTGGTGTGTGGATTGGGCACCTGCTGATGTGTAATGGCAGGTTTCTTGGACCAGGCTAGTTTTGAGCTCAGTGATTGGCTGCTTGCTTGTCCTTATCTTTAGTTATCATCTCTTGTTTGCATTGGGGGATCTCCCATTAGTCTTTTTTCCATATTGTCAGTTTGCATCCACCCTCTGTTAAATCTGGATTGGACACCTAATTAATGGTGTGAATGTAAGAGTGGATGGTTGTCTGTCTCTATGTGGCCCTGTGTCAACTGGAGTTAGGCACCAGCGCCCCCCCCCCCACCCCCACAACCCTCAGTGGAGGATAAAGCAGTAGAAAATGAGTGAGTGAGTGGTAAAACCTGTGTTTGGCCTACTATTTAATGTCATCAAAGATTAGCTGTGAAAAGGGCCTATTACACCAGGTTTGTTCAAGACATGCTTGAGCATTGCATATAAATGTTGTTAATATATAAGACCAAATTTCAGGCATGTCATTGCACTCCAAATGCCAATGATCACAGAATTTGACAGACATCAACACAAAGACATTTGCACAGTATTGTATGTTATCTTTGACTTAGGTTTGGACTTCAACTTTTGCTTCCTTGTTAAACTGATGTAGTGTCACCTAGATCATATTCACTCAAGTTCAACAGCTGAGAAAATAACGGAACAACTCTTTGACACACTGGCCCTCAGAGAGAGCCGCATTTACAGCCAGCATTATGATGTTTCTGTAAAAAAATACGTGAAGGTCATTAAAGAGCTGAATGTATGAAATAATCCAAAATTCTAAATAGAGTGAATAATATCCCAATTAAGCTGAGCTTTTAAAGTTTTCAGTTTGTTTTATTATGGGAAAAATGTGCAAATATTTTGGAGTATTTCAGAAATGGTCAAATATTCCAATTAGAAAATAAGTTATTGAGCTGAATATTCTGAAATTTAAATTTAGTTGCTATGCTGATGTTTGCGGAACTAGTAAACTGACAAACAAATGGTGGAATGAGGAGAAATACAATTAATGGCTGCCATGGAACAACATATATTAGATTGTTTGCAGCAGTCACACTAATAAAGCAGCAGAAAAGCTCAGATTTAATCTTTCAGATGTCCAGGACATGTTTAATTTGTACCAAGTGTGCCAAAATATCTGTATCTGCTGTCTACATGTGATTGGATCAGTGAGGACAGATGTTACCCGGTCTGAATTGGGCCTTAGACCCTTACAATAATAAACCAGGGACCCACAAGACCATTAACTTTGGCACATTGCCCACTGCTGACATCAAACAGAGTTGGTTTTTAATGTTTTGGGTATGCTACACTGCCCACTAGTGTAAAAAGGGGGGACTGGGCAGAAGCCAGTGAAGGGAAAAGCTACCCTGAAGAGAGCTAGAAACAGGGAAGGAGGAATTACAATTGTTTTGTCCAGAATTCTTCAAGCACATCTACAAAGATGTTGCTGGGGCCAAAAGCGCTTTTGAAACTTTCCAAAAAGGAGAGCACGATTGTTGAATAAACCATTGCCAATTCGCCACTTTCTCACCACTGCTGGGGGGGGGTAGTGACCTCTGACCTCTAGTATGAAAGTACAGGGTGACGCCACCCAGCCAGCTAGAGCCGGCCCTCTCTGACTGCACCCCTACCACCAGTGCCCCCACCATTCCAAGCTTACATACTCCAATTTCACCCCCACTGCCCCTGCCCCACTCAACCGCAAAAAAAATTCATGTCTTTCTCTTTGGTCTCTTCCAAGCCGTCCCTGTGGCTCAGGAGTCAAGAATTCAGTTAGTTAAAGAAAATAGAAGAAAAGAATGAGGCTGTAACAATGCAGTGATAAGGGGGCAGAATGTGCGTTCCCACACGCTAAATACAGGGCGCTTCCCTTGGGGCCCACAGAGCCAGAGGACCTGCACCGCAGGAGGTGAGAACAATCACAGCTCCCTCAGAACCCCTCATTACACACACACACACACACACACACCTTACATTTCTTACACACAGATAAATTCATGCACACATGCATTGTAGGCAGGCATTCTCTTGAAAAGAGACACACCTTGCCCCAATCTGAACACACATACATATATCTTTGAACAGCTATTCTTCTTAGGATAATCGACTTCCATTCATTGGACAGTCAAACAAAGCTGTAACCATAATCCGTTAATGCCTAACCCTAGCCTTAACCTACTGATATTTCAAATCTTGGTCCCAAAAATAACCAGTTCCTCAGAAATAAGGTTCTACCTCATTAGGACCAGGTTTTCTCTGACTTCTGGTCCTGACAAGGTTGAGCTTTACACAGAGCTTTACACAGAGAATGTTAAGATATTTTTTGTCAGTTGAAGGTCACAGTAGTGACATCTCAGTACACTCAGCTTCAAGTGTTACTGTTAGCTATTATTTAAGTGAAAATCTTTGGTAGAACAAGTGAAAATCTTTCCCAGAGTCTTTGGTATTAGGGGTCATATAGTGTAAAACACTGCTAATATTGGGGCAGAAAACAGATCAATAGATTGATCAATACTTCAAATCAGATTAATTAGCAAGACAGATAAAGAATCTGAGTTTCTTAGTCTTTGACGACATCTGAAGACATCTCATTCACTTTACAATTTTTAATTGACAGTTTTTCCTTTTTGTGACTAAATGATTAATTGATTAATAATTATATAAAGAAGAGAATAAAACCAATAAATCAGTCTGTTAATTTGTAATATAATGACTTCAGTGGTAATATAGTCATCTGATATGAGAAGTAACAGTGTTTAATTTCAACTGTATCTCTTGTGAACAAATGGAAGCTGCACGAAAGACAATAAATACAGCTCAAATAACAAAACACACCTTCATTAGATTCTTAATAAATACTGATCGTTCCTAACTTTAACTTTGATATATTTAGTGCGTAGTGCGTTATTACAACTCCAATTCCCGAAAAATGTGGGACGCTGTAAAATGATTATTATTGTTTTGGTATTCGGATAATCATTTCATCATTTTTTCAATTAGTCGTTTAGTCACAATTATTTCTGTTTATTCAGAATAAATTCTATTAAAGTTGCAATATACAGTAGTTTAGTACACTCAATTAAGTGGAAATATCTTTTTATATAATAAAATACCAATTTATCTGGACAGAAAAGAAGAAATAAAAAAAAAGAATAATTTAACTTAGAAGCTGAGTATACGTCCCTAACAACGTTCACTGTCATAACCCCATGTAAGCTAATGGACTATAGGCCCTTTTCACAGTGACGTCAGGTAACTTCCTTGCTGGGTATATATATATATATATATATATATATATACAGTACCAGTCAAATATTTGGATGGTTATTCTTTATCATTTTCTACAATGTAGATAATATTGAAGACAACCAAACAATGAAGGAACAGATGGAATTGTGTGTGAAAGAAATTAGAATATATTTGAGATTCTTCAAAGTAGCCACAGTTTTGCATACTCTTGGCATTCTCTCAATCAGCTTCATGAGGTAGTCACTTGGAATGTGTTCAAGGAGTTTCCTGAGGTGCTGAACACTTGTTGGCTGCTTTGCCTTCATTGTGCAGTCCAACTCATTCCAAACCATCTCAGTTGGGTTTAGGTCAGGTGATTACGGAGGCCAGGTCATCGGACGCAGCACTCCATCACTCTCTTTCTTGGTCAAATAGCCCTTACCTGGCCTTGTTCTTAGGGTTATAATGGGATGGCATGTCACTGCAGAAAGTTGTGGTATGCTGGTTAAGTCAGCCTTGGATTTTGTATAAATCACCAACAGTGTCACCAGCATCCATCACATCTCTTTTACTGTGGGGACTGCACATATCAAAACCATCTGCTCACCTTTTCATTGTCTCGCAAAGGCATGGTGGGTGGAACCAAAAATGTAAAATTTGGACTCCTCAGACCAAAAGACCGTTTTCCGCTGGTCTTGTGTCTGCTACTTGAACTCTGTGAAGCATTAATGTGGGCTTTAATCTGAGATGCTGTACATTTGCAGTTTCTGAGGCTGGTAACTTGGTCTTCCTTGCCTGGGATGGTCCCCATGAGAGCTAATTTTATCATAGCATTGGATGCTATTTGCAACTGCACTGAGGGTATGTTCAAAGTTCTTGACATTTTCCAGAACTAGTTGATTGGTTCTTGCAAAGATGTGAACAAACAGTAGTCAAAAAGAGCTATTTACTGTATAGACCTTTGTGCCAACCCTACCTCTGCACAACTCCTTCAAGACTATTGGAATACCATTTAAGGTGAATACCTCATGAAAGCTGATTGAGAGAATCCCAAGAGTGTACAAAGTTGTCATCAAAGCAAAAGAATCTAGAATATAAAAAATATTCTGGTTACTTTAAAACATATTGTACACAAAAATGTGTGTACTGCATAATTCCGTGTGTGTTCCTCCATAGTGTGGACACATTGCATAAGCAGTTTTAGCTTCTGAAATGCAAAGTCAAATCAGTGTGTTAAGGTGTGCATGTGTGAATAGTTTCAGGCAGCATGGAGCCATAACAGCGTGGGAGTGTGTGATGTGTACTGGCAGCAGTGTTATTCATTCAGCACATTATACTAATGAGCATCACTCCCACTACATCTCCAACAGGGTAAAGCTCTGTGATCACTGAAGCTCTGCTTCTCATGGTATCCAATTTAAAACTTGTCAGTCGCGCTCCTTACTGACCCTGACTATAGAGACACTTTTCACAGAGACTTCCTTTCACTGACTCCAACCATGGTGACTTTTTTCTCATTTTCATTGTTTAAATTGTCTCAAAATATAATCAGTGTCATATTTTTGATGTAACATTTATTTTTACTGCCGATCTTATTTATTATTTATAAATTAATCTTAAATAAGTGAAAGACATAAATAAATTATTGTTTAAAAAAAATCTAACAACAACTCATTTAAAAGGTGCAGTGGTTGGATTTTTTTATTTTAATTTATCCATAATTCCATGGAGTCAATAAAAACTAGCATCTACTGAAGAGTCATTGTTTGCTTGTTAATATCAATATCTGTCTTTGGTCATCTGATGACAGAAGCTTAGAACAGAGACCTGAGTTCGACATGCTAAAAAGGGTTTGAAACCTAAACTGAACTAAATTGTTAACTGAATTTGTTCTGTCCAGATTTAAAAAAGGTGCTGCTCCACACTGCTGCTGCACCATTTTGTAACTTGAGTTTACAGTTCTACTATGTTTGGTAAGAAAGACTAATTGAACAAAATAGCATCATGGTTTTAACTGAATTTCTTAAAATAAATTAATAGCTTTATTTTATAACAGCAGCAGAGTCTATCAGAAGTGGTTGTTATGGATTGTGATCACACAGTTATGACACAAATCCAGAATTTGGTTTGGTCCATACAGCAACAGCTTTTTTTTTTGGTAAATTTTTGTGTCAGAAGTGTGTGTGGGCTTTTTTCATATCATATGGAAAAAAATGTATTGTCATATAATTTTGTATCTAGAGTAGAGAACCATGACATACTTCACTAACACGGAAGTCACTACCAGTTGATATTGTACTGTCATAGAACACAATTAGAGGAGAGGGCTGTGTAATAAAATGGACCAAAATAAAATACTATTTTATTTCTCCCCATGGTTTTTGCAGAGCAGTCCAAAATACAAATACAAACTTCCAATCATGGAAACCAAAATGCAAAAGTATAAAAGTAAAATTGAGAAGACCTGGTGTAGATGCCAGAAAAATATGAGGACAAAAATGAAATCCCCATAATGTGTGAAATTGTGTGTGTGTATATATGAATATATGTGTGTGTGTGCACGTGTGTGCGTGTGTGCGTGTGTGGACAGTTGTGCTAGGTCCTGGTCTGTCTGTTCCAAGTGGCTGAACAGAGCCAAGGGGCGACAGCCTGAAGAATGTCCTGGTGACCCTGCACACTGGAGACACAAACAGAAGGCAAAAGAGCCATGGGGGCAGGGGTGGGACAACTGGGTCCCAGCTTGTTTGTATGTACGTATGTGTGTTCATGCACAACAGTGTGAAGTATGTGTGTCTGTGAGAGAGAGAGAGAGAGAGAGAGGTGGAAGGGTGATGGTGGTGATGGAGGTGATGGTTTTGGGGGACTCTCTGGGAATCCTTTACATTCCAGGTTGGACATGTGGGATTTGTTCTTGGGATAACAACGTAAAATAATAAAACATAACTATTTATTGAAAGACATTTTTTTGTTTGTTATATTCTATAAATAGATTACTTGTATGGAATAACCGTATTCCAATACATTCTACAAACAACAAACAGGTTTTCTGAAAACCAAGCCCTTAAATGTGTCATGCAGTATCTAAGTCCAATTCCAGCCATTATAAATTGTAAACTGTGCTGTTAAAGCTGTGTAATATTTTACTTGTGGCATGTAATTTTACATCAGAATTCATCATCACAAAGCCGCATATTCACAGGATATGTCAAAAGTATCAACATTCTTTTCCCACAGTGGTCTCCCCCTTATCAGTCGTCCATCAGACAAAACAAATATCTTTAGATCATTTAGATGTCGCTCACACAAAAATGTTACAAAAAGTAATAAATGTGCGGGTCAATGTTGAGATTTATTTTTTCATAAAGCTTTCAGCCCAGATAAGAGCAACTAACACAATGTCAATCAGAATTATAAACTCTGATAAGCCAGGCTACAGACAATTGCTGTCATGAGAGCCCGAAGATTCTTTCTGTGCCTCAACACCAAACCTGTGTTTTATGTCTCTATATATTGTCTCTATATCTGTGCTCCTTTTGTCTTCATGAGAAAAGACCTTGAATTTACTTTTACTGAGAGGACATCAGGAGGACAAGAAACAGAGGTAGTCAGTTGAGCAAATTACGTGAACAACAGGCAAAATATGTTTGGTATTACAGTTGATGAAACACCCACATGGTGCAAAAATGTATACCAATCACACTGTGCAAACATATGACAGTGTACAAGACACAGGAACATTTTGTAGGTGAGTGATAATAAAAGACATTTCTACGCAGACTCTTATTTGAACAAATTACATAATTTCAGTTGCACAACACATTTGACCAAATTCGAATGCATTCTTAAGCATAATGTGATAAATATGAAATAACGTGTAAACGCCAGGAGGAAAGAAAAAAAAATGCTTTACATGAATAAACATATGACGTCAGAGTAACACGTTGTTAGCATGTGCTTAGTTAATTATTTTTTTTACTATCCCATAAACAACTTAAGATTGAAGCCACAATATTGCTTATTGAAATTCTGTTGTTGATGTGAAAGCTGCTTTGAATGAATATAGAGTAGAAAAATTGCATTATGTTTGAATATAATACACACACAAAAAAAAATAGTGCTGATACAGTGCAAACAATGTTGGTACTACTGTTGGAGTTGGCTCCCAGTGAGTGCTCCTACATTAACTTCTAGTGATGTTGCCATACTTCCGTCTGTGTTTTCACAGATAAAAAAGCATCAAGGACCGAGTGTTGTTATGTGTGCCGACGTGTTTGTTCTCATCACTCATTTGTGCATCTATGTGTGGGGTGGGGCTCACTCGATTAGTTTGTGTGACCCTGCCACACAGGCCCTTAGATAATACAGCCAGCTGATGAGGTTACCTAAATGGCAGCAGAGGCCCAGCATGTTGCTAATGATGAGAGGCATAGTGAGTAAGAGGCACAGATCAGGAAAGAAGAGGATGACTCCTCTCCTGCTCAGAGATATGACTGTGTTTAGAGGGACATCTCACCCGCATTAGGCGACAGAGACTCTGAACTTAGCAGCTATAATATCAGTGTAAGCCCCGACCCCAGAGTGGGCCGAGATGGTGCTTCAGAGGGGTGAGGCAGTTTGAAGAGATGAGGGACCAGTTGTTCTTTCAGTAGTGGGGTATGTTTCCCCCACCCTACCTCCACCAATGCCACAGCTCAGTGAGGGGTGAGTAATATGAGTAATAGAGTGTAATAGGGTCCAGATAGCGAGTGTGACCATAACTCTATTGTATCCTGTGTCAACGGGTCAGAGGTCACCCACCAAGCATACTGGTCCCGGCCCTGCCCAACCCATTTGGGCCATATAAGAGTTTACCCAACACTAATTACTGGGGGTCTGCCACTGGGCTGTGCTGCTTAACGGGTCTGACAGCTGCCCTCTGGGCTTCACTTAGATGACCTCACCCCGACCCAAAGCACACAGGCCTGTCCTGTCCTAGCACCCCTTTAACCCCCAACATGCACAAATATACACAGACACTAATCTCCAATGCCTTCAGCGTAATATGTCTGCAACTGTGTGGATATTTTTACATAACAGTCCCACATGAGTAATCCGGAGTTATCCTTGGATAATGTTTAATTATAAAATAATTGGATAAATGGATAATGTAATAATTACGAAGGGTATTGGTAGTTACTATGGAAGATGCCCTAAAATTGATGTTCCATCTGTAAATTAACTATGACTGTGACTGTTGACTGTGAAGACAAAAGACTGTAGATATGATTGTAAATATTGTGTATTATATATAATATTATTTATTTAATAAAAAAAATTTAATAAATCATTTATTATGCAAATACATATGTAGAATAAAGAAGTAAAATAATTGATGTATGACCAAATATTTTATATAGGATCAAATTATTGGGTTATCTATTTAATTGGCATTTACCGATAGTCTCACTGTACCGCAAGAAGTTCTGCACATGGAGGCGTGGCCACCACAACACTCACGGGACGAGCTCGGCCCCATCCAGCCCCGCTTGAGGTACTAGTTATTTTCAGCACTGCCCCGTGCACGTCAGAGCGTGTAGCCACCGCGCCATGTAGAGCAACCCAATCAAAGAGGTTCCTGGTCTCCCGTACAAAGTTTTGAGCCAATTGGTCAGTGTAAGGCAAAGTTACAGTTCACTTCCTGTTTTAAAATGGCAGACTTCCTTTTTGGTCAAGCTCATGTCCATAAACATGTTCAGGGCAGTTCTCTTCTCTTACATATCAAATTTCATCCAAATTTCGTCAAAAATAAATACAACTTCCTGTAGCAAGGTGATCCTTTGCATCCTGTGATGTGTTCATGGAGCATCTGCGGTCTCACATATGAAGTTTTACATGGATACAACAGTCCATGTTGGAGCAGCATAGAAAAACGTAAAATGTCATATTTTCCTCCTCCACCTGTATATTTTTTAGTAAACTCATATATACTAATATAAACTATATAAAATATATGAAAAGGTCATGAAAAAAATAAATTTAGATTCATAAACATTTGGATTAAAAAATGATTCAGTTTTCGAGAAAAAAATGGTCAAATGTGCGTATAAATAATAATAATTTCTTAGTAAGTAATAATCAGCCAATTAATTAAATAATAATGGGCTGATGCTTAAAGAGCATCAGTTGCATAACAAAATTTATTTGGATGACATCATCTCAGAATTCTGGAAGTTGATTCATTCATCATCATCATCATCATCAGTAATTCATCAATTACAAATATCAAACAATCTAAGTGTAATCTCCAAAACTTGTTTTTTTGTTTCATTTCGTTTTCATTTAGTATGTCAATGATGTCGAGGTCAGTCATGGTAAAAAAATCCTATGTATTTATCAAGAGTGGGTTAACTGTGTGGTTTGATTATACATCATAGTAACCTTATTACTTCAGCTGTTAATAGCATATTTTCTTTTCTCCGCCCACTTCATGGTGACACAGAAATATGCCTGTCTCTCTGTGTCCATCTACAGTATTCTCAGCCTGCTAATGGCATTTGTCAGTAACTACAACGTATTTCTCTGTTTGTAAAAAGTGAGTCCTCCCCCTGTCACTCAACTCTGCGGGAGGGCACTAAGCCCTGAGACTTAAGTCCGGTCCAACAGAAGCCCCCCTACCACTGCCACCACTGGTCACCAGCCCACCCTCTACTTAGTTTCTAATAGCAAAACACAGCTCGTCAGTCCTCTGCAACAGTGCTCCTCCTGTCTCAGTTCACCACTCCCACACTGCTCCACATGCATGGCATTCATTGTACATGGGCGGCTAATTCCAACCTGCCACTCCAATCAAAAGATCATGTGTGTTGTAGTTTCTTCTTTATTATTCTGCTGGGAAACAATTTGAGGTGGATGGAGGCAGGGAGCGGTTTTTGAGAGTATTGTTATATGGCACTAATCCACCTTTGATTAACAAGACTATGACTTACTCACCTCTATTACGATGTTAACTGCAATCCTAACTATTGGTTGGTTGAGATCAGTATCAGCTATCATTGTCCTACTATTAGTGTTTCATTGGAAAATTGTAGTTCGTCCAGCCTGTTTAAAGTTTTTGCAAACTTTGAATTCATTCTCAATTCTCCCCCTTCTCTCCCTCTATCAATGGTACAGCACCTTTGTGACAGGAACTGCATGCTGCGAGAACTTCTCCCCTCTTCGCATTTGGGATGCTGAACGGTAAGTCAGGAAGGTGCTATAACATGTTACAGTACTACTGTACTTTTTTTATTTTATTGTTTTACATCTAAAACAAATATTTAGCATTATATGAAGGCTGCTTATGTTAAGGAAGGCTGCTTATGTTAAGACTGTTCAAGTTTGCCTTATTTTATTCAAAAATTGTATGTTACTTTTTTAACACCACTATTTAACACCACCTCTAGAAGTACATGAGTCTTGATTTTATGAAATGAGCAGTATAAGGTTGTAGATGTCAGGAATAGTTGTTTCAATTAATCTAAGTCATGTCTGTTAAATGATGTATGACTAAGCACTTTTTTTACATACACTGTAACAGTGGGAAGTTCTTCCTCACTGGTTAATGTCCTACTGGATTATTTTCTTTGTTAATATGACTTCATCTCTGTATCATCTCTATCATCTCTCACCACATACATTCATGCTCCCAGTCTCCCATTTTACTTCTTAGTAAATGCTGTCTTCTGGATCAGTGGTGTTACTGAACTCGCTGTCATGTTCATAAAATCAGCTTGAGATGGCTTTGCCTTTTGTGACACGGAGCTTTGTCATGCTGGAAATCACCATTAGAAGATGAAAACCGATAATCACAATCAGGTGAACATGGTCAGTTACTGGAACATCTGTTTGTTAGCTTTATTACTATAGCATTGTAGTGTAGAACGCATAGGGCATTTATTCTCAAAGGGGTCATGGTGAAATAGTCCAAAGAATAATGCAGAGTTTCAATACAAAAATAATAACAACATGGTGTGAACATTGTGGGATTCCACAGCTTGTATATCCCCCACACCATACTCATTGAGGCAACTCACAGACGACAAACATGTTTGTTCTCTTAAAGAGATGTCAACATAAAATAAAACACTCATCAAAATGAGGCATTAATACATAATGATGTATAATTAGGTGTATGATGTATGAACTATATAAGATCCATATATTTGCTACCAAGTCAGTTCTTGCCCTCTGCATGGTCATTTTCAGTTATTTTTTTTTTTAAATGGGATATGCTACCTGTTATAAAGGGAAATGTCCACCCATACTAACAACCTGGCTGGATGTTACTTCTTACGACCCCTTCCTTAAAGGACAATCCAGTTTTCCATCAAGGTCAAGGATCAAATTGTAAAGTTTAAATACAATTTTATTTGTATAGTGCCAGATCACAACATAAATTATCTCACGGCACTTAGTAATGCAGAAACCTTGCAATATTTTATAGAGAGATAAGAGAAAATCCAAAAGTTCATACAATGAGCAAGCACTAGGTGTCAGGAAGAAAGGGGCATTTAATATGAGGTAAAATGAGCATAATACTTGTATAATATTTTGTCATTTATACAAGTTGTAGCATGAATTGGTCTTAAAAACTACTACTACTAATAATATTAGCCTTGCAACTGGATCTGGATCATACAGCCCAGGAGACATGAGTACCTGCAGAGTGAGGACAGGGAGGTCATAATTATGTGATACTATTATTAATATTGATAGTGATATTAATATTAATGTTATTAATAGTATCAGGTCTGGTTCTGGATCTAGATCCTGCATCCAAAGAGTCACAGGTACCTGCAGAATGCGGACCGAGGGGGAAAAGCACCAAGTAGGGGAGGGAAAGTACAAGGTCACTGCCATAATGTGAGGAACATTGTATGAGAAACTAGGGGCAGATGTATGAGTGACAATAATGAATAACATAAATGCACTCATCATCAGCTACTCTTAAAAAAACCTTTTAGTGCACAGGAAAGTTTGTGCCCCAGTTCTACAGAGTTCAGTGCATTATGGGTTTATTGCTGTGATTATCAGTTATGGACAACTTCCACTACAAAAAAGTCTTGATCTATTCAAATAGCAAATGAGGCACAAGTTTGAAAAGCCCAAAAACTCTAGTTTTGGAAAAAAAAAAAAAGTTCAAAATGTTAGGCCTCTAAAAATTATTCTCTTTGAAAGGCAAGGTATGGCTTTGACAAGCCTGCTGTAATTCCCAGCTTTATCTAAGGCAATTAAAACAAGTGGACACCACTCCATGCAGGGCCAGACACAAAAAGCTGCGTCCTGCTTACAAGTGGCCTGGAAATCTGAGGAGGATAGGAGAAATACAGAAAGTGAGGGGTGGGATGAGTGGACAGGTTTGACTGGAGTTTGCAGGTGTTGAAAAAAAAATTGACATGCTTAGAAGGTGTGGCAGACCTCAATAGTGCATGTGATACCTCTCTGACTTGCTGCCCCTAAGTTATGGAATGGCTTGCCATTACACAATTGGCGGGTCAAATTAGGTACATTAGGCAGGACCCTTCATTGTCAAATATTAAATCTCTTTCAAAGACTCACCTCTTCTTCTTTGCATTTGAGACAGTGTGAGGCTGTTTGACATTTTCCGAGTGAGATGTATTTATTTTTATTTTTATTACTACTGTACAGCACTTTGGTTGACAGTTTTTTTTTTTTAAATATGTTCTTTATAAATAAATTGGATTGAGTTGGATGTGGACTGGCGACCTGTCCAGGGTGTACCCTGCCTCTCGTCCTAGGTCAACTGGAGTTAGGCACCAGCGCCCCCCCGCCACCCTCAGTGGATAAAGAGGTAGAAAATGAGCGAGTGATTGATTTGGATGTGATCTTGAAAACTGCAGTACGAAGCGTTTGGTGATTTTTGTTGTTATTGAATACACTTCAGAAACTTTTACATTCTGCTTCTTTATATTTTCAGTTATACTCCATCCTGTTTGCCTGTCTCACTTGAGTAGCACAATGTTGCTGTCGCCTACTTCTGCCTTGACATAAAATGAACAATTTCATTTGTGCAGTGTGAGAATTTTGCCAACAATACATTACAAGATCTAAACATCCCTATACTATACAGGTGTACACATAAGTTTGCATACCCTGGCAGAATGTATGATTTTTTTGGACATTTTTCAGATATATAAATGATAATACAATAACTTTACGTGCACTCATGGTTAGTGGTTGGGTGAAGCCAAAAGTTGTAAATTCTGTCTTGTATGTACTACTTGTTTTAGATCTCCCCAAAGTGGCTCAACAACTACCTTTCTTTTTTCCGCTGTAGCCAATGACAGGTCAACTTGGCCTTGTGTTTTAGATCATTGTCATGATGGATCATCCAAGTACTTCCCATGTGCAGCTTCAACACTGATGACATGCTGCATCACCTTGCCATTAATTTTGACCAAGTACCCTGTGCCTCTGTAGCTCACATATCCCCAAAACATCAGCTACCCACCTCCGTAGGAATGCGACCATACTTGTGGCCATAAAGTTCAATTTTGTTGAACGATTCTTCAATTGTCCCACGGTTGGTGTAGTGGTTAGCACTCTTGCCTTTGTAGCAAGACTTTGATGGACTGGCGACCTGTCCAGGGTGTACCCCGCCTCTCGCCCTATGTTAGCTGGAGATAGGCACCGGCGACCCCTAGTGGATAAAGCGGTAGAAAATGAGTGAGATTCTTCAATTGTGACGATCGAAGGCATCCATGATCTCGATCTCTGAGTCATGTCACTCATAGTTGAGGTGGTGGAGGATTAGACCATCATTGTGCACCGTGGCTCCCTGGGGAACCACGGGAACACCGTCTGCTTCAACAAGGTCACTTTAGTGGTTGTATCATGGCATTCGTAGGCCATGATACATGACATGAGCCACTGGGCTCCCACTTGCTCTACCTGTGTCTGAATCTCTGATTCCCTTTCGATCATAGTACCCTGACAAATAGTTTGTGACGTCCCTAATAAAAGGGGGCAAAACCTGTGGATTTCTTTAGCTTGGGTACACATGTTGAGGTTGGGAATCAGGTAGAGTGAGGGGTCCTCATTGTGAAACACCAGCTGTGGTGGTGTCTTTAATTGTAAATGACTGTTGCCCTTTCAAAAACCGATGTTGAGAATGGATTTCAGACAATACACGTTCTCAAGTTCGATGATCAGAAAGTTAAAGAACAAACTGATTTTTAGGTCAACTGGTTTGACGCAGATGGGGATTGCGCTGCTGAGGTTGTATGCCAGATGCACCTGGGAGGGCTGTACTACCAATGTTGTGGCAGAGGTTAGGATATGCTCCACAAGCTCTAGGAAGGGATTCAACCACTGCCCAGCTCGTGGATGGATGCATTCTGTAATTAGGTCATGCATGAGATCCCTAACTGCACATACATACTGTAAGTGATGTCCTCCTGCACAGTGCTGTTGAAGATTTTGAGTGGAGGTTCACAGAGAGTGCATGAGAGTTCCCTGTAGGATTTTGCCGTACTCGTGTAAACTCTCCTGTTGCAGACCAATTTGGCTTTGGATCTCTGGCAGCTCTTCATCCAGCTCTTCATCCTCTTCTCCCAAAAACTACTTTGATCATCTCTGGGTTCCCAGGTCCTTCTCGGTTACGAGGAACGTCTGCAGTTGGTGTCTTACTGAACCCACCCCATGGTGTCATGGGTCTGGGCCCACTCAGTCTGCCCTCCGTGAGATGCAGAGGCATGGAGACATGTTTGGGTAGACATTCCATGGGTCTAGATGGGTGTAGATCCTCTGAGAGTGGACTTGGAAGTCAATGCTGGTGGGAGGGTCAGGTTCTAAACAAAATTTTACAAGTACACATTTCCTTATGAACAAATTTGAAATAATAATATATTTATAGAAGCTGCTCTACATTATTTCTATTGCACTGGTTGAAGTGGCAATATAGACAAAGACCTTGTCCATTAGATTAAAGAGTCAGGAGACTGGAGATCTTCTGTTGAATATTTAATGCTTCTTCACAGTAGGGAATTGGCATTTGGAGTGTTTTTTTTTTATTGTTTAACATGAACAAAGAAAAAACTCCCATGCACCGTCCAGGGTCCTGCTGAGAGTGTAGAGCTAGTCCACCGATCCATGACCAGGACAAAAACCACACTGCTCTGAAGCACCCTCCTCTCCAGGACCCCCAAAAAGACCTTACCTGGGAGGCTGAGGAGTGTGATTCCCCTGTTGATGGAACACACCCTCTGGTACCCCTTTTTTAAAGATGACCATGCAATACTGCAGACGCATGTCCACCAAGACAGCCCTACAACATCCAGAGCCTTAAGGAAATCTGGGCAGATCTCATCCACCTCTGAGGATGCCACCAAGGAGCTTTTTAACTGCCTCTGCAACCTCAGCCCCAGAGATAGGAGCCCACCCCTCATCTCCAGTGTAGGAAGGTGTGTTTGTGGGATTGAGGAGGTCTTTGAAGTACTCCTGCCACTGACCCAAAATGTCCTGAGTTGACCTTAGCCGTCCCCTATTTCCACTGTACACAGTGGTGTCAGTGCACTGCTTTCCCTTGTGAGACGCCGGATGGTTGACCAGACTGTCCTCCAGAAATCGTTCTCCATGGTCTCACCAAACTCCTCCCACGTCCGAATGCCGGTACCTATCAGCTGCCTCTGGAGTCCCACAGGCCAAAAAGGCCTGATAGGACTCATTTTTCAGCTTGACAGCATCTCCCTTACCACTGGAGTACACCAACAGGTTCGGGGGCTGGAGATCCTTGAACATGGCGTTTGTTATGGACAATCCACAACGAACGCAGATGTCCAATAACAAAGCACCGCTCGGGTTCAGATCGGGGGAGCTTTTCCTCACAGTCACACCCCTCCAGGTCTGACATTGCCCACATTAGCATTGGAGTCTCCCAGCAGAATGAGGGAATCCCTAGCAGGAGCACTTTCTAGCACCCCCGTTCAGGGACTTCAAAAAAGGGTAGGTACTCTGAATTCAAGTTTGGTGCATAGGCACAAGCAACAGTCAGGACCTGTCCCCGATCCTAAGGCGGAGAAACCACTTTTTGTCCAGTCCCTCACCTAGGACCTGTTTCCCTTGGGTAACCCTACCAACTGATAACTGAGCTCCTAGGATCATTGGGACTTTCTGAGGCAGTTATAGGTATATACATATATACCCCTTTAACTGCCTATAATATATATACATATATACTGTAGATGTTTTGCTATGGCAGGTTATAGGTTGGTAGTTGGATGGTACTGCTCCCTTCTGGGGGTCCTTCATGATGAGGACTGTCTTGCCTTTTGTCAACAATTCTGGTTGGGTCCCAGACAGCAGCATTTCTTTACTCCTTTCACGGAATACAAAGACCGCGTTGTATCCTAAAACCGCAAACTGGACTTTGTTCTCTCGTTTAATCGAGAGAACAGCTGCCGGCTCTCAGAGCTAGCGGTAACCACGATGTACCGGCGGAGCTGAAGAGGAGGTACAGAGGATGCAGAGCTGGGCCTAAGCTAAAGGCTAGGAAAGCGGATAATCGGAGGCATTTTAAACCATTGATTCCCTCTGTTATCATGGGTAACGTGAACTCTCTTCCCAATAAGATGGACGAGCTGTCCGCTCTGAACAACCAGCGGATTTACCGGGAGTGCAGCCTGTTCATCTTTACGGAGACGTGGCTAATCGACAGCGTACCCGATGCTAACGTGGATCTGCAAGGATTCACGGCTGTGAGAGCCGACAGGGACACTAAGGCATGTGGGAAAAGCAAAGGTGGGGGACTCATCATCTACATTAACAACCGTTGGTGTAACCCCGGACATGTCTCCATCAAGAAAGTTTCATGTTGCCCAGACTTAGAGCTTTTAGCCGTTAGCCTCCGGCCATACTATCTGCCGAGGGAGTTCAGTCACGTGATCTCCCTCTGTGTTTACATCCCTCCGAGAGCTGTTGCAGCCACTGCCTGTGAGAAAATTCACACCATCACAGCAGGACTGCGGACACAACATCCTGAGGCTTTCATCCTGATTTCTGGTCACTTTAACCATGTCACCCTGGACTCTACACTGGCTGACTTTCACCAAGTTGTGGATTGCCCTACGAGGATAAACAGGACAATTGATCTTCTGTATGCTAATGTCAAAGAGGCATACAGAGTCACCGCCCTGCTCCCCTAGACAAGTCTGACCATAACCTGGTTTACATCCAGTCACAGTACACCCCTCTGGTCCAAAGGCAGCCAATCTTCGAACGCTCCATCAGGAGATGAACTCCGGAAGCAGAACAGGAGCTGAGAGACTGCCTTGACACCACAGACTGGGATGTGCTGGTGAGTCCAGATGATGAGGACATCGAGGGGGTGACCCACTGTCTAACGGATTATCTCAACTTCTGTGTGGATGTGGTTGCCCCTGCAAAGACTGGTGTTACCCTAATAATAAACCATTGGTAACACAGGAAGTCAAAGCTGTCCTCAACAGGAAGAAGGAGGCCTTCAGGAATAACAACAAGGAGGAGATGAAAGCAGCACAGAGGGAGGTGAACACATACAGGAGAAAGGTGGAGGAGAAGCTGCAACAGAACAGCTTGAGGGAGGTCTGGGATGGTGTGAGAACCATCACAGGCCACAAATCAAAGAGCAGCACAGTGGTAGGGGGTGTGGAGAGGGCAAACAGTTTGAACAACTTCTTCAATCGCTTCAACCTCTCCACCCCCTGTCCACCAACACCCTCACTGCAGCCTCTTCCCCTCCCTCCCTCAGTAACCAGAACCACCACAGCCCCCTTGCCCCTCTCTCCTGCGCCGGTACCAACTCCACCTCCTACCTGCCTCTCATCATCACTTCATCGCCGTCGTTGACCCCCCCTCCCCATATCCCCCCCCCCCCCCCCCCCCCGCATCACAGCTGACCAAGTGAGGAGAGAGCTGAGGAAGCTTTGCCCCAGGAAGGCAGCAGGTCCGGACAAGGTCTGTCCACGACTCCTGAAGACCTGCGCTGCTAAGCTCGGGGAGCCACTTCAACGGATCTACAACCTGAGTCTTTATCTTGGGAGAGTGCCAACCATCTGGAAGACGTCATGCATCGTTCCTGTTGCCAAAAAGAACCGGCCCAGCGAGCTGAACGTCTTCTGACCGGTGGCACTTACATCACATCTGATGAAGATTCCGGAGCGGCTCTTCCTCAACCTCCTCAGGCCTGAGGTGCAACACGCACAGGACAGTCTACAGTTTGCCTACAAAGCTGAGGTCGGTGTGGAGGACGCCATCCTCTACCTTCTACACGAAGCTCACACTCACCTGGACAGGGGGAGTGGCGCTGTGAGAATCCTTTTCCTGGATTTTTCCAGTGCCTTCAACACCATCCAGCCACATGCACTACAGGACAAACTGACTCAGATGCAGGTGGACCTTTGTCTAGTGGCCTGGATCTCCAGCTACCTCACCGACAGACCGCAGTACGTCAGGCTGAACGATATTACATCTGACACTGTGGTCAGTAGCGTTGGAGCACCACAGGGGACGGTGCTCGCCCCTCTTCTCTTCACCCTCTACACCTCTGACTTCTGGTACAACTCTGAGCTGTGTCACATCCAGAATTTCGCTGATGACACAGCCATTGTGGGGTGTATTAGGGACGACAAGGAGAAGGAGTACAGACGCCTCGTGAGGGACTTTGCTGTCTGGTGTGAAACCAACAACCTGCAGCTCAACACCTCCAAGACCAAGGAGCTGGTCATAGACTTTGGGAAGTCCAAACCCAAACCCAGACCAGTTCTCATCGATGGCCAGGAGGTGGAGATCGTGGAGACTTATAAGTACCTTGGGCTGTGGTTGGACAACAAGCTGGACTGGGCCCACAACAGTAGGCAGCTGTATAAGAAGGCCCAGAGCAGACTGTATTTCCTGCGGAGACTCAGGTCTTTCAACGTCTGCAGGAAGCTCCTGAAGATGTTCTACCAGTCTGTGGTTGCCAGCGTCTTTTCGTATGCTGTGGTGTGCTGATGGAGCAGCACATCAAAGAAGGACCTGCACAGCTTGGAGAAGCTGGTCAGGAAGTCTGGCTCTGTGGGGATTAATAATCCAAGGGATTAATAAAGTTCTATATATCTATCTATCTATCTATCTACAAACAACAGTCAGCCCCCGTCCCCCCACCCGAAGGTTAAGGGAGGCTACCCTCTCGTCTACTGGGGTGAATCCCTATGTACAGGCCCCAAGCTGGGGGGCAATAAGAATGCCCACACCTGCTCGGCGCCTCTCACCAGGAGCAACTCCAGAGTGGAAGAGAGTCCAACCCCTCTCAAGGAGAGAACCCAAGCTATGTGTCGAGGTGAGCCCAACTATATCTAGTCGGAAGCTCTCAACCTTGTGCACCAGCTCAGGCTCCTTCCCCACCAGAGAGGTGACATTCCACATCCCTAGAGCCAGCATCTGTAGCAGAGGGTCGGACCGCCAGGGTCTCTGCCTTCGGGCACCACCCAGCTCACACAGCACCCGACCTCCTTGGCCCCTCCCATAGGTGGTGAGCCCATGAGAAGGGGGACCCACGTTGCCTCTTCGGGCTGTGCCTGGCCGGGCTTACACCCATATGGCCCGGCCAGGCACAGCCCGCTCTCCATCATGCCCCACCCCCAGGCCTGGCTCCAGAGGGGGGCCCCGTTCTCCCGCATCCGCGTGAGGGAGAGTGTCGTCCATGTTTGTTCATCTAGTAGACACAGTTCACTGTGCAATCCTCAAATGCAAGTAAAAGCTTGCAAAGAAGAAACTATATGTTAACACAATCCAGAAATACCATCTTCTCTGGGCCAAAGCTATAATGTATAATGGTCTGAGGTAAAATGGAAAAATGTTCTGTGGTCAGATGAGTCAAAATTTGAAATTCATTTTGGAAACCATGGATGCTGTGTCCTATGGACTGAAGAGGAGAGGGGCCAGCCAGGTTGTTATCAGCAGACAGTTCAAAAGCCTGTATCTCTGATAGTATGGGGTTGCATTAGTGCCTATGGCATCGGCAGCTTACATATCTGGAAAGGCACTGTCTGTGCAGAAAAGTACATAGAGGTTTTAGAGCAACATAAGGTCCCATCTCTTTCAGGGAAGGCATTGTGTATTGCAGTAAGACAAACCACGTACTGCATCCATCACAGCAGCATGGTTTTGCAGGAGTCTAGGTGCCTGTAGTCCAGACATTTACCAGTAGAAACATTTGGTGCATCCTGAAATGCAAAATCCAGCAGCAAAGGTCCAGGACTGTTGAGTAGATAGAATCCTGCATCAGACAAAATAGAACAGTATTCCTTTCCTAAAACTCCAGGAACTGGTCTCTTCACTTCCCACACACCCTGTTCTACCTTTTTTGAGATGTGGTGCTGCTATCAAATTCAAAATGAGCTAATATTTTTCATTAAATGGTAAAATGTCTCAGTTTTAACGTCTAATATGCTGTTAATGTTCTATTGGAAACACAATATGGATTTATGAGATTTGCACATAATTGCATTTTGTTATTATTTACATTTTACAGTTTCCCAAGTTTCATAAACTTCCGGTGTGAAAGCAGCATTGGGGAAGTAATAATCTGTACATTTAGCCCTGGATGACATTACCATAGCCTAAAGTTTTGCTGTTATTTTCGACCCAGATTTTCATTTGACTCACACATGCAAGTCCGTAAGTCAGCTTTCTAACACCTGTGCTAATGGGCTTGTTCATGCCTTTATTATCACAAGACTAGACTACTTCTGACTTCTTATTGTCAAGATACTCTAACAAAGTCTGGGAAGAGTATTTAGTTGGTTCAGAATGCATCAGCATGGGTACTGATGGGTACTAAGAGGTCACATCACTCCAGTGTTGAGCTCTTTACACTGGCTCCCTGTAAAATTTAGATTAAAATTTGAAATCCTCTTCCTCACATACAGTATAAAGCACTCAGTGATCAGACCCCATTGTATTTGAGATGATTACACCTTGTGGGCTGCTGCCCCCCCCCATGCTCTTCCTCTGTCCCCTCTCTCTTACTATAACTATTACTATAGCTACTAATTACTGCTAATGTTATTATTATCCTCATCCCTCCACCGTCTATGGCTTGCCCTTTTCTGAGGGTCACATGAGCAGCTGGAACCAATCCAAGATAGCACTGTGGTAAGAGGCATATCGTCTAGACGAGATTATGAAGAGGATATTGATGATCACCATTGTTATTAATGTTATTTATTGTTTGATTACACCTGCTACACAACATTATTTGGTGTCTCCATCCTTAATCCTCCCCTTTTCATTCTTCTTTTCACCTACCTCTCCTTCACATAATCCCCTTCACCTCCTTTCTCTCCTCTCTCTGACCCAACCCGCAGATGTTAGTGCCTGCTGAGTGTGGCTATGTCAGAGATCTTCTTTCCTTTCCACTGTTGCCGAGTGCTTGGTCATTGTGTTGCTGTTTGCTTTCTCTATATTAATTGTAAGGTCTTGACCTTACCACATTACCACACTGGGCCTTTAGATAATATGCAAACCCCAATTCCAATGGTTAGACATTGTGTAAAATGTGAATAAAAACTGAATACAATGATTTGCAAGTCCTTCAACTTATATTCATTTGAATATGCTGCAAGAGATATTTACTGTTTACTGATAAACATTTTTTTTTGTAAATAAACAACACATTCCAACAAAGCTGGGACAACTCAAAGAACACCTTTTTGGAATATTGGGTATAAAAGGAGCATCCCTGAAAGGCTCAGTCATTTCCTAGCAAGGATGGGGTGAGGTTCACAACTGTGTCTTCACACAGTGGTGAACTGCATGAGCAACAATGTTTCTCAATGCACAATTGCAAGGAATCTAGGAATTTCATCATCTTTTCCAATAGTACCATCAAAAGATTCCAGAATCCAGAGAAAACTATGCATGTAAGCAACAAGGCTGAAAACCAAACAAACATTAAATGCCTGTGACCTTTTGTGCCCTCACGTGACACTTCATTACAAACTGACATTATTTTGTAAAAGATATTACCACATGGTCTCAGTGCTCATGGCATGGGTAATTCGAATATCTATAAAGGCACCATCAATGCTGAAAGGTTTTGAAGCAACATATGCCCTTCGAAGTGATGTCACTTTCAGGGATGTCCCTACTTATTTCAGAGACTAGAAATAAGTAGGGACTAGATCTGCCTACAGTCCACACCTGCCTCCAACTGGAAATATGTGGCACATTATAAAGTGCAAAATAAGATCTTCCTCAATTCCCAAATGCTTATTGAGTGTTATTCAAATGTGATGTAACACAGTGGTAAACATGCCCCTGTCCCAGCATTTTTGAAAATGTGTTGCAGGCACTAAATTTGAATTGAATGAATAGTCACATCATGTCTAATTAATAAAGTATTCTGATTGTCATTCACCTTGTTCAACATGAAGAGGACATTGTATGGCAGGTTCCCTCTCTGACTTTTGTTTTTGACTGACGCAGGTCACCACAGGGCTCTATACTAGCAACTTGAATTCCCTTTTTAGTCGGTTCAGCCAGTCTCAAAAATCACGGGCGAAGCTGCTTATTTTATTGTGAAAGAGACTTTGAATTGGATGATGCTCAGTGTTTTATATTGTGAGATTTTAATTAATTAAAGTGTAGATCAGAATTACAAAACTGGGCCAAAAAGTGCATTTGAATATTTTTCTCAAACTGTTCATTCACAATTGATAACCTGTGGTTATTTGTAGAATAATTTTCAAAAACAGGATTACTGCAGTTTGAGGGGCTTTAGTCCAAGGCCTCGTAGAGCTCTCATTCAAGAGCTCTACGGGACCCTGGGCTTTATAGCCCGCTTTGAGTTTAATTTCATTTCGTGCTCCCTCTTTTTTTCTCTACTGTGCTCAAATCTGTCATGCAGTTGATACAAACAAAGCTCATGATCAGCCATATAGAGGGGGATCCCACACAAGTGGAGCCAGTAGAGCAGCACCCCAACTTTTCATGCTGTTTTCGCTCATGGCTAGACACAGGGAGGAAAAAAAAAACATCAAAGAGGAAAGACCATCACTCCCATCTCCCAAGAGTCCCCTCTGTTCCTTCAGAAAGGCAGTCCTCATCCTTTACAATCAAATGGCCGGGCCAGGATTCTTGACATTCCTCACAGTGAAAGAGGAGGGTTAAATGTCTGCATTGGGCTGGATGCTATACAAATTGTAGCTGTATTGTCTTTGCAGTGCTCGCTTGTATGTGACATTTTGAAAGTGGTCATTGTTGATGGCTCCTAGGAGCCAGTGGCCCTCCTCTCTACTGTGTCTCACATTCCTGCTGGGTGCAGAGATGCAGGTTAAAGTGGGTGGGTGTGCACCAGGTTGTGTGGCCCCCCTCTGTTTGATTTACGCAGTAAAAACCTCAGCAGGACTCCTTTTCTCTACCTGTCTGGTGGCTTTTGACAAGAATGCCTGTTTCCCAGTGCATCCCCAGGCTCCTGTTCAGAGCTCAGACTTAACTTGACAAGAGGCTCTAACCACTCCTTAACAAACACACACACTGGTTTCCATGACTTCAGAGGACTTTGAATTGACTTACATTCATTTCCTGGAGACTTATTCTAACCTTAACCGTAATTACTACTGGCTTAATCCTAACCCTGACCCTAAACTCAGCCTAATTTTAAAACATTTCTTTACCTTAAAATGCAGTAATTTGTGTTATGGAGACTTGTTTTTTTTTTTTGTCAACATATGGAAGACAAGTCCCCATAATGTGACAACATAACATGTAAACAGATTTAGGTCCTCACAACATTGGGAATACCAGGTGCACACACACACATCTTTTCATAAGTCCACCCCACACTGAAGGATAATGCCCTTAGCTTCTATATTTCTTTTTTTTCACATTGTCATTTCAATGACTCCTTTCACAACAAACGGTGTGTGTCTCTTAAAACCAACCTGACACCTGCAGTGAGAGCAGACAGACTTAAATCTTGACTTAAGGCCAGTGTGTCACATAGCCAGTTGCCTCCTCAAAACAATTGCCAGGTCTATTCCCATTCAGATCACCAGTCTACCATCTGACAAAGTAGCTGCCACACTGCAGCTCGAACTAATTTTATTTCCCTCGAAATTCATTATATTCCTGTTTTTAGTCGTTTTGACTTTTTCCAGCAGCCTCAAGGAAGTAGTAGTGTTATGTCTACATGTATACAATTAGACTATTCACCCCTCTCAAGGAGGCTGGTTCCAGAACCCAAGCTATGTGTCGAGGTGAGCCCGACTATATCTAGTCGGAAGCTCTCAACCTTGTGCACCAGCTCAGGCTCCTTCCCCTCCAGAGAGGTGACATTCCATGTCCCGAGAGCCAGTTTCTGTAGCCAAGGGTCGGACTCCCAGGGTCTCTGCCTTCGGCCACCACCCAGCTCACACAGACCTCCTTGGCCCCTCCCACAGGTGGTGAGCCCATGAGAAGGGGGACCCACGTTCAGGGTTCGGGCCCAGCCGGGCCCCATGGGTGTAAGCCCGGCCACCAGACGCTTGCCATCGTGCCCCACCCCCAGGCCTGGCTCCAGAGAGAGAGAGAGAGAGTGTGTCGTCCATTTATGTTCATCATCATAGAAGGTCTGTAAACCGCTCTTTGTCTGGCCCCTCATCTAGGACCTGTTTGCCTTGGGTGACCCTACCAGGGGCATAAAGCCCCCGACAACTGAGCTCCTAGGATCACTGGGACATGCAAACCCCTCCAGCACGTTAAGGTGGCGGCCCTAGGAGGGGCTGGTGTGGGCATTCTTATTGCCCCCCATCTTGGGCCCTGTACATTGGGGTTCACCCCAGTAAACAAGAGGGTAGCTTCCCTCCGCCTTCGGGTGAGGGGCAGGTCCTGACTGTTGTTTGTGCTTATGCACCAAACTGCATTTCAGAGTACCCTCCCTTTCTGGGGTACCTGGAGGGAGTGCTGGAAGGTACTCCTACTGGGGATTCCCTTGTTCTGCTGGGAGACAATGCTCACGTGGGCAATGACAGTGAGACGTGGAGGGGTGTGATTGGTAGGAGCGCCCCCCCCGATCTGAACCCGAGTTGGCAGACCCAAACGTATAGTGAGGGTGTGTTCCAACTACAGGGGAATCACACTCCTCAGCCTCCCTGGTAAGGTCTTTTCAGGGGTCCTGGAGAGAAGGGTCCGTCGGATAGTCGAATCTCGGATTCAGGAGGAGCAGTGCGGTTTTCGTCCTGGTCGAGCTCTACACTCGTGGCAGGGTCCTAGAGGGTGCATGAGAGTTTGCCCAACCAGTCTACATGTGCTTTGTGGACTTGGAGAAGGCGTTCGACCGTGTCCCTCGGGGAGTCCTGTGGAGAGTGCTTCGGGAGTATGGGGTACCAGACCCTTTGATAAGGGCCATTATTCGGTTCCTCTACGACCAGTCCGCATTGCCGGCAGTCAGTCGGATCCTGTCCCGGTGAGGGTTGGACTTCGCCAGGGCTGTATTTGTGTCTAGAAATCCTAGGATTCCTAGACGCAAAGGATTCCTAGGATTTCTAGGCGTTGAAGGGGTCTGATTCGGTGGGCTCAGGATTGGGTCCCTGCTTTTTGCAGACAACGTGGTCCTTTGTGCTTCATTGGGTCGTGATATTCAGCTCTCACTGGAGCGGTTCGCAACCGGATGTAAAGCGGCCGGGATGAGAATCAGCACCTCCAAATCCGAGACCATGGTCTTGAGCCGGAAAAGGGTGGAGTGCCCTCTCCGAGTTGGGATGGGATCCTTCCTCAAGTGGAGGAGTTTAAGTATCTCAGGGTCTTGTTCACGAGTGAGGGAAGAATGGAGCAGGAGATCAACAGGCGGATCAGTGCGCCATCCGCAGTAATGCGGGCTCTGCATCGGTCGTGAAATGTGAGCTGTGGGTAATGACTGAAATAACTCTCCCTTAGAGATAGGGTGAGAAGCGCGGCCATCCGGGAGGGGCTCAGAGTGGAACCGCTGTTCCTCCGCATTGAGAGGAGACAGATGAGGTGGCTCGGGCATCTGGTCAGGATGCCTCCTGGACGCCTCCCTGGTGAGGTGTTCCGGGCACGTCCCACTGGGAGGAGGCCCCGGGGACGACCCAGGACTCGCTGGAGAGACTATGTCCCTCGGCTGGCCTGGGAATGCCTCGGAATTCCCCTAGAAGAGCTAGAAGAAGTGGCCGGGGAAAGGGAAGTCTGGGCTTCTCTACTTAAGCTGCTGCCCCCGTGACCCGACCTCGGATAAGCGGGAGAAAATGGATGGATGGATGGATATTCACATTTAATGCAGTGCACAAATTAATAAAAGCACCTGCAGAATATGTCATATCTATGGTTCTCACACTGTGGTACATGTGCAACCAGTGGTACGCAAGCATCCTCTGGTGGTACTTGGAGGAAAATTAGAAATACTGTGCATGTGTGCATACCAGGGTATGTGATCAGAGTGGAGTTGAGGAATTTTGACCAGATTATGTAAAAATTAAACCAGTAACAAAAAAAAAATAAAAAACATTCATCCATTCATCTTTTGCCACTTATCCACATTCTCACTCTTAACTCACACTGCACCCGACCTCCTTGGCCCCTCCCACAGGTTCCTAGGGGAAGGGGGACCCACGTTGCCTCTTCGGGCCTGGCCACCAGGCACTCAACATCGCCCTGCTTCCGTGGCAAGGAAGAGTGTTGTCTATTATTATTATTCATCATAAGAGGTCTTGGTGAACCACTTTTTGTCCGGTCCCTCATCTAGGACCTATTTGTCCTGGGTAACCCTACCAGGGGCATAAAGCCTCGGACAACTGAACTCCTAAGGGGACATTGGGACATCCAAACCCCTCCACCACGTTAAGGTGGTGGATCCAGGAGGGGAAATAATTAAATCATAGTAATCAAAGTCACCTTATCTCTCACTCCATCTTAATCTAATTTTGCCGTGAAGTATATGTGAGATAGTGGAGCAAATTGTTTCATTGGAAATAAATCTGCATCCTTGAAAAAATGTCACTAGCTTTGTTTGGCCTACTTTACTTTAACATTGGTGATAATGGTGTTGTTTTGAGAGCTTAATAGGTGCTTAATAGGCTCAGGTGGTACTAATATAAGAAGTTTGAGAACCATTGTGTTAAATCATTCAAAATTGTACAGTAATATAATATAATAACAATACAACAATAGCAGTAATCCAATTATTTTCAACTTATGAGTTGTTTGATGTCATTTATGATTTAAAACAGACGAAAAGAGAATCTGATACTTCATAAAGAACTCTTCACACTTTGGTAATCAGTAGGGAAGCCTGGAAGATTATTAATATGTATTTACCTTTCTCTTTATCTGTGTCTTTCTTTCTTTCTTTCTTTCTTTCTTTCTTTCTTTCTTTCTTTCTTTCTTTCTTTCTTTCTTTCTCTCTACTCTCTATTAGATTTTAAAGATCACATAGAATGGTCTATTTGAACCAAAATCCAGATTACTGATGTCTGCTTAGATTAACTAAATAATATTTATGGTCAAAAACCTCCTAGTCTCTTCAGATTAAGCCAGTTTATTGCTGCTCTCTGACAGCCTCTGAACAGACACTCTGTTTCTGAGCTAATGCCCGCCCCCCAGAACACTGAATCTCTTGTGATTGGCCAGCTACCAGCTGACTGACTGCTCCGCAGTGCTTCTTCTTCAGGTTGAATGTTCACGCCCACAACCTGGAGTAGCTGTTGACGGGGAGGGTTCGTTGCACGGCAAATGTGCTAGTTACATAACTAAACTGGACTT
This sequence comes from Brachirus orientalis, assembly GCA_016785285.1. NCBI lineage: Eukaryota > Metazoa > Chordata > Actinopteri > Pleuronectiformes > Soleidae > Brachirus > Brachirus orientalis. The sequence continues at coordinate 232,692 of JAFBJR010000826.1, read as the reverse complement.
TTCAAAACCACTTGCTTGAGCACAGATAAAAAGAGAAGCCCTTTTTTCTCAAAAGTGGCTGAAGTGTTTATTGTGGTGACATTTTAGTGATGTTTAGATACGGGAGGGACATGGGGACACACCAAAAACATCAGACATTTAATTTTCCAGTGAATGTCCTCTTTAATCTTGGCCTAACCTGTACCGTTAATTGAATAACCCAGAATATGACCAAATGTAAAAATGTTAAAAAGCAACAGAAAAAAACAATAACTTATATTCTCTGAATTTAAGTTATCTTTAATTTAGAATCATTTAAGCTATTTTTTATCTGGTAAAATACCTGCAGGAATGATCTGTTGCATATAGTACGTACAGTGATGGTACAGTAACGGTACAATAATGCTATCAAGGACTTCTTTTATCAGTGACATTTCAATAGAGTTACCATCAGTTTTTTTTTTTATTTTTTACTCTTAAACTTCTTACCAACTCACAAACTCCTCAAAAACATTCCTATTAACCAGAGTTTTATTTGGGTTAGAATCCAATATGTTTATTACATATCATTGATTCCTTAGTATATGCATATATATATGCATATATATATGCATATAAATGAGTGTATGTGTAAGTGTGGAGGTTGAATGTGCTGTGTGTAAGTGTATGAGTACATATGGGTGTAGTTATATGTTTAAGTGTATGTATGTGCATGGTCCATTTTCTTTTTTTTGGTTGTGTTGATTTGTTATAAGGTCACTTAAGGCAAAAAACTGTTCATTTAATTAGAAAACAAAACCAACATAGTATCCCTTTAGATATTGTCAACAAACTGACAAAGCAACCAAGTAAACAAATGCATTGTCGTAGGTTTCAGCAAGAGTCACTGTCTTGAATTGAGTCATGGAAAGGAAGAAGACTTGAGGACAGAACAGCACGGTTAGAGCAAATAGCATATAGTAACATGGCTACAGCCTGTGTTAGGAACATGTGAAGCAGAACCATCAAGAAATAAAACCAATCAGCTTTCATAAGAAATGTTTCCTGAAGGCCCGGCTTGGGAGAACTGCAACACAGTTATGCTCTTCCCCATCATCAGGTGTGGGAAAAAGAATAGCAGGATTGAAAATGGTGCAACATTTGACAGTGATGTGAGGCACATCTTATAACACAGTGTTTATAACAAGGCCAATGTGCTGCGGAAATATGAGATTTTTTCTTTTTTTTCTTTTCAAACAAAAATCATTGACATGAAATACAAGAAGGGTTAGATCAGAATAAAAATATATGTGCAATGTCCTTAAGTCCTAAAGTGGGAGTGGTCTGTAAAGAAAGTTTCAGATTCGTGTAAGCTTCTTCAGCATCAGGTGTCTGTGTGATTTGATCAGAAGGCTTTAGTGAGTGCACTGAGTGGTGTTTCCAGTACTGCATATTTTTGGAATTAGTTTCTGCAGTATGAGCACATGCCCAGAAATGTTGCATTCTTATGAACAAACTGCAGTTTGCAGAGACAGAGACTGTCCCTCCTTGGCCAAGTGTTGTGACAGTGCTATGGTGTCTCTTTCACATTGCTCATGGGTCAAGCTTCATATCATTAGATCATCAACATACTGTAATAATGCAGTTCCTTTAGTAAGCACAAGGGCTCTAAGTGCATCAGCGACTGCAGATGTACAACTGGATAAAAAGCTGCAAAGTTCACTCCATTTACATGGTGAAAGTGCCCCAGTTGTTAAAGGGTAAGCAAAAGTCCACATTCAGTCCTTGTTTTTTGATTTTGGTGAAGGTCAAGATCAGCCTTTTGTTCAACCTGAAGTCAGTAGTTATAGCCAGCAACCTTAGCAACCCCTGTCATGTCACATGACCACATCATAAAAATATTGGAAGATCAGAACAACCTGACAAAGATTCTTCTTTGTCAGGTTCTTCTGTCCGCACTACCACAACGGAGTATTCCACAGTTTGATGGGCAAATTATGGAGTATGTTCTTCATTCACTCCTTTGAAAATATGGTTGAAAATAACTTTAGAAAATGTTCTCTTTTGTTTCTCACAATGTTCTGCTAATGTAATGTAAATAATCTTTAACAACATTTAGGGAACCTTTGTAGAACATCCTTTTGGTTGCATTAATATAACAACATTTATATTACTAATTTAATTATTTTAAAGTGCACATAGGGCTTGACGATAACACGATAACAATATATATTGTGATAGACACTTCGGCAATATCAGTAAAAAAAAATGTTTGATAAGACGTTTCAATAAAATCACTCAACTTTGTTAGAAAAAAAAACAAAGAAAGCACTAAAGTGCCGCTATGGCGATTTTTTTGATTGCTTAAATCCCACAGTCAGACCAATGTAATTTGCAAATTATGCAAGACAACCATACCCACCAAGAGCGAAAATAAAACAAACTTACTATACCATCTTCATCGCTCACACCCTTTGGATTACAGAATTTGTACGTCACGGCCAATAACATCATCTGCCGCTACATGTGGAGATACATAGACCACACTGTTGAGGTACTCAGCAACAGTGCTGTACAAAAAAAAACTGAAACGCTACAAATTCATAACTGAGGCAGTGGCATATCACATAGCCAAGAACATGCTTCCAGACAGCACAGTTGAGAAATTAGGTTTTAAAAATCTCATTAACGTGCTTGACCTCCGCCATGTTCTCCCTGGCTGCAAGAACATTTCTGCAACTGCCATTCCTGAGCTCTATCTGGTGTTCAAAGAATCTGTGCAACAGGAGATACGCTCTGTGAAATACTTTGCCACAACTTCAAACATATGGACAAGCCGTACTTCTGATCCATACATTAGCTTGCCGCTTCATTTCATTGACTCAGATTGGGTACTGAAAAGCAAATCTTTGGACATGGTTTATTTCCCAGTGAAGCACAATGCTGAACTGATTGCTGAAGGCTTGCAGGAGGCACTGGTGCCCTGGGGCCCCATTTATAAAACTGTGCGTAGGTACGCTTGAAAAGTTGGTGCACATAGGTAACGCAAGATTTGTTTATGCAAAAAAATGTATAAAACCATGCGCACGCATGTCTCACAATCAACTCATAATGTTGTGCAGCTTTTGCAGGCCTCAGGTAATGCCCACACTTGACCATAAATAATCAGAAAAACGTCCCCCATTTTTCTGGTTATTCATCCTTCCGCCAGTGTAGTCGCAGTTTCACCTCCCTCCCGTTTATGTGTGGACGCATGGGTCAGAGATTGCGTGAGTTACTGTACGTTTCCCGTCAGGTCTTTTCTAAATGAGGCCCCTGGAAACTGGACGAAGGAAAGCAAATGTGTATCACCACTGACAGCGGATCAAACATGGTGAAAGCCGCCTCACTCGTTAATTGGACATGGCTGCAGTGCTTTGGCCATCATTTGCACTGAGCAATTGGTGAGTAGGCCTAGCATAATTTTCACCTTCATCACTAGTAATTCTAATGTTAACTTTGTCATCCATTTAACTGAAATAAAAAAGAAAATGTATTTACAGAGAGAAATGCACATTGTGTTATTATTTTATTATAGTCATAAAATAATACTTTGAATTCCTCCTCAAATTTACTTTCATTTATTATTATTAATGAAACAGAATTTTGCAATTAAAAGCATGTGTGGTTTTTGAGTACTGAATTTAGACCTTGCATCACATAGAGCCCAATCACCATTGTTTACAATACACCATTGTTGTTTTTTCTGTAGGTATTTTCTGTAGGCAGCAGGAAAGGATAAAAGAGTGGACAGGGCTATTGGTATGTGCAAGAGTAGTGGCTGCCTTTTCCTATTCATGGAAGAAAAAGAGGGAATTCCCCAAATCCAAGGATCGACTCGATCTCCCAAAACATCAGCTGGTCACGGAGTCACCAACAAGGTGGGGCTCAAGACAAAAAATGGCTAGGATCAAAGAGCAACGAAAGGCCATCAGTGAAGTTCTGTCATCAGACAAAAGCCATAGATACCTGATACCAACATGGCAGGGCATTGATGTCCTTGAATCACTGCATGAGGCCCTCACTCCTCTAGTAGATTTCACAGACTCCCGGTCTGGGGAGTCATATGTGACAATGTCTCCTATGTGAACCCTGTGCTCCACCTGTTCCGTACAAATTTACTGAAGGTAAATGAACAGGAATGAACAGGTCTGAAATGATTTAAATTTAAATCAATAACCCAAGGCCAATCCCAGGCAGAGGGAGCAGAGAGTCAAGGAGCAGAAGGAGGATCTGCCACAGAACCACCTCTGCCACTGGCTACAAAGAAGCAATAAAAATCACTGGGTAGCTTCTTTAAAAAGTCAACGTGAAGGTGCCTTGCCTCTCACTAAAAGGGATAAAGTTGAGAGCGAGCTGGAAAGTTATCCGATATGCATTGATGCAGTCAGTGAGTCTGACCCCCTGGAGTGGTGGAAGCTTCATGAGAGGAACCTTCCTAAAGTGTCTCAACTTGCTAAAAAAAAAAAAATATGTTGCATCCCAGTCACCAGCATCCCCTCTGAAAGAATTTTTAGTACTGGGGGTAATATTGTCACGTGTACCAGGGCAGCCTTAAAACCTGAGAAGGCGAACCAGCTTGTTTTCCTTGCCCAAATCTTGAAGTGAAGCCATGCTTAATGCAAGTTATTTTACATTTTTATGCTGTTTTTCTATTACAATATTAGTAAAAGTTGTGTTACATGTCATAGATGTTAAGTCTACCTCAGTAATATATTTACACTTTCACCACCATTCACCAAGTGAATGTCGTCTTCTGTTCATCTGTTGTTCATCTTTGCACCTTACTGATGTACCTAAAAACAAAATGTTTACCAAACAGTTTGCACTATGCACATATTTTGAATCACTTTGTTCACCATGTTCAATATTTAAAATAATTTATTAAGTCTTATTCTTTACTGATCTGCTGACCTGAAAGCATGTGTTTATTGTTGCATGTACCAGGCTGAAAGAATTCTAACTCTAATTCGAAATCAGGTGGAGAAATGGGAATTGTGTCTAAATCTCAGATGGTGGAATTTTATTTTAATTTATATACCATCTTATGTAGATTTATTTATTCGAGTGTATTGTGTCGACATTTCTTTTTTTTCCTCTGTGTGTTCCGATTAAAATCAGAGGAAGGTTGTTTAAAATACAAGAGTTTTTTTTTTTTTATCTCTGTCCTTATTTTGAATATGTCATTTAAAATAATAAATATTGATATGATCAGTGTGAACTGGTTATATCGAAGTATTCTTTTCAGCCACATCTCCTAGCCCTATCTGCATATTAGCACTCGAATTAACAGGCTTGAGGCACACTTGAGGATTTAAAAAGTTTTATTTCAATATAAATACATTTATGTTAAAGTACAAATAGAAACATTTACTTCTAAACAAATTTAAATTAAAAATAACAGACACAGTTGTAGCAGCTGCTCTACATTATTTCTGTTACACTGATAGAAGTGTTTATGTGCTGTATGTATAATTCTGACGTGTGCCATTATTTCGTTCGACTTGTAATAATTGTGGACTAATTGATGTTATGTTATGTGGTATATGGATGTGATATTTCAATTTCCCAGCTTGGGATTAATAAAGTATCAATCAATCAATCAATCAATCAGTCAATCAATCAAGTGGCAAGATGTACAAAGACTCTTCTGCTGTACATGTAATGCTTCTTCAAATGAAATTAACACATAAAAAGTCCATATTAAACTCATCATTGAGAACTCCATACAGATAATTCAATTACATATATAAATCATTAAACAGTTAATAAACACATAAACATCACCATGTCCCTCATGGTGATAGAACCGTTAGCATACCGCTAGCATAATGCTAAATGACACTCAGGAGTGAAATAACTCCAGTTTTAACGGTCAAACCTATGCCCAAAGTTACATCAAGCTACAAAACAATTGTGCTAAACAAACCAGAGATATATTATCATTCATAATAGGTTACTTAGTTTCATAGACACATATCGGAGCAGAATAAAAGTTTTCCAGAGTGTGCAACAGGTTCAATGGACTGGGTAGGAACCAAAAACAGCAAACGTAAGTTCCCTCCTCAGCAATAGGGCTTGGGAACCACTTTCCATTGAGAGACGTCCATATTTAGGAGATGAACGTAAACAAACGCTGTGTTGTCACTGTGAATTCACATAAACTGATTGGCATGCTTAAAAAACAATAAAGGTGGGGGGGTGGGGGGGTTCACCGGGAGAGAGTGATTGTACCGTGAATCCAGAGACCAATATTTGGCAAAAATACGTTATTGCAAATAAGTTATAAATGGAATGGACCTGTATGAAATCTGCAGTGCAGAGTGGAGCAGTGATCGGACTGCACTTACCTTGTTTGTGGTACAATGTAAATGTAAACATTTTATCGGTTTAAAAACTACAAATATTTAGCCTCTCATGTACAGTTCACTAACAGCTGGCTGCAGGGCCTTCATATCCTGAAGCCGCAAACAATGTGAACTCGTTATTTAGACTAAAGAGTGTGGAGCTAAATCTAGTAGCATGTGTGTTTGCTTTTTAAAAAATAACTTTTGTATTGGTACTGAAAAATTGTAATGAAACGCTGGTTTAAATATACACTGCCTGGCCAAAAAAACTAAGCAGATAGGTAAGAGCCTCCTATTGGATAATTACTGCATGGGTGATTATCTTTCAGCCCAACTGATGCAATGAGTAGCTTCTCATTTCTTAAACAACCATTGTGAAAGACACATCCTGTGGTTGTGGAAAAGATGTTAATCTGTTTGAGAACAGTCAAATAATTGACATGCATCAAGCAGAGAAAACATCTAAGGAGATAACAGAAACTACTAAAATTTGGTGTCTGTCCAACGCATTATTAAAAACTGGAAGGATTTTGGAGAACCACCCAAAGGAACAACTGAAACAGCCTCTAGGAAAAGTATGGTACATACCTATGGTACATGCTGCAACATTGGGTGTACCATCAAAAAAAAAAAAAAAAAAAAAGGTTTTTGATTGTCTGGCCACTTAAGGTGTATCCCGTAACACGGAGCTATTGCAGGGCCCAATCTGACTAATTCTCCAATGAGAGTCATTATGGGATTTCACAACGAGCCCACCAATAAAGCCCCAGAAGAGTACTGCATGCTAGTTCCCATTTTTGGTGCTGTATCCTTCTCAAATTTCATCAGCTCTATTGCGAAACACAGCTGATGACAATAAAAGTAGTTTCCTCTTTAAGTGGCCGACACTGTCTCATACTTTTATGTTGATGTGGATCTGGATCTGGGCAAAGACAGCCTCCCCATTGAAAAAAATCTGGTGGTGGAGTGTTGTGTGGACTCCGACCATTTGCAGTTAACCCTGTAAAGCCCAAACCATTAAATAATTGACAGAAAATTCAAATTCTTTGAACTAGGAGCATTTATTGGTCCCTCTGAACAAACAAAAAATGTTTTTTCAAATATTGTTTTCCAAATACGAGTTTCAATTTGCATCATATTTGATACATCAGGTCACAATGCTCAAAGATTCTTTTTTCCTGAACAAACAAAAACATAATAAAACACAAACATACTCAAAGAGGTATGCTTTCAGTAGTGAGTTCAATCTTTGAGAAGAACTGCACCTCGAATTGAACGCCTCAGTCTTTTGGGCAGACAGCGAAACCAAATACATACTCAAATACATTAGAAATGACCATACTTGGTTCAAGACTTATGTTGTGAACAGAATGCCACTGATTCGTGACAATACATACCTGTCTTAGTGGAGATATATAGGAAGCAAAGGCAACCCTGCTGATGATGCCTCAAGAGGAATGAGCACAGTCAATTTTTTACACCAGAGAAGATGATATATGCCCCTGAGTTCCTGTGGAAACCAGAGGAAAACTGGCCTGTGGAAAACTCACTGGGTCCTCAACCCGTATCACAGAATAACACATCGGTCAAAAAGAATGCTACTGTTCTCACAACAATGACAAGCACTAAAAATCCCAAGGACCATCGTACATCCTTCTTCTCAGATTGGATGAAGCTGCTAAAAGCAGTAGCATCGTACCTCATGGTAAAGAACACCCTGAAGTTGATCATCAGGAAGCAAAAGAATTTACCTCAGGTCAGATCACCACCCACTTAAGCAGGCAAAAGATGACCTCTGAACTCAGCATCTTCAGGACCACTCTTGGGAGACAACTCCTCACAGGCAGAAAGTTCAGTCATTACCTATGTTCAGAGATTTCCATTTCCAGGTGAAATAGCAGCACTGGAAACAGTGCCATTTCGAGTGAGTAAGAGTAGTAAGATCTGTAGGCTTGACCCAGTGCTAGATAAAGGCATTATAAGAGTGCATGGCCTCTCCACAAAGCTGCAATGTCTGATAAGATGACTCACCCTTGTATCCTGCACAAAAATGCACACATTTCAGAGCTCATATTAAGACACCTCCACAAATGTACTGGTCACAGTGGGAGACATTATATGCTGTCTGAACTACATAAGAAATACTGGGTGGTCAAAGGTCACTCAGTTACAAGAAAGATCACTTCAAAGTGTGTTGGGGGTCGGTGTGCAAGAGAAAGAACCAGAGAGCAGAAAATGGCAGATTTGCCACAGGAAAGACTCAGACTGGACCTCCCTCCTTTCACCAATGTTGAATTGCATTATTGAAGTGAGACAGGGAGTAAATTGGTATGTAGTTTTATTTACATGCATGAATAGCAGAGCTGTAGACCTGGAAGTGGCTTACTTGTTGGACATGGATTCATGTATTGAGTACACTAAATAAAAGAAGGATTCAAGTTTGCTTCCTGATGGAATACGGTGGAGCTTCAATCCACAGTGGAGCTTCAGTCCACAGTGGAGCTTCAATCCACAGTGGAGCTTCAATCCACAGTGGAGCCTCAATCCACAGTGGAGCCTCAATCCACAGTGGAGCCTCAATCCACAGTGGAGCCTCAATCCACAGTGGAGCTTCAATCCACAGTGGAGCTTCAATCCACAGTGGAGCTTCAGTCCACAGTGGAGCCTCAATCCACAGTGGAGCTTCAATCCACAGTGGAGCTTCAATCCACAGTGGAGCTTCAATCCACCAGCAGCCTCACACTACGGTGGAGTCTGGGTGAGACTAATTAGGTCTGTCCGTCAGGTGCTGACCTCCACACTACATCAGCAGATCCTTGACGATGAGGGCTTACAAAATATCTTCTGCGAAGTAGAGTCGATCCTCAATAATCTTCCCTCTCTGCTGTATCCTCTGAGCCACATGACCTGAAGCCACTGAACCCAAATCATATCCAAGTTTGTCCATATCATATATAGGTTCAATATACATGTATGGCTGATCTCTTCTGGCACAGATGGCCCCACAAATATCTTGTGTTGCCCCAAAAGAGACAAAATGGACAAAGGTCAAGAAAAACTTTTATGTGGGACATATTGTGTTTATAGTGGACCCTACTGCTCTTCACTTGGTGAGGCGATGATTCTTCTGGCCAAATATGGAGAGGGACGTCAAGAGTTATGTGCAATGTTGCAATTGGTGTGTGCTTGCCAAGACACCTGATCCTTCAGCTAGAGCCCCACTGGAAAGCAGAAAGACTGCTACCCCCATAGAGTTTGTTTGCATTGATTTTTGGATGGCTGAAGACAAGTACAAGAGCTCTATTTATGTGTTAGTGGTGACTGAGCACAAAGATGGCCCACTCTTTTCCATGTCAAAACCAGCCCATCAAGCAGACTGCTAAGCAGTTGTGGGACTGGGTTTTTTTCTGAGCTGCTGCTACTATCTGATGTTACTAAGTCATATATGCATTGCATATTACCGCATATTACCCCATTAGCAGTGGTGGTATGGAGCAGTTCAAAAGAACCCTCTCCCTCTTGGTGCCAAGAACAACTGCCCACAACAGATCCACACACTAACATTTGCCTACAATGCAACTGTGCACAAGACTATGTGCCTTTTAACCTGATGTTTGGACATGTCCCAAGGCTTCCAGTTGACACTGTGTTCAAGTCTCTACTACTCAATATGCGTGTAACAGATTTCACCAGCTACTCCAAGACTTTTCTGTCATACCTCTCTGAGGCTGTCAAAATTGCCCAGCAGCATACCATCAAGGAGAAAGAAAAGAAAAGTGTGTATTACTCTAACTGCCCAGACACTACCTCTTACTTTGAGTTGGGGGGGAGTGAGGTGTCCCGTTCGTCTTCGGGTCTGGTTCAATTAAGTGGAGTCACAGGAGCGTTGACGCAGCTGATCCTTGGCTTTGTTGCGGAGGGAGGCAGCCCAGGTGTCGACTTTAATTAGAAGGAGGCTCTGCTTTCCTTCTCTTCTGCAAGGATGAGGTGAAGCTTTATGCCGAGGCTTCCAGGTGTGGAAGGGGAAGGGGCGTGTAGTTTAATGCAAACAAGTTTCTGGCTCGGGGATTGAGTATCCTCAGTACCATGCTGGATGACGAGAGCATAGGTGCAGCTCCAACAGCAGAGGTGATACAAGGAGAGATGAGTTGATTTCTGCTCCGTTACCTGTGTGAGCTGGATGGGAGCAGCAGCAATCACAGTCAGTCACAGTTCCCATGGAGGGCAGATGAAAGGTACCTGGGGACGGCCCCATACTGCCACCAAAGCTGGGCTTGGAGAGGGCCGGGAGAAGCAAGAGAGCTGGTGTGTTCCTCTGCACGGGAGGAGCACAGGGAAGAAGAGAGCAATACCTGCCAGGGAAGAGAGACAGATGATAAGGTCAGGCAGTTAGATATAAGGCTTCAGCCAGGGAGAAGCGGCATCAAAGGGGAGCAGCCAATGAGATTGTAGGATTCTGTCTTGTCCTTATTTTACACTTTTATGACCTGCTGTTTATAATGGAAAGGAATTTCTTTGTTAGGATGGAGTTAGGCTTTAGTTTTTCCATGTAGGCTGCACTCATGGAGGATAATGGAGAATACTGGTCACACTAGGTTAGCACCCCACAACACAAGAAACACAAAGGAGTTGCTCATCGTGTAGATGATTGGGTGCTACTTGCTAAAAAGGGAGAGCATGGCAAGAAAACACTGGCTGATAAATAGGAACCTGTGGTGCACACTGGTGTTGAGACAAATTCCAAGAACCTACAAGATCAGTGATGTCTCTGGCCACTGCAAAATTGTACACAGGAATCTTCTGCCGGATGTGAATTTTCTCCCTGTTCAAAATAGACCCGAGTCAGTCCTTGGACATCTCAACTGGTGCTGGTGACCTCAGCCACGATGGTAAGGCAGATGGATTGGAAAGTGTCTTCTCATGTACGGACATCTTTGTGGGTCTAGTCTGTAGTGCTTTCCTCACAACTCTCTGACAACACTGGTGACCCATGCAGTGGGGTTGACAAAATGGACAGTGTGCAGGTTGTTCCTGACTCACTTGAACCACAGGCTGGCACAGCCCTGGTAAGATGTTAAGTAGGGCAGGAAGAGTAGTTAGGTCAGTCAGTATACTCATTGTAAACGTGTTCCAGAGACCTATTACATGGTGCCGGTTACTTCTACTGAAGGAGTTGTCTATTGCATAAGGGGGGTTAAAGGGCACTTTGTATTTTAGATGTATAATTTGGTTAAACATGAACAATATTGTTGATCAGGGGCCAAGTGTAATGAGATGTAGTCTGCACTTTTAAATTCCTAAAGTTTTAGAGGCCTGATCAACTTTCTAACTGATTGATCTGTGTTATGGATAGTTTTTATAACTGTACTAAGCGATGTAATCGTTTGGTTAACTGGTCCAGCGGGTGGGTAAAAATGTTTTTGCGTCTTAGTACATCCTTGGTGTTAAAGTGCCTTTCAAGTGTTGCGTGATTTTGGTGAAATTTGGGAGTAGAGAATGTAACAGTTTAATATTTATAATTTTGTATGTTTGCATAATTTCACCAAAACACTCGATCACTCGTTTTATTTATTTAATTCCAGAGTTCTTCCCTTCTATCTGTACCACAGGGCTGTGTATGTGTATGGAGGACGTGTGGAGTACTCCACACTCCACGCATTTAATTTCATATCCTTTTAACATATTAATAGTGAAATACCACCTCTGTTAATATGGTGAAGTGAAATAACCTTATTTAGTATGTATGTACTGTACGTAGAAAGTTCTAGGTTTACATCTTTTGGGGGGGATCATGGTGAGAACGTTAATGTTTCCTTGTAACTGGACGGTGACTGGACTTGCCAGGTTTGCCAGGGGCAGAGCGTGGAGAGCGAGTTTTGCCTTCTTTACCACCGTGGTAAAATATTTTTGTCTGCCTTTCAGGTGGTTGATGCGACATATTTTCCAAGCACTCTCTCTGCCCGCTGGTGGGAGTGTGCACACCTCTGTGTGCATGCAGGTGTCTGTGTTTGTGGGTTTGTGTGTGTGGGCACTGAGCAGAACCCCCGCAGTGCGCAATACAGAGAGCAAAGGAGACAGATGGATGTAGAGATAGAAATTACGTGCTATTTTGTAAATATTGCCTGTTTTGAAAGGTAACCTTAAACAACTTCTGTTGTTCTGCAAGGTACTGGGAGTCTGTGAATATAGACCTGGAAAATCTGTGAAAATTGCTTGAAGTTGAACTTGAATTTGTTTGTAAAATGCACGTCAAGTGCATGGCCCCATTAACAATTAATAATTGATATCTGCCCTGAAAAAGCAACATTGTTTGAGCCTCTAGCACCAACATATTCAGTTAGTACCACTGAAGGAAACGTTAAGTCCTCAGCACTTTTATTCATTAAATTATTTATTTATTTATTTAATCAGGCGATTCATTTGAGAAACAGTTCTCATTTACAATGACGACCTGGCCAAGAAGCAGCATTAAGAGGCAGATGCAAGAAAGTAACAGCATAAAAGAAAAAGGAAAACTTTATACTATATCATACAAGACAAATATAAAATTATCACTGTTTGAAGCCTACAGTGGTGTTTTCCCCCTGAGTACATCTCTAACTGTTTGAGAAGTGGCTGTGTAATCAGCCAGTGAGCTATGTTTAAGAACCTCACATGTGACCTTACTCTTAGGCATTCTCTAGGCCAGACTAAGGTATGAAACAGATCCAAGCTGAAGAAGAAGAAATCGTCAAATCAGAACACTGTGCTGCTGCTCACTAACAGATACAGTCATTTTTACTGATTGAGAGTTTTGCAATCTACACCAGCTCTTTGCATGGTGCTATTACTGGCTTGAAGATCTTTGTGCTTCCATAAAAAATAGCTAACACCTGGACCGTTTTTGTTTCCCACTCACCTTTGTGTGTTAACAGTATAAGAACATATTTGAAGAACAGCATTGTCATCCTGTTGGTAACTTGAATGAACTCCAGTTATTAACTGTGATGGAGACATTATTATTAAGTTATGAATGAACAGGTTTGCATCCCTTTGGCTTGACTAAGTTTCTTTTGGTGTGGCTTGTGCTAAGCTTCTTGGTTTTAGTGGTAAGAGGAAAATGAGGGGTCACTACCACACACAGTCTCAAATTCAGCCTCATCACAGACTCCCCATTGGCCCAGGCTTAGTCATAAGATCCTGGCAATGAGAGCACTCTCACCCAATAAGACACCCTCTGGGAAAAGCCATAGTCCAATAAAAAGGCCCCCCTGCTGTAAGGCTAGAGGATTACCAGCCCAATTTTGCAAACCAAGCTCCAGGGCAAGGAAAGAGGGGGGCATGAGTCAAAGCACAGGGTCGGTCTGTCACCATGGCCAGTAGACTCCTTTAAATGGTTGCTATGGGGCAGGTATCAAACGTGCAAGAGTCGTACAGAGTCACGGTCATGGAGGGTATTAAATGGCAACAAAGAGGCAGTTATGCTGCAATAATCTGCCCTGCTGAGTGCAAGTTTTTCCTCCAATAATCAAGAGGTGAGGAGCGAGTGGCACAGAGCTGTGATCACAAGAGCATGGTGCTGCATTTTCACTCTCTCACTTTCTCTCCCTCTCTCTCTCTCTCACACACATGCGCTCACACACACTCTCACACACGTGGTTGCTGTTCTTCTTAAGACTTCCCTGAAATTAGACAGACCACATCCCTGACCTTAATCATAACCAGTTAACCATGCTTAACCAAACCATTATTTTTAATCTTTGCACTAAACTTTGTTCTAAAGGACCAGGTTTTTGTCTCCATCAGGAGTACTGGTCCTGACAAGGTCAGTGTTTTTGACAGAAAACCTGAAGAGTTAACAAATAAGTGCACACACACACACACACACAGAGAGAGACACACTACACCAACTCTGATTACCATTATTAATCACTTTAAGACTTAGTGCATGATTTGTTTCCAAAATACTTTTTATCTTATCTGTTAACATCCTGAGAGCCAAAAATACATAAAGTTGTCTCTGGAAAAATCCCACTGTCTGTAGCCTAGCAGTAGTGTAAGAAACAAATAATTTTGTTTGATCCAAATGGACCAATTGACTGTTCTAATTTACACTCATCAACATACCTGTGTGATAATGATAATGCATAGTGTTGTGGAGCTTTTTGTCTGTTTCCCGGGTGAGAGGAGAGATTAAATGAAGAATTGAGAGTTCCCCATGTTGTCTTTGTGGATTTTATTCTGCAGAATGGAACACGTTTCACACAGGAGTACAGAGCAGTTTGCAAAAGAGTTCAACAAGATGGAGTTTGTCCTTAGGTTTTATGGTCTTCTAAGCAGAACTGAGCACTATGAAAGGTCACACAAAGGATCATGAGTCAGTTTCTAAATATTAAGAAAGCTGCACAAAGGGCTAAGTGGGGGGCATGATTGGACATAAGGCCTGTAAGTTGTTTGAAGGAAGTTTTTTAAGGAAGTCTTTTGCTTTTAATGCAGATATTAAAATGTAAGTCTGTTAAATGCTTTTGTGTCTGACAAATGCTTTTATCATAACAATAGTGTTTTCTTACAGGTGATTCAGACAAGGTGTATTCATTATCAGTAAAGATGTCCTCACAGCGTTCTCCTCCACTCCGCGTCATGCAGTCTGTGTGGGTGGAGCTTTGATGAGTGAGGGGATGCATCGGTGTAACCTGTTTTGAAAACTTCTCCCGACTACAACTAAATGTTTTCTGTATTTCTCAACATTTGTATCCCAAATTCAGCAGTTATACATAGGGAAACCTACAAAATTCCTTTCTCGTTGCCAGAAGAGAGGTTTGTCTTTCTTTTTTACATTTGATGTTGCAAATGCATTATCAAACAAGTCAGTGGAGCAGAGCAGAAGCCCAACACAAAATGGAGAAGACGCAATGTAGAGGCTGGTGACAGTGTTCCAGTGTTTACATTTCTGTATCTGCTATTCAGGCCCCCAGAAGGACCTGGCCCAAATTCATTCCCATTCATACAGTGCATATCATACACATTCACCTGTTGCTGGCACAGCCATCAGGAACAGTCTGGGATAAATTGTATTGTCTAGGGACACATAGGCATGTATAGGAGCCGGGAATTTAACTTTCTAACCTAACAACAACCTAAGTTTTGGACATGTCACATGAAAAACAAACATAATTCTTCTTCTCTTTCCTCCCTCAGATTGGATTGTGTGTGCAGTCTGGGCTCAGATTTTCGTCGAGGGGCCGGAGTGTTGGACATGGTGTTTGAGTCTCCATTTCAGCTCTTTACCTGTGGTTATGACACCTTCATTCGACTGTGGGACCTGCGACTGAGCCCACGGTATGCCACCATCTCTTTGTTGTCGGCGGTCACTGCAACATTTGGTGCTCCTAAGGATTTTCTTGGACTCACTAGCATTCCCAATATAATCCCAACTACAATAGCTGTCAGTGAATGTTGGATTTTGTAGTTCAGTTGTGAAATGTGTGCTTGTGGTCAGTGTGCTTAATTCACATACACTACTAATTATTCATCTATCCATCCATCCATCTTCTGCTGCTTTCAGCTCGCGGCTTAAGCAGAGAAGCCCAGATTTTCCTCTCCCTGGCCGCTTTGTTTAGCTCTCCTGAGAGAATCCTGAGGCGTTCCAAGGCCAGCTGAGAGACATAGTCTCTTCAGCGAGTCCTGGCTCGTCCCTGGGGCCTCCTCCCAGTGGATGTGCCAGGGAGGTGTCCAGGAGGCATCCTAACCAGATGCCCGAGCCACCTCATCTGGCTCTTCTTGTAGGAGGACCAAGCTTCTCACCCTGTCTCTAAGAAAGAGACCAGACACCCTGCGGAGGAAACTCTTTTTGGTCACTTGTGTCCGCAATCATTCTTTCAGTCACTACCCGCAGCTTGTGACCATAGGTGAGCGTAGGAACGTAGATCAACCAGTAAATCGAAAGCTTCGACTTTCAGCTCAGCTCATTCTTCATGACAGACCGATGCAGAGCCTGCGTTACTGCAGACGCTGCATTGATTCACTTGCCGATCTTTCGCTCCATTTTTCCCACACGACCCAGAGATACTTGAACTCCTCTACAGGGGGCAGGATCTCACCCTTGACCCAGAGAGGGCACTCCGCCCTTTACAGCTTATGACCATGGTGTCCAATTTGGAGGTGCTGATTCTCATTGCAGCCACTTCACACCCGGCAGAAAACCGCTCCAGTGAAGAATCACAAGATCACGGTTTTCGTCTCCATCAGGACTACTGATGATCACAGCCCGATGAAGTAGGACCACATCATCTGCAAAAAACAGAGACCCAATCCTCAGCCCACCAAACCGGACCCCTTCAATGCCCTGGCTGAATCTAGAAATGCTGTCCATAGAAGTTATGAACAGGATCAGTGACAAAGGGAAGCCCTGGCAGAGTCCAATTCCCACTGGAAATTGATCCAACTTACTGCTGGCGATACGGGCCAAGACACTGGTCATACAGGAACCAAATGACCCATCAAGGGGTCCGGTATTCCATATTCCTAGAGCACTCCCCACAGAATGCCTTCTTCAAGTCCACAAAGCACATGTAGGGTGAACTCCCATGCTTGGGGTGAGAGGAAAATGGGGGACAGAGGAGAGGTGGGGGGGGACAGAAAGGGGGGAGAGAAAGAAAAATCTCATCCACCCCTGAGGGTGCCACCAAGGAGATTTTTAACTGCCTCTGCAACCTCAGCCCCAGACAAAGGAGAGCCCACCCCTCATCTCTAGACACTGCTAGGAAGGCCTGTTGGTGGGATTGAGGAGGTCTTCGAAGTACTCCTGCCACCGATCCACAACGTCCCGAGTCGAGGTCAGCACTGTACACAGTGATGACGGTGCACTGCTTCCCTCTCCTCAGACGCAGGATGGTTGACCAGAATCTCCTCGAAGCCATCCAGAATTTGTTCTCCATGGTCTCTCCAAACTCCTCCCATGTCCAAGATTTTGCCTCAGCGATTGCCAAAGCCAAAATCTGCTTGGCCGACATCCCTTGGGACATGTTCGAAGCTCTGCCAGAGGTGGGAGTTGAAGGTCTTTCTGAAAGGAGACTCACAATACCTCACTCACAATACCTTTAGGTCTGCCAGGCCTGACTGGCATCCTCCCCCACAATCGGAGCAAACTCAACACCAGGTGGTGATCAGTTGACAGCTCTGCACCTTTCTTCACCCATGTGTCCAAGACATGTGGCCTCAGGTCTGACGATACAATTATGAAGTCAGTCATTGACCTGCGGCCAAACAACAGTCAGGGCCTGTCCCCCCACCTGAAGGCAAAAGGGAGGCTACCCTCTTGTCCACCGGGGTGAACCCCATTGTACAGGCCCTGAGCTGGGGAGCAATAAGAATGCCCACAGCTGTTTGGCGCCTCTCTCCAGGGGCAACTCCAGAGTGGAAGAGAGTCCAACCCCTCTCAAGGAGACTTGTTTCTAGAGCCCAGGCTGTGTGTCAAGGTGAGCCAGACTATATCTAGTTGGAACCTCTCGACCTACAGCTCAAGCTCTTTCCCCGCCAGAGAGGTGACATTCCATGTCTGCAGCCGAGGGTCGGACCGCCAAAATCCCCACCTTTGGCCACCACTCAACTCACACTGCACCCAACCTCCTTGGCCCCTCCCACAGGTGGTGAGCCTATGGGAAGGGGGACCCACGTCGCCTCTTCGGGCTGTGCCATGGGTGCAGGCCCAGCCACCAGGTGTTCACCATCGAGCCCCACACCCAGGCCTGGCTCCATGGGGGGGGGGGGCAGTAACCCACACCTGGGAGAGGTAGAGTGTGGTCCATTAATGTTATTTATTATAAGAGGTCTCGGTGAACCACTCTTTGTCCAGTCCCTCACCTAGGACCTTGGGTAACCCTACCAGGGGCATAAAGTCCCCAACAATTGAACTCCTAGGATTATTAGGACACGCAAACCCCTCCACCACGTTAAGGTGGCGGCTCCAGGAGGGGCAGTATACTAGTGTATACATAAATTAATTAAGCAAAACTTCACTACTGTAATTTAAAATTAATTGCAGTGCACGAACTGAATAACTTCATTGACCTGCAATTTTCAACACCTAATTAAATGTACCTTAAATTTTTATTAAAAAAAAAAAAATAATAATAATAATCCCAGTAGTTTTTTCTTTGAGCAAATTACTGGTAAACAGATATTTTTTTTACTACTGCCCATCAACCTCCCAGCCCAGCACCCAGTGTTTATTCAAGGTGGGTGTGCATGCCTGTGCACTGTTTTTTTTTTTTTTCCATTTTTTTTGAATAATACTTTCAGCCCTTACTGTCTATATTTTTTACTGTCTATATATATCTCTTTTTGTTTTGAAGGTCTCCATTGCATTGCACAATTTTTGAACTGATCATTGATGCTTTGAACATTTTAAAATATATATTACACCTATTTTGTTTTAGTCATGTCCTGTTTAAAAAGTATGGTTTCAAACAGTATTTCCATACATAGGTTTTCAGTGATTCTGTTGACCTTTGTACAGTGCTGTGAAGTGGGCTGACGATTTAAGTATCTATTAAGTGCATTTATCAGATCTTTAAAGCAGTTATTAGAAAATATATGGTGAGCCTAATTGATTCCATTGTCTTTCCGCCTTTTCCAAGTTTTTTTTTTGTCCATGGTGATGTTTGAATTCTTCCATAATGGTTAATTCATTCAAATAATTCCAATGATCTTTTTAATGTTAAATGGCAATTGAGTTGGTGTTTACATGATTTCTTTAGTAAGTGTTTTGATGAAATACATACACTGTGCACCAATGTATACACCCTGCAAGGAATATTCCTCTATAATCTAACAATCTTTGCTCTAGAGAGTCCAACAAATCTCTCATTTGTTGACGAAAAAGAGATAATAGTGGTAGCCCTCCTCTTATACTTGAATGAGACAGTCTTACATATGCGCAAGTATTTTTACCATGCCATATAAATATTGAAATTGTTTTATGTAACCATTTCTTTTGAATGGTGACAGGCAACACCCTGACTGAGCACCATAGGCTTTTTGTTGGTTCTTCTTTGTGTCTTGAGTCAAACCCTCAAACCTTTTGCAGCCATTTCTCGTTAGTAGCAAAATGTTGCTATTGCCACTGTATGCCTTGCCCTAAAACAAATCACTTCCTGTCTGCTGCATGGAAATTTCACAGGGCAACATGAGATGTGAACAATGTAGTACTAAAAAAAACTTGATGAGGTTTAAAAACAAAGAAAGACACTAAAAGACCTTGTGAACAAAGGTTGATTTTTGATTTGATTTTGACAGAATTCCCGACAACAGCTCAGAAAATGAGAAAAAATAAAAGTATAAAAGGATCCACACACTGATAAATATTTGATGATTAGAAATATTTATCTCAGTCAGGTCACCAGTTACAGCTCAGTTAATATAATACACAGCACATAGAAAATAAATTGTATAAAGCAACAGTGAAACATACTTAACACATAATTAAAACAGTTGCAGTTTTCAATCACAACAACTTTTAAATAACATTTAAAATTTATTTTAAATTACGCATTAATGTTTACCATTTATCCCATGAATAGGGAGCAAAGGAAGAAAAGGCATTTTTCTCCCCCAGTTCAGTATCACCTCACAATAGTTCAAAAACATGGTTTTATCATTCCAACTTGGTTACATTAATAATTGACAAAATATAATGGATTGTCTTTTACTTACTTGGGAATCATTTCTGATATAGACAAATTCAGAATGTTCACTCTTGAGAAATGATAATACATGGGCTAACAGTGTATGAACTGTGTTTACTATTTCCCCCGTTTTATCATCTTTACAGGATGAAAAAAGCCTCATGGTATAAAGTCCTTCCAAGCATGTTTTATTCTCCACCAGCATAAGCACAGAGAGTGAAGAGTCAATTCTGTGTGGTGTCTATATTGATGTAGTTTCTCTTCTCTCAGTGTGTGAAATAATTGTGCATTTATTTAGGACAGCAGGGACTCGGTGGTTTCAGGCTGTATTTCAGGACAACCAGTCAAGTAAAACAAATCAGATGTGATTGGCAGATTGCTCTGGGGACTGGGAAAAGGGTTGGTTTGGGGTGAAATGTGGCAGAGGGGGTCCCTCTTAGATATCAATAATTAATTTGGTTAAACCCAACTATTCTCCAAATGTTCTCAGGGCTTCAGGATCTGTGCTCACCATGACAAATAAGAAATGCCTCTTCTGTATGCTTTATAAAAGTTATTGTTTTATAAAGTAATTGTTTAAGGGGTTGATGGAGAATTTCAGAATATGTCCTACTGAAATGTCTATCAATTTTCTGTTGTTGCAAGACAGTGAATCTACAGTGTTGAATTAACAGTGTTGTGGTTGATCGGTGTGTGGCGGTGGAGAGATGGGGGGTTGTTGTGTGTAGTTAAGAGTGAGTATTTTATGGAAGATTTTTCTCTGCCAATATATGCAATATTGCTTATTAGAGCAGCTTCATCAATAAGTGATGGAGAGACAGCAATAGCAGACAGTAGGGAGGCAGAGATGTCTGGAAGCTCTTCTTTTTGTTTTCTCTCATTCCCAGCCTCAACAAAGTACTATCCCTAACCTTAGTCTTAGTTAAGTTAATGCCTATCCTAACCGCAATTCAAGTCTTAGCCCTAAACTTATCCAGTCCCTCACACATGAGGTTCTGTCTCATTATGACCAGGTTAGGACCACTGGCTCTGACAAGGTCAGTATTTATCAGAAGAGGTTCTAAAGAGGACCACTCCCTGCTCAGCCACCAGATAAGAAATGACAGAGGCTGCACCACCCCTGGTGTGGGCAAATTCCAAAGGCCCAGGACCTCACACACCTGAGACCTGCCCAGGTTCCCACGGTTAAGGGACTTAAAAAAACTGTAAACTGTAGAAAAAAGACTGTAAAAATGTTGAGCTCAAAAAACAACACTATTACAGAATATACTGTATATACAGTTGTATATATATATATATATATATATATATATATATATATGTAATCATCAATATGTGTGTATTTCCCAACAGTAAGTGTGTGATGGAGTGGGAGGAGCCTCATGACAGTGCTCTGTACTGCATCCAGACAGACAGGAACCACATGATAGCCAGTGGCTCGTCATACTATGGTGTTGTACGACTCTGGGACAAGCGGCAAACTGAATGCCTGCAGGTAAACGCTGTGTATCCTCTGAATGAAAAATATGACCATGGCATGTGCAGTGTGGGTTAGCATAAGTGCTGTGCTGAGTTTTATGTGTGTAACAAGAACCAGGTGCCTTAGGTGATAACAGGGCTGCTAGTAGGGACAGATGCAAAAACTGATTTTAGCCACTTAACAAAAACCTATATAGTCCACAGCATATTCATCATATGTTCACTGCTTTTATCTCACTGTTAAGCAGAGTTTTCTAACTATGAAGTTTAAGTTTTTTAGAAAATCTGTGATTTTTCCATGGTGGCATACAGGAGCTGATGATCCACTCCTGCTTCTATCAGTAAGTTCACATGGGTTATTTTGTCATTTTAGTGCCTTCAGATATATCTACGTCAATGACACAAGCTTACCACATGAGGCAGCAGTCGACCAACAGCTCCTTGTTCGTACAAGCTGAATAACACAGATTTTTTTTTTTAACAGTTCACAAACTTAATTTCTATTTGATGGACAAAGCAACAAACATATTCTTAAGATATCATAGCCTTAAGCAGGCATAGACTTTATTAGGTCAGTCCTGGTTCAAATCATTTTCTTAGTGTCCCCATTAGTAGCCATGTTTTCACTGAGAGTATGTCTTATCCTATTTCTTGGTGCAGGAGGTACACGCAGAATTGATTGATACAATTTTATTTCAAATATGTTTAAGAATAAGAACTTACATACAGAATATTATGATTAAAAAGAAAACAACAAAAACAAACCCTAAAACAACTTACTATTGTGACTTCTACTACTACTGCTACTACTGCTACTTATAATAATAATAATAATAACAGTAATGAAACTGTGATACATATCACAACTTTTAAACATATTTGGATATGTCTTGTTGCATAGTCAGTGCAATGTGTCTATACTTCTTACTGAATAAGTAATCTTCAAAGGGCCTTAAGCGTCCCTTTAAATAAAAATGTATTTATTGATTCATGTGATTTTATCTTTTGTTATTTTTATGCAGTTTTTCCAGCTCAGCTCACAGTCAGTCAGCAGTCCAGTGTACTGTTTAAGATTCAGCAGCACTCACCTGTATGCGGCTCTGGCCACCACTCTGCACTCACTGGACTTCAGACAGAACTCCGTCTGCATCAGATGACACACACACACACTAACTGTCCAAACATCTGATTATTAAAAACATGTTACAATAAAGTTTTCACGTTTTAAAAGTAACTGATGAATCTTTGTCACTTCTGTGCACTTCTTTTGGTTTGCAAGAACTAACTTGTGTCATTAAAGCTCCAAACCCACTGGATCTTACATTTCCAGTCAGCAGTTGAAACACATCTCTCAAAAACATGCGTCTTTCAGACCATGTTATAATTTTTAACGTGGATTTTCTGTAATACATACGTTTGATATCAGCAGTTGTCCATCACAACCATACTCATTCCTTCTCTAGATTGTGTTGATCAATCGTTCTTCTGTTTTCTCAAAATAATACATGTTGCTGGAGATTTATTATTTGATTTCATAGAAAATAATTTCGTCAGGCACACGCCGTGCGCAGCGAATTTGGCAACTTGGTAGACCAAGGCATGCCGAGATGGGTGTGGTGGTGCAAAAGGGCAGGTGTCGACAGATTCAGCTCAGAATCAGAATCAGCTTTTATTGGCCAGGTAAGTTTTCACATACGAGGAATTTGACTCCGGTTTTACAGCACTCTCTTGTACCAACACAAAGTAATAAAAATTAAAAGTGACAGTCAGTAGCACACAAAGGTAATGAAACAATAGAAATATTTAAAAGTTAAATACCAAAAAAAAAACTAAGCAGCAGTTCAAGTGCACATAGCTTATATTGTGGCATTAAAGTGCAAATAGTGCATGAAGATAAATAATTTTTTTTTTTTTATCCTAGAACAGATATGCTATAAACAGGTGGAATGACACTGTGATATATACAGTATACACAACCGGTTGTAAAACCACAGGGATTAATCCTGACACTGTGACTGTTGTTAAGTGTTCATCAGAGTGACAGCCTGTGGAAAGAAACTGTTCCTGTGTCTGCTTGTTTTTGCGTACAGTGCTCTGTAGCGCCCACCAGAGGGAAGGAGTTGAAATAGGTTGTGTCCAGGGTGTGATGGATCTGCAGAGATGCTTCCAGCCCGTTTCCTGACTCTGGACACGTACAGGTCCTGGATGGAGGGCAGGCTGGTGCCTATGATTTTCTCTGCAGTCTTGACAGTCCGTTGAAGTCTGTTCCTGTCCTGTTTGGTGGCCGACCCAAACCACACAGTGATGGAGGAACAGAGGACAGACTGGATGATGGCGGTGTAAAACTGGATCAGCAGTTCTTGAGGCTGGTTGGACTTCCTGAGCTAGCGCAGGAAGTACATCCTCTGCTGGGCCTTTTTCCTGATGGTGTCGATGTTGGCCTCCCACTTCAGGTCCTGGGAGATTGTAGATCCCAGAAACCTGAAGGTTTCCACAGCAGACATGTTGTTCAGAATGGAGAAGGGGGTCAGAGCTGGGGGGTTTCTCCTAAAGTCTACTGTCACCTCCACAGTTTTCCGAGCGTTCAGCTCCAGGTTGTTCTGACCGCACCAAAGGGCCAGCTGTTCTACTTCCCGTCTGTACGCAGACTCATCGCCGTCCCAGATGAGGCCAGTTGTGTCGTCCGCGAACTTTAGGAGTTTGACAGTCGGGTCTCCTTAGGTGCAGTCGTTGGTATAAAGGGAGAAGAGCAGTGGGGCAAGCACACACCCCTGGGGGGCGCCAGTGCTGGTTGACCGGATGCTGGATGAAAACCAGGGTTTGTTGTTATTGTAAGTGAGGAAGGTTTTTGTTGGAATACACACATCCTCACAAAAACTGATGTACGATGTCACAGTGTCAGTGTAATCGTCCATGTCAGTGGCTGCAGCATCAAAAACACTCCAATCAGTGCAATCAAAGCAGGCTTGTAACTCCTGCTTTGCTTCAGTGGTCCATCTCTTCACAGTCTTCACAACAGGCTTAGCAGATTTTAGTTTCTGCCTGTAGGTTGGGATGAGATGGACCAGACAGTGGTCAGAGAGTCCTAATGCTGCCCGGGGAACAGAGCGGTAGCAGTTCTTTAATACTGTGTAACAATGGTCCAGGATGTTAGCATCCCTGGTGGGACACTTAATATGCTGTCTGTATTTGCGGAGTTCATGGCTGAGGTTTGCTCTGTTAAAATCCCCTAACACTATGAGCAGGGAGTCTGGGTGTTGTTGCTCCACGTTGGTCATCTGGTCAGCCAGGTGCTGCAGAGCTGAAAGCTCGCCAGCTCCAATCTGGTCTACTCTCGGCACAAGGCGAAGCACAGCCGATCTAGTGGTAATTTGGTGCACAGGTGCACAGTTAGCACACATTACCAAAACCTCACAGGCAGGTTTACAGAATCTCAGGCACATTTCAATGTAATTAATAATCACAAAAACCACTATTTAATGTAACTATCTGAATCAGCACATAAATTTATATCTATATCGACTGTCCCGTCACATCTGATGTCAGATCAAAGGCAGTTTGGCATGTGTAATGGAATTTACGTGAAATGAAATTTAACTAACACAACTGACACTGTGATGCAAACTAACGACTTCACATCTCTCTCAGCCAACCACAAACAGCCTCGGCATCAGATAGTGAGTTTATATTCAGCTTCTCTCATCTCATAAAATTCAGTGCATTCTATGCAGGGAGAGCAGCAGAGCGAAGGGGAGAGGAGACCATCTGCTGCACAGCTCTGTCCTTAAATGTTTCTGTTTGTACATTTTTGACCACAATTTACTCAGTCACATTAAAGATACATAAAATTACTCCTGAAACAAAATGGTGTTAACATCAATTTTATTTTGATTTATTGAACTAGTCTCCTTCTTCCTCTTCCTTGTTGTACGTGGAGATGCACTCCCGGTTGGATCTGGAAGAGGGTTAATCAAACGTATTCACATAGGGTGAATACATGCCAAAATGATCATAATTCAACTGGGTAAGACTAGTTCACATGCAAACACTAGTGACAAGGGCCAGACCACGAGCTACTCATCTTCATTACATGGGGTTTAAATATAGCTTACTAAATATGAGTGTCTTTATTAGTGGAAATATATGTTTACTTTACCTGTAATGCCAACCTTAAACCTACCCAAGCCTTCAATGCTTATGGCTGAGTGGGTGAAGGGCGCAATGTCCTCCTCCGAGCTCATGGCCACACTGGTGGAGGGGCCGTCCCTGGTGCTTTTGTTTGGCTCTTCTTCTTACATCATTGAACAGTTTTTTTACACTGGGCAATGATTCTCAGTATGTCAGGGCAAACCTGATTAACAATATTTGTAACATTTTGCATCATCAAGCATGGGCTGTTCGCGTGACCATATATTCGGCCACTGCGAGCTTGGACCTCCCAGATCAGAACTTAGTTTCCTCCTGGGAAAAGTTTGGCTGTCTGACGCTGCTGCTGTCTCCTTGTGCATGGCGAAATGAAACTTGCACTGCGCCTCACTGTGGTGCATTTAAAGGTGAGGAGAGGAGCTCATTTGATTGGTGAACACTGTGTTAAACCCGGTCTCGGCTTATCTCCCTCTCTTTGCTACCTGTGTTGGTAGGAGGGATGGAGGTGGGACAAAAGAGTACTTGCATCCAGCTGTGCCCCCTGCACTGTGCATGAAACTAGCAAAATGCACCTGAACACACCCCCTTGGCACTCGCCTGCACTGCGCCTGTGCCTGGTCTACGAAATTAGAGCCCTAAGACTCAATCCCATTTCATTTTTCCTGGCCCCACCCCTCCATTTTTACACATTAATGTGTAGGCATAGTGTGTCTTATTTTTTGTTGAAACAGATGCCTTAAAGGCAGAGTACATCACTCCATCACTGGGTTCACTTCACCAGTCCATCACTGGGCAAACAACATTCACTTCCACACTCTCACCAACAGTAAATTTAGAGTGTCCATTTAACCTCTGCATGTTTTTGGACTGTGGGAGGATCCAGAGAACCAGGAGAAAACCAATACGCACATAGGCAGAACATGCAAACTCCACACAGAAAAGCCCTCAGTCAAACCCAATTTCACTCCACTTGGGAGCCAGTGCAGTGATGCCAACACAGGAGTGATTGGTTCCAGTCAGGAGACGTGCAGCAGCATTCTGCAAGCGAGAGAGGGCAGCCTGGCCAACACCAACATAGAGGGCATTATAGTAATCCCGTATGGAAATAATAGCATGAATGACCCTCTCAAAGTCATTGAAAGAAAGGAAAGGCTTGACCTTCACTAAAAGCTGCAACTTAAAAAAGCTAGATTTGACCACTGAATTAATCTGTACATCCACTTTAAAATCTTGGTCAATTTTTACACCCAAAAAATATGAACTCAGTTCTTTTTAAAGCTGAGGATGTTCTAGGCCATCCAAGCTTTAATGTCTGCTAAGCAGGCAAACGAGCATTGTACACAACTTGGATCGTTAGTTCTCAATGGCATGTAGATTTGGGAATCATCACCATAGAAATGATAAGAGATGCCATGATTCTGAATAGCAGCACCCAGGGGGAGCAGATACAATAAGATTAAAGTAACCCCCAGAATGGTGCCCTGGGGGACTCCATGTGGGATAAGAGCGGATGATTACCTAAAGTCACCAAGACATACAGAAAGATTTCTCTTTGACAGACTGTAACCACTCTAAATCAGTTCCCCTGATCCTCACGAAATTCCTCAGATGAGAGAGGAGGATGTTGTGATCTACTGTGTCAAAAGCAGCTGAAAGATCTAAAAGAATAAAAACATCTGTGTTTCAGTGTCAGTGGTTAAAAACAGGTCATTAAAAACTCTTAAAAGTGCTGATTCAGTGCTGTGACGAATGCTATTGACATTTGATTAAGACAACTTTTTCCAATATTTTGGGGATAAAAGGGATTTTAGAAATTGGTCTAAAATTGTTTAAAATAAATAAAAATTGTTAGGGGCTAGACCATAGACTGTTTAAAACAGGCTGCTGTCAATTATGGCAGAAACGCTTAAACTAATGGTGTTTCAGATCTCTTTAAAGAAACGGGCTGAAACAACATCCATTGAAGAGCCTGATGTTTCACCTGAGCCACAGTTTTTTCCAGTTCAGACACTGGCACAAACTGAGCAAAAGCAGCAGGAGAAGTGATTGACATGGATGGATCATGTGAGTGAGGTGAAATTTGAGCTCTGATGATAGAGATCTTATCGACAAAAAAAAATTTAAATTAAGAAATGCTTCACAAGTTCATACGATGATACCTGCAACCTTGCAATCTTTTCTATTTACATTCAGCTCTTCTGCATTCCTGTCTGACAACTCTTGGGGTCTCATTGGTAACATTACCACTCTTTGGAGGTGTTTCTGTCCACCTCAATGTAATAGAAGTACCACATTGAGATGCAGTACATCAGTATGTTCTCAATGAAGTGAGGTAAAAGATCAACAGCAGCTTCTATCCATCACTGTTTTTCCTGAGCACTCTCAGAAAGTGTAAATTCTGCTGTACCTCCTTAGTGATCATTGTGGTGTTTGAGGTCCAGAAGAGACAAAGATCAGGGAGCCAAGGAAACTGAAGGTCTGCACCCTCTCCAAGCAGTCACTGTTGATGTGGAGGGGGACAGGTTTGTCCTATGCTTCCAAAAGTCTGGGATGATCTCCTTTGTCTTTGTGGTGTTCAAAGATAGATAGATAGATAGATAGATAGATAGATAGATAGATAGATAGATAGATAGATAGATAGATAGATAGATAGATAGATAGATAGATAGAAGGGAAATTAAGTTGTCACAATAGTCCAGTATTAATACAATAGAAATACAATAGCACAAAATACTTGAGTGGAGAGCAAAATACTTAAGTGTAGTAAACTAGGAGTAAGAATAGAAATAAAATAAGCAAGATGATGCTATAATACTGATGTTATGGTGGTAATGTCACTTATAATAACAGTATATAGTAGTAATCAACAGAATATAATAACAACAGTATATAGTACTCATGGTAGCAGCAACAGTGTATAATGAAAATAGTAATACACCTTTAGCCTTACACACAGATATGATACATGATGCATATGGGATATATAGTGTAGGTATAGGTGTAATACATGCATGATAAATAAATACTTGACTAAGCAAGATATACATACCACAAACAGTAGCTATGAATATGAATGTATAAATAGGATGTACCAAAGGATACAATATTGTATAAATATGATATATAATATCAATACGATGGTCTTCACACATATCACTTAATAAAAAAACATTAAGTATAAGTTGCAGT
This sequence comes from Brachirus orientalis, assembly GCA_016785285.1. Taxonomy (NCBI): domain Eukaryota; kingdom Metazoa; phylum Chordata; class Actinopteri; order Pleuronectiformes; family Soleidae; genus Brachirus; species Brachirus orientalis. The sequence continues at coordinate 203,870 of JAFBJR010000826.1, read as the reverse complement.
GTTTGTACAGTGCAAAGTCCAGTTTAGTCCAGTGGTGTGATCGTGGCTCTGACAGAGGTAGATGAGTTGTAGAGTCTTATTGCAGTAGGTAGGAACGATCTCCTGTATCGTTCCTTAGAGCAGCGGGGTTGGATGAGTCTGTTGCTAAAGCTGCTCTTTAGCTTGTCCAGTGTGTTATGGAGGGGTTTTGCCAGCATCCTGTCTTCCACCACCTCCTCCAGGGTGACAAGTATAGAGCCAACAACAGACTCTGCCTTTTTAATCAGTTTCTTCAGTCTGTTGGCGTCCTTTGCCTTGATGCCTGCAACCCAGGACACCACAGCAAAGAAGATGGTGCTCGCCACAACAGACTGCTAAAACATTTGCAGCATCTTATTGCAGACGTGAAAGGACCTGAGCCTCATTAAGAAGTAAAGCCGGCTCTGTCCCTTCTTGTAGATGGCCTCCGTGTTGATGGACCAGTCCAGCTTACTGTCTAGTGTGACACCCAAGTATTTGTACGAGTCCACTAAATCCACATCCGTCCCACTGATGCAGACAGGAGAGGGCAGGGGCTTGTTCCTCCTGAGGTCCACCACCATATCCTTCATCAACCCCCACATGGGGCTGATATGCAAACTGCAGGGGGTCTTGCGATGGGCCCACCAGCAGCCTGAGGTGTGCCACAACCAGTCTCTTCATGACCTTCATGATATGAGAGGTCAGTGCCACCGGCCTGTAATCCTCCAGTGCAGCAGGAAGTCCTTTTTTGGGCACTGGAACCAGGCAGGATGTCTTCCAGAGCACTGGTACTCTCTAAAGGCGTAAGCTCATGTTGAAGAGGTGCTGGAGAACTCCACAGAGCTGGCTGGAACATGCCTTCAACACATGAGGGCTGATGCCATCTGGTCCAGCAGCTTTCCTCTGTTTGAGCCTCTCCAGTTCTCTCCTCACCTGGTTAGATGTGATGTGGAGTCCAGACTGGGGGGTGGGGAATATGGCAGGTTCTGAGGTGGATGTAAGCAGTGGGTTGGGGGGTGGAGGTGGCAACGGTGGTCCGAAGAGGTGTCTGCTGCCAGAGGTGGTGGGGAGCTGTTGGGGCTGTGAGGATGTCTTGGGGGCGGGAGGTGTGAAAAGGTCCATGGTGGATGTCAGCAGGGGGGAAGGGGGTGGGGGTGGTGTGGGGCAGATGGTGGTGGGGGGTTGTTGTGTTGAGATGCAGTAGAAGGGCTACCAGCGGTGGACAAGTTGGAGTTGAACCTATTGAAAAACATGTTCAACCTCCACCTCTCCTCTGGAAGCCTGCGATCTCTCTTATCCCCCTCCAGACGTCCCTGGTGTTGTTTGTGTTCCAGTTTTCTCCTGTATTTGTCCCTGCTCAGCCTAATGCTGTGTTTGAGCTCCTTTTGTATCCACTTGAGTTCAGCACTATCCCCTGATCTAAAGGCCCTCTTCTTCTCGTTGAGAAGGATCTTCAGGTCGCTGGTTACCCATGGTTTGTTGTTTGAGTAGCAGCGGAGCTCTTTAGTGGGGACGGTGTTTTCAATGCAGAACCCAATGTACTCAGAGACACAGTCTGTCAGGCCATCGATGTCTTCACCATGTGGCTCATACAGAGCATCCCAGTCTGTGGCCTCCAGCGCTCCACGCAGTGTTTCCATGGCCTCAGGAGACCATTTCCTCACTGTCCTCACTGTGACTGGGTGCTGCTGAACAACCGGCTTGTATGATGTGAGAGCAGGACTAGTTTGTGGTCTGATCTGCCCAGCGGTGGCAGGGTAGTGGAGCTGTACGCATCCTCAACATTTGCATACAGCAGGTCCAAAGTCTTATTTTCACGTGTGGCACATGTAACAAACTGGTGGAAGGTTGGGAGTGTGGATGAGAGAGACACATGGTTAAAGTCACCTGTGATGATGATGAAGGCCCCGGGGTGTTTTGTCTGGAATCCCGCAGTCACAGTGTGGATGATGTCACACGCTGCTTCTGCGTTTCCAAACGGAGGAATGTAAACAGTGATGGCGATAACACTGGTAAATTCCCTCTGCAAATAATACGGCCGAAGTCCGATAGTGACAAGCTTAATGTCCGGGCTGCAGAACCACTCTTTAACGGATACGTGCCCGGGGTGACACCACCTGTGTCGAACACGGTCAGCACGAACCATCTGGAAGCCAGGGATGGTGGTATTAGAGTCCGGTCTCTGGTTGTGCAGCCACGTTTCCATGAAACACATAATACTGGACTCTCTGTACTCCCACTGTGTCCTGACGAGCACTTCCAGTTCGTCCACTTTATTTGCCAGTGATCTTACGTTGCCAGTGTTGACTGCAGGGATGTAGGGCTTAAACTTTCTTTTCTTCATCCTCTGTTTAAGCCCCGCTCTGCAGCCTCGCAGTCTTCTCTTTAGCTCCTTGGGTATGGTGGGTCTCTCTCTCCGGAGATACCCGAGAGTCGGGTATCTCAGGGCCATCAGCTGGTTGCGAGCGCAGGCATGGCTCCCAGTGTTCCGGAGAGACCCAAGTGCAATTAAAATGAGTAAGAAATATGCAATCCGTATGAAAAGCATCTCACCATTGTGCGTGGTGACGATGCACAGGACAGTGTAAAAGTAAAGATTAAAAAACACACAAAAACGCAATAAAATACAATAAACTAACAGAACTACACGGAGCTACTGCAACAAGCTGCCACTAGGACGGCGCCATCTTCAGAGAAGGTTGTTAGCAGAACACTACTCAGACAATTTCAGGACCTCATCCCTGTAGGTAGATTTGTCTCCACTTGAGATCAGCACAACTACTGTCATGTTGCCAAACTTCACTACGGTGTTGCTGGCATAGGCTGGTTTGTAGTCGGAGGTTCAGTTCAATTCAGTTTTATTTGTATAGTGCCAAATCATGACATACTGTACATTATCTCAAGGCACTACATAGTAAGGCAGAAACCTTTACAATAATACAGAGAGAAGAGAAACCCACAGTTCACACACAAGCACTAGGCATCAGTGGAGAGAAAAAACTCCCTTTTAACAGGAAGAAATCTCTGACAGAACCAGACTCAAAGATGTGCGGTCATCTGCCTCGACCGGTTGGGGTGAGAGGAAAATGGGGGACAGAGGAGAGGTGGGGGACAGAAAGGGGGGAGAGAAAGAAAAAGAGGGAGGTGAGGGAGAGACAGAAGAGAGAGATTACCACTATTGTTACTAGTAGCTCTCTCTGCAAAAAATATAGTTGACGTTTAACAGATAAGAATGCTTAAGTCCTGCAGTCACAGTGTGGATGATGTGTGTGCAAATAACTGAACTATCCTTAGTCCAGTCATTGTGCACATAAATGCACAAGCCCCTCCTATGTTCTTTGTATGAGTAAAACTAAATTGCAATGCTCAACATGTGTTAAAATATTCTTTTAAATATACTGTGTAAAAATTATAGAAATGTGCTACATTATTAAATTATATTTTTGTCTACAATACTTTTTACTCAACAGTAATATGGTCAGATAAATGTTAACTTATCTCTTAAATCTCACACTCTTTCAAAGTAATAGACCTGGGCATCCCTGACTGGCCTGCGTGAGGTTAATTAGAAATTAATTGTAAATAACAGGGCTCTAGACTGTGACATGCAACTTATGCCTCCAGGCTTTCCCATACAATGATCGATGTGTGGCGACAGAATAAACATTAACGTATCATATCGTTCGTTCATTCATTTTCAGCTCTCTTTGGGGGGGGGGGGGGGGGATTGGTGGTGTCAGACAATATACTTATTACATTACACCACAGTATAATATAGTAGTATCCATTATATAGTATAGTATAGTAGTTTCATATTTTCAATTGTTATTACGTAATAATCTGCTGTTCCATTAATTTAGTTTATTGTGCGTTTGTATGCTGCCCAAGTTATACTAAAACAATACAGTTTACTGCTTTTTATTAAGAGATAAAATGAATATTGCGCAGAATTTAGTTCAGCCCATTGGTCTGGCCCTCAAAAATATTTTATGTTTCTCATTTGGCCCCTTGGGGAAAATAGTTGCCCACCCCTGCTCTGATATCTAGTTTCCAAAATGTATTTAAACACGCAAGAAATGACACTTGCAGGAAATTAGGTATGGAACCAATTTTAATTTAGTTTGTTTTCATGTCTGCTGCTGAACATTTCTTGTAGAAGTGCTGTCCATGTTTTTGACATTGATGTTGATCATATCTCTGGGAGACAAGTATCCTGGTCTCTGATTAGGTGGAATTGTTGTTGACTTGTGAGATTTGTGAGATGCAAAACTGGTTTGGCAAATGGAAAAATCAGTATTTGTAAAGTTACAACCCACATGCTCACAGTTACAGATCATAATCTCAAATTTGAAGCACCACTTATTTTTCTGTGCAGAGTTTTTCCATTAAGTGATGAGCGATTATTACTCTTGGGCCCAAGACAGAACCCTGAGGTACCCCACAGGTAAGATGTCTCGATTCAGACATGAACTGATTTATAACTGATTTATAAGAAACACTTACATTTTGGTTTGAGAGATATGAGGAGAACTACTCTAAAACCATTCCAGAGAGGCCAACCACATCTCAGAGTCTGTTAATCAGAATCTTATGATCCACACTGTCAAAAGCAGCCGAGAGATCTAGTATAAACACAGCTGTGTATTTACCTGTGTCAGCTGCCATCATCATGTTGCTTGAAACCCTGAGTAAAGCAGTTTTGGTTGAATGCTTTTTTACAAAAACCTGACTGCCATTTGCCTAAAAAATGTTGTTGAAATGAGGTGCTCTGCCACTATTTTCTCAAAAAATTTGACAGGAATGGAAGTTTTAATATTGGCCTACAACTCCTCAAGATGCTTGGATCAAGACAAAGCTTTTTAGGGAGCAGTTCAACAACAGCTGATTTAAAAGAACTGGAAACCACACCTGTCAGAAGTGATGAATTGAAGATGATATTGGTAACACAAGGTCCAATATACCAAACATTTTTTAAACAGTGCTGTAGGAATTAGAACATGAAAAACTTTCATTTTGACAAGCAGAACAGTCATATCATGCAGTGTCACAGACGTGAATGTTGTCCACATATGAGGAGGGGGAAAGATAGCGGTAGGGTTGTTCAAATTCGAAGGGGCAACCAAGAAATTATGAAAAACATTACTATCAGCTTAAAAACGCTGGAATTTGAGGGACAGTTGGACAAACAATGGAGCTGACTGTGTCAAACAGGACTTTAGGAATTTTCCTGTTGGAAGATATAAGCTATGAGAAATACTTAGTTCAGGCATTCCTCATGACACAATATAAGGATGTTCGCAGTTCTTTTAGATGAAGTTCAGTTGATTTCCAGAGACATTCCACTTTTTGACAGTCTCTTCTTAAAATTTAATAAGATTTAATAAGAAGAGGCAATATTATTTCAGATAGGAGCAACTTTATCTAAAATGTTCAAGCAGTGATTATTAAAGAACTGAGCAGAGGCATCAGCATCATCACTGTCCCTAATTGAACATGGGTAAAGCAGAAAACCTATTCACAGCTTCTCAGTTGACTATTTGTCTATGAGACCTAGATTTCAAGGGTGGAGTTTGCAGTATGAGGTGGTGATCAGACACAATTATATTATATGTCCAAAGTGTGGCCCTTGCTGTGTGTGGGCCCAGAAATATGCCGTGTGAAGCCAAAAGAGTCTGTGACAGATAAAAGATCCACGGCCATATCGCATAAGGTATCATTCATATAAACTTCTCCAATTTAATAATGGAAGGTAAAAGGTCAGTAAAATCGGAGATCAGAGAAAATCAGATATAGTACTGGATGCGATAAATTAACACACAGTAAAATACGTCATTTGAGCCAACCTACAGCAATCTTTTTGCATGTAAACACGCCCCGAAACACAGGAGCGAGATCTCCCTCTCAGTGGCCCAGCCAAGGCACCCCAGTGATGGAGCAGCCAGCGGGACAAAGTTTGTTCAGGTGAACAAACTTTTTCAAAGTTTCTGCCCAAAACATTAAATCCAATTTCCGGCTGTTGAAAAACGAAGAGACTCATTTGAAATAGAATGAGCATTGAGAAGGGAGAACCAAACAGTATCAAGATCACAAACAGCTGATTGTAAAGGAATTGACAGCAGACATCTGGAGCTGCTGTGCGAACCCCAAGCAGCCAGATGATATCCAGGCAGCAATTCAATTCAATTCAATTCAATTCAATTCAATTCAATTTTATTTGTATAGCGCCAAATTACAACATACATTATCTCAAGGCACTGTACATAAGGCCAAAACCTTTACAATATTACAGAGAGAAAAGAAACCCAACAATTCACACAATGAGCAAACACTAGATGGCAGTGGAGAGAAAAAAAACTCCCTTTTAACAGGAAGAAATCTCTGACAGAACCACCAGCCACCAGCAGTGGCACAAATCATGTCGGCAGTTGAGCGATCCCACTGGTGAGTCGCTGGCACAGGTAGAGCTCCCAGCTAGGGGCGAAAGCCATGGCATCATGGACTGTTCTCAGATGCCGGGTGTGATGTCCGTAGTAAGGCCAAAATATACCCATGCGGCAAAATCACCTCAGCCTAACCTGCACATCAGCCCGACAACCCCTTTTCCTTGACTTCCTTTTGGAGATACCAAAAAGCAACAGAGACAAGGATATAGTGGGGCTGTAACTGATCTGTGGTAAGTAGTTTAGCAGCCACACCTGTGTCTGCTGTCTGTGACCCTCTCTGCTGGCAGTTAATGGCATATTATGTCATAGCCCAACCATTAACATCAATGCTGGAGCCACATAAGAGAAATGGTCAGGGTCCGTACAAACATTGCACAACCATGCAGGAGATATGACCAACAGAGACTCCAGATGCTTAAATTAATCATGAATTCTGGGGATGAGGTCATCTCCACAACAGCACACCTTACACCATTAGAAGAGAATTAGCATGTCTGTGAAGATTCTCAGTCATCCAGGTCATGGTATCCAAAAAGTGTAGCAACAAAAAGACTAGTGGACTTAGTTGAATTTCCTGAAGATGTTTCGCCTCTCATCCAAGAGGATTAGCAGTTACCACAGCAGAAATACTGAAGTAGAGGATTATCTCTTTTTTTTTCCAAAAAAAAAAACACCTTGCTGCTTGGTAGCAGGGAGACAGAGGAAAAAAAAATAATTAATTAAATAAGATTTATTTAAAATAATCAAAACTAGAACAAATATCTGAAATTATACTGGGCCAGCACTAACAGAAAGCAGTAAAGCAACAACTGACCTAGCAGAATGAGACATGAGGGGAACATACCAAGTGGGTGATCAGGCCATTTAGACACAAAGGTAGAGAATAAACAACCAACTCCAACTATGAAAATCACATGTCAATATTGCTAGTGTTGGGGGAGATTAAATTTTTTCAAGCGAGGGATAATGAAATGGGGCCTTCGTATCACATAGTGGCTATCACCGATTAATAATAACAACATTAACATTAAAAATATTAATATTATATTACTGACTTTACTTAATAAAGTTGCTTGGGGCACCAAGGGGGAAAATAGACAATTTACTGATTCAGTCTCATGAATTCAACTGATTACCAGTTTGGATAATGATTAATAATTAACTAGATAATTGATAAATCACAATACAACATCAATAGTTGACGCTGAATTGTAGAGATAGACTACAAATCAAGATGGCGATTGACAAAGAGACTACAACAAGATTGTTAAGGCCACTTTTGTAGGGTTAGATTAGTAAATTAATTTCTGTGTTGACAATGTACCTTTTTAAATATCAATATTGATAATGATGCACACCGTTGACTGGTCTTCTAATTAGTTTTCTGGTAGTTTACTTCTTACTAGGTTAAATGCAGTCATTGGTTCGAACTGAAACAGCTGTAATTTCAATTTGCGAGAACCATGTCACAACATCCCGACAGCTCATCAGACACTCTGTGGATTATTCTCCCTGTCGGCAAGCCTTACTATCACCACACTGAAAAATAATCGGGGCTGCTGTGTAATGGCACTAAAGGAGGTGTGTCTTAATCCTACCATCCCGGCGGAGGCTCTGGGCTATTTACTAACTGACATTAGTGTTATGATTTTGGATAGGACATGTATGAATCCAAATGAAGAGCGGAAGTCAAGCCGTTAAAAAACAGGAGAACTAGGATTTATTTACAAAAATCGGAAACCAAGGTGAATTAAGCCAAATTAGAAATAACAAAAAGCGAGGAGACTGGCTGGCTGGCTGAGGCGAAGGTCTCCTGGTGGAAACTAAAAAAGGAGAAAACGAGGTATTAGAATCAAAAATCACAAACGTCATGGAGTGTAGTGCAGAGCTAAGTTACTACGGTTTGTACCACAGAGACTATGAGACTGGGCCTGAGAAACCCACGACCGCTCCTCAGGACTGTACCCCTCCCAATCAACCAGGTACTGAAATCCTCTGCCTCGCCACCGGACATCCAAGATCTCCTTCACCGTGTAAGCAGGGAGGCCATCAATGAGATGGGCGGGTGGAGGGGGGGTCCTGGGGAGGAGCCAGATCGCTGGAGGCTACAGGCTTCAGGACGGAGACATGGAAGGTTGGGTGTTGGTTCTGAGCAGACCTGAGGAGTGCAGCCCGGATGGCTCTCCAAACAGAGCGGCAGCATTGAAGGTGGCCCAAACTGACGGTACCGCTACCTCCTCCTCTTGGGCTGGAAATAAAGGAGGTTGGTAGCCAAAACAAGCCATGAATGGTGAAATGCCAGTGGACGTGTTGGTGAGTGAATTATGTGCATACTCAACCCAGGGTAAGTGTGAGCTCCAGGAGGCAGGATGTTACGCTGCCACGCACCGGAGAGGGGATTCCAGGTCCTGGTTGGCTCTTTCTGTCTGTCCGTTCATTTGTGGGTGGTAGCCGGAAGAAAGGCTAGGAATGGCCCCTAGCGCTTTACAGAAAGCGTGCCACATTTGGGAGGCAAACTGGGGTCCACGGTTGGAAACAATGTCCGACGGAATCCCATGTAGGTGGAAGACGTGTTGAACCAACAAATCAGCTGTTTCCAGAGCAGAGGGTAATTTGACCAGTGGAAGGTAGTGCACACATTTGGAAAATCTGTCCACCACGCTCAATACCACTGTGTGTCCATTAGAGGGTGGCAGACCGGTGACAAAGTCTACCGCGATGTGTGACCAAGGGCGGTTCGGGATGGGTAGTGGATGCAGAAGACCCGCTGGAGGGCGGTGAAGAGCCTTACCCCGGGCAAAGATGGTACAGGCGGCCACAAAGTCCCGAATGTCCGCCGCCATGGAAGGCCACCAGAACCTCTCTCTGAGAAAGTGGAGTGTACGGGTAACACTGGGGTGGCAGGTCAAACGGGATGAGTGTCCCCATTGAAGAACCTGGGAGCGGGTGGAAGCGGGGACGAAGAGACGGTTGGGAGGTCCTGAACCCGGATCCGGTTCAGTTTGCTGAGCCTCCAGGACCACCCTCTCGATGTCCCAGGAAGTGGCACCAACCAAGCAGGAAGCAGGCAGGATGGGACAATCAGAGTCCTCCAAGTGGACCGGGTCGTGCACTCTGGAGAGGGCGTCAGGTTTGGCATTCTTTGACCTGGGATGATAGGAGAGCGTGAACCTAAAGCGTCCCAGAAACAATGAACAACGAGCCTGGCGAGAATTTAGCCTATGGGCCGAACGCAGATAAGCCAGGTTCTTGTGGTCAGTCCACACCAAAAAAGGCTGCTCAGCCCCCTCCAACCAATGCCTCCACTCCTGAAGAGCAGCCACCACAGCCAGCAGCTCACAATTCCCAATGTCATAGTTCACCTCTGCAGAAGTCAGCTTGCAAGAGTAATAGGCAAGAGTAATAGGCGCAGGGGTGGAGCTTTTGATCCTCAGGGCTCCTCTGTAAAAGTACCACCCCCTAGGCCGCAGTCCGACGCGTCAACCTCCACGATGAATTGGCGAGTAGGGTCAGGGAGAGCGAGGACCGGAGCCTTAGTGAAGAGATCTTTGAGGGTGTTGAAGGTAGAGTCGGCCTTGGTGGTCCAGCGGAAAGGTAGCAAGACAGAGGTCAGCCTGGTGAGGGGAGAGGCCACCTTAGAGTATCCACGGATAAACCGGTAGTAAAAGTTTGCAAACCCCAGGAAATGTTGCAGTTGTTTTCTCCAGGCTCTTGGCTCGCCTTCTGGTTAGATGCTAAACTGCATCTCATTGCTGGGGTGGACTTTGGGTGGACGTGCTGCGGTAACGTATTGTGTCACTTCCTGTTTCAGAAAACAATGTCTCTTTTGTAGATAACTGGAAAACCTTTTGGGGAAAACCTGGTCTTATAAGGAGGGACACCGTCCATCCCACTTTGGATGGAGCAGCCCTCTTAGCTAGAGACATAGCTCACTTTATTAGACACCAAAACCCCTGACAATTGAAACCAGGAGACAGAGGTGCAGTCCTACACGCTCGTGTCTATCGTGTCTATCCCCTGGCCACGTGTCTATCCCCTGGCCACTTAAAATACTTGGCCAGAGAAAAACTATTAGAGGAGTGACTCACACAAACCTAATAAAAATAAAAACCATCACTCAAAGTGAATTTAAAAATACTTTAATAAAATGCGGGCTATTAAATATCAGGTCACTTTCCTCAAAATCACTCTTAGTCAATGATTTAATTAGATAATCATATTGATCTTCTCTGCTTAACTGAAACATGGTTACAAGAAAGGGAATATGTAAGTTTAAATGAATCCACTCCCCCTACTCATATTAACACACATTGTCCACGAAGCACAGGCCGAGGAGGAGGGGTTGCAGCAATTTATAACTCAAGTCTGCTAATTAACCAAAACTTAAACACAATTATAAGTCCTTTGAAATTCTTACTTTTAGTCTTGCTCATCCAAACTGGAAACTACAACAACCTGTCCTGCTAGTTACTGTCTACCGTCCACCTGGCCTTTATTCAGAATTTTTGTATGAGTTCTCTGACTTTCTACCTGAATTAGTTCTCAGCACAGATAAAGTAATTATTATGGGTGATTTCAATATTCACGTAGATATTGACAATGACAGCCTCAGCTCTGCTTTTATGTCTGTAGTGAACTCAATTGGTTTTATTCAACATGTTAATAGACCCACTCATAGCTTTAACCACACTCTCGACCTTGTGCAGACTTATGGCATAAATGTTGAAAATTTAGTGGTTTTTCCCCATAACCCTCATAACCCCTCTCACATTTAGTTTTCCGATGCTCAGATAACTATTACTACAGTCGAAATCTGTCTGAGATGACTGTATCTAAATTTAAGGAACGAGTTCCACTGGCACTGACAACTCCACACAATAAAAGTGTCATTATAAGCGAGGATCCCTGCCCAAACTTAACTCCCACTAAAATTGATGATCTTGTCAATAGGACAGTAATTGCGCTACGTGAAACACTAGACTCTGTTGCCCCTCTAAAAAGGAAGGTAGTGAGTCAGAGAAGGTTGGCCTCTTGGTATAACTGCACACTACGCACTTTGAAACAAACAAAACGCAAGCTAGAAAGGAAGTGGCGCTCCACTAATCAAGAGGAGTCCTTCTTAGCCTGGAGGGATAGTCTGTTAACATACAAGAAAGTCCTCCATAAAACCAGAACATCCTATTATTCATCTTTGATAGAGGAAAACAAGAATAATCATAAGTTTCTCTTCAGCACCGTGGCCAGACTGACACAGAGTCATAGATCTGTTGAACCAACCATCCCACTAACTCTAGGTAGTAACGACTTCATGATATTCTTCACTAATAAGATAACAACCATTTTTTTTCAAAAAAAAAAAAAGTTAATCTCATCCTGCCAACTAATAATACAGATTTGTTGTCCTTGCAACCACCTGTCACATCTCATTTAGATAACTTCTTACCTATAGATCTCTCTGAGTTAAGCGCAATAGTAGCAGGATCTAAACCCTCATCTTGCCTACTCGACCCCATCCCCACAACAATATTCAATGAAGTTTTACCATTAATTAATAAGTCCATATTATATCAAATAAATCTCTCTCTACTTACAGGCTATGTACCACGCTCTTTTAAAGTTGCTGTAATTAAACCCCTACTTAAAAAACCGACTCTTGACCCGGATGTTCTCGCTAATTATCGTCCAATATCTAACCTTCCGTTTATCTCTAAAATCCTCGAAAAAGCTGTAGCAAGCCAATTTTGTGATTATCTGCTCAGCAACAACTTGTTTGAGGACTTTCATATATTATAACTATAACCATTACCATATATCATATAGCTACTTGTTACTGCTAAGGTTAATTATTCTCATCCACCCTTCACCAACGGCATGTCCTCTTCTGAGGGTCCCACGAGGAGCTGGAACCAACCCCAGATGGTGGCAGCGTATGTCACACCCTGAATGAGATGATGATGATGATAAATGTTCTTAATGTTACTGATTCTTGAATCATCCTGGTCTCTGTCTTTCTTGTCTTTTCTCTCTGTCAATTGTTGATGCTTTGTTTGTAACTTGTAACTACTGAACTTGTCTCTGTATATGTGACACCTACTGCAAGTCTGTCCGTTCTGGAAGAGGGATCCCTCCTCTGTGGCTCTTCCTGAGGTTTCTCCCATTTTTTCCCCTTAAAAGGGTTTTTTGTGGAGTTTTTCCTCACTCGATGTGAGGGTCTAAGGATAGAGGGTGTCACATGCTGTACAGACTGTAAAGCCCTTCGAGGCAAATTGTGTTTGTGATGCTGAGCTATATAAATAAAATTGACTTGACTTTTCTGTTCATATTCTGAAAAACTGCTGGTGCGTTTGTTAATCCAAAAGGCATCACCAGATACTCCAAGTGTCCGAGTGGAGTGTTGAACGCTGTCTTCCACTCGTCTCCTTCCCTGATGCGGATGAGGTGGTACACGTTCCTTAGAGCTTGGTGAAGACAGTGGCATGGGACAGTGGCTCGTAGGACGGATCCATCAAAGGCAAGGGGTATTTATTCTTTACTGTGATATCGTTAAGTCCTCGGTAGTCTATACATGGTCGCAATGATTTGTCTTTTTTAGCCACAAAGAAAAATCCTGCCCCGAGAGGAGAGGAAGAGGGTCTAATCAGCCCAGAGGCCAGGGACTCAGAGATATATTTTTCCATGGCCTCCCTCTCGGGGCGGGAGATGTTATAAAGTCTGCTAGAAGGAAATTTGGCACCGGGAATTAGGTGTATGGGGCAGTCGTATGGGCGGTGTGGTGGCAAAGAGAGTGCACGGTGTTTATTAAATACTTCACCAAATCGTGGTAACATATAAGTACGGAGGTGAGATTGGGAGGTGAAACGAGCGGAGGTGAGGGGTGAGAAACCGGTTGAGCTGAACTAAGACAGTGTGAGTGACAGAAGGTGCTCCAACTAATAACAGAGGAAGTGAGCCAGTTGAACTGAGGATTGTGCAGCTGTAACCAGGGGAGTCCTAACACTATGGGAGTCGCAGGTGAGGGGATTAACAGAAAAGAGATTAACTTGTGATGATTGCCGGACAGTAACTGGCTTAGTCTGTTTTGTAATGGGTGGTAAAGAAGATCCGTCAATTGCACAAACTGTACGGGGAGGCATCATGGGAGTCAGAGGCAGGTCTAGTCTTTGTACCAAGTCTGGGTCAATAAAGTTCTCGTCTGCGCCAGAATCTATTAACACTCTGAGTGAATGTGAAGTGCCCTGGTGAATGAGTGTGGTGTCTAAGTGTACACGTTTGGAGGAGAGGGGTTCAGAGTTGGTTTGGCTCACCTGGATTCTCCTCTCCCCGGGAGAGCGCTCCCTGCTAGGTCTCACGTCACATGTACGTCAAAGATGTCCGGGTCGTCCACAGTAAAGACAGAGGCCGAGCCTGATCCTCCTCTGCCGATCGTCGGGTGATAAGAGAGTATTACCCAGCTGCATAGGTTCAGCAAGCTCCGGACGAGACATGGAGGCTTGGAAGACGGGAGCTGGAACTGGCAGGTTAGTAGGAGCAGGTGGGGTACAGCAAGGCCAGAGGGAACCTGAAAAATGATATCAGAGACACAAAAGTCATGTACAGACGGAGGACTGAACATCACTTTGAAAGCTTGGATCCCGTCGGGTTTGGCAAGGTCTATGATAAATCACAGGGCAAAATCACAGACTGGTAGAGTGATAGGGGAACATTTATCATGAATTGAATTGAAAATGTATCACGAATTGTACCATGTTATGTTCTTACATCATAATATGACTACAAACTGATGCATGTTTGCTGTGCTAGTCAGGGTGTGTCTGAGATAGAAAATCGAATTTCCATTGCTTCTTTGTGTATCTCTGTGCCTTTTCCACATGTATACATCATTATTCTTGTCATGAGCCACCCTTCCCTGCCTTTGCCTCCTCCGGCTTTTCCTGCACTGATCTGCCAACAACTCACCTGCCCTGGGAACTCACCTGCTCAGCCACCACCTTCATATACCCTGATTTTGCATACTCTCATCGCCAGTTCATTGCCGATTCAGCTTGTGGTAATGTTACCATCCTCTCGTATCCTTCTCGTCTCTTTGGTATGCCTGCTGACTCCACTGTTCTTCACTATTGCTGGTCGGACCTGAATGCTGCCTTCATTGCATCTTGTCACTCAATTGGAACTGTTCATTTTCGTTTGCCACTGTTTAGAGTTATACGCTGCCTTCGCTGATCTAGCCTGCCTGCTCCTGGGTCCCAGATAGACATTTACATAACAGAACAAACTTTCCAATATAGACCAGCAGGTGTGGACTCTACGCCAAGCACTCACAGCTCAAAAACTTATAGGACAGCACAGTAACAACCTGAATGAGATCATGGACTACTTATAGCCCCTTCATCAAGGCATCACTCAGCTCAGCACACAGTTCATCCAGATCTCATCACACCTTATCCCTGCGCCTCAAACGGCCACTATGGACTGTGCTCCTCAGCCACCCATTACATCCGGCCCTACCCAACATGTTAGGGAGCCACTTTTGCTTATACCTGAACAGTACACTGGGGATATGGGGGCTTGTTGTTGGTTTTTTCTCCAATGTTCTCTAGTTTTCCATTCAAAACTATCTTCATTTGGTTCATTTTGGTTCATTTGGTTATGCATAGCTTAGATCAGGGGTGTCAAACTCAATTGCACCGGGGGCCAACTCAAAGCACACTTTAGGTCACGGGCTGAACAGGATAAACATTTATTGATTACACTAAAAGTAAATGTTTTTTGAACATGAATAGGAATAAAACTATTATTCCACAATAAATAAACTTAAACTTTATATAACTTAAAATACTTTGCTCTCTATAAAAATATCTCTTATCAAAATTATAAAAGTTACTATGAACTTGATGAAAAGTTAAACTATGAACATGCTGCAAAAAAAAACATGAAAAAATGAACTTGAAATGCCCTTACTGCATCATACATGTCAGTGATCATGTGGTCATGTCCCTGGAGCTGAAGGTTCAAGGCGTTGTGATGAGCTGTTATGTCAGCCAGAAACGCCAACTCACATTCCCACTTCTCGTCCCGCAAAACTGTGGAGTCTTTTTCTTTACTGTCCATGAACTGACAAATTTCCTTGTGTAGCTCAAAAACTCTATTGAGAATCTTTTCCTCGACTCAGCCAATACACCTCCGTATGATAAGGAATGTCAGCAAACTCTGACTCTCTATCTCTCGCATAAAAGACTGAAATTGCCGGTGGTTCAAACCTTTAGCTCTGGTAAAGTTTACAGTTTGCGTTACAGTGCTCATTAAATGTTTCATTTTCAACACTTTACCACACAGTGTTTCCTGATGTATGATGCAGTGACATGCTGTCAACTCACCAGTTCACTTCTCCTCCTGCATCTTTACTCGCATCCTCCCCACGAGCCCCCTTTTTTCACCACACATCGCCGGTGCTCCGTCTGTTGTAAGTCCAACAAGTTTGCCCCAGGGCAGTTTCATGTCGGTTGCACTTTGACATACATTTTCAAAAATGTCTTTTCCTGTCGTTGTCCCGTGCATCGATTTAATGTTCAATATTCCCTCTTCAACACTCAAGCCGGAGTCCACTTCATGGATGAAGATGGCTAGCTATGCTGGAATGTTCCCAGGTAACCTATCGTTGGCAAGGCAGCTGTTGCCTTGCCAATTATTTTGTGTGTTTTGAATATCGCCGGGCCATTAATAACAATAATAATAGATCAAAATGATCCTTTTTTCTCCTTTCCCAAGTCTATGTCTCTCCCTCTGTCCTCATCTTGCAGGCTGCAGGATCCAGATCCAGTTTGGATGATGTTATTATTATTATTATCAGTAACAATAATACTGCTGTCATTGCTACTATGCTCCGATTAAAGTTCATCAGTATAATTTCTTATCAATAATCTCTGCTGCTGCTTGTATAAATGACACTGTAGTTCTATAAACATGACATAACTGACTCTAAACTTGATACAACTGTTGTATATTTGCTCCTGGTCTCTCTCTTCTGTCTCTCCCTCACCTCCCGCTTTTTCTTTCTCTCCCCCCTTTCTGTCCCCCACCTCTCCTCTGTCCCCCATTTTCCTCTCACCCCAACCGGTCGAGGCAGATGACCGCACATCTTTGAGTCTGGTTCTGTCAGAGATTTCTTCCTGTTAAAAGGGAGTTTTTTCTCTCCACTGATGCCTAGTGCTTGCTCATTGTGTGAACTGTTGGGTTTCTTTTCTCTCTGTAATATTGTAAAGGTTTTGGCCTTATTATGTACAGTGCCTTGAGATAATGTATGTTGTGATTTGGCGCTATACAAATAAAATTGAATTGAATTGAACTAGCTGGGCCCCATGTTATGGGAGAGAGATTTTCCCATCTTATCATTTTCTACCGCTTTATCCACTAGGGGTCGCGCTAACGTAGGGCGAGAGGCGGGGTACACCCTGGACAGGTCGCCAGGTCGCCAGTCCATCACAGGGCCACATAGAGACAGACAACCATTCATACCTACAGGCAATTTAGAGTGTCTAATTAACCTAGTCCCCAAATTTGTTTTGGACTGTGGGAGGGAAGCCGGAGTACCCGGTGAGAACCTCCGCACCACGGGGAGAACATGCAAACTCCTTGCAGAAGGCCCTTGTTCCAACCGGGTTGTGAACCCGGGACCTCTTGCTGCAAGAGTGCTAACCACTACACCAACCGTGGGCCCTCCAAGGAAAGGTTGCATCTGCTAAATTAAGGACTATTAATCAAGGGTCTAGATCAGTAGCCAAATACGCACTCAAATTCCGTATACTAGTGGCTGAGAGCTGGTGGGATGACGTGACTCAATAATCGCCTTTGCCAATATCAGGGAAACAATTAACCTTTCACAAGCCTCCTCTCTCCGTTCACCTCACCCTATCCCGTTTAATTCACCCGTCACTCCCAATTCTAGTCTCCTGTGCCGAATATATGCAACTAGACTGTTCTCGCCTCACTCAAGCTGAGTGTTGATGCCAGTTAGAATCCGATCTCTGTCTCTGTCCAAATAGACATTAATGTAACAATACTGTCATTACCACTTCAGCCACTTTTGTGAATGCAGGGCATCGCTGTTTACCTGAGCTCTGAAAAGTCTATGTTTGTTAGTATTTCTCATTTAGATTATTTTTGACTTGAATTGAGCCCTTCTCCCATGCAGCATGGGTTAACACTGGCTAACAGCTAATTGTGTGTAACATTGGCACAAGTTTCAGAGAGAGATCATGAACAGTGAGTCTAGTATATTTAGTTTCTGAAGTAGTTATTGGTGCCCTTATGCCAGTGGGATCAGGAAACTTCTGGCACATCCGGTGAACAACACAGGTTGAGATGATGACTTGTATGCTGCTACCCAAATAGCCCCAGCACTAGCTGTCAAAGCTGTAAAAGCTAGATGTCAATAGCACCTGAGAAGAGAAACAGACTATTGTAGAACAGTTGGTGCACGTGGTCAAGACGTTCTGACTTGATATAGTGGGGCTCACCTCCACAAACAGAACGAGAGGGTAGCTTCCCTCCGACTTCAGGTGGGGATGGGTCCTGACTGTTGTTTGTGCCTATCAGCGAATGACAGTTCAGAGTACCCACCCTTCTTGGTGTCCCTGGAGGGAGTGCTAGAAAGTGGCAACATGTCTTGGACACTTGGGTGAAGAGAGAGGTGGAGTTGTCAGCTGATCACCACCTGATGGGGAGTTGGCTCAGATGGTGGGGGAGGATGTTGGTCAGGCCTGGCAGACAGTAGAAAAATATCTAGATTATATGTAACCTGTTGTGGAAATTCTCTGCACGGGTTCAAGGAACATCCCTCAGGGGTGATCAAAAAGGTCTTTGATCATGTTGCCTCCTGGCATGTTCATTGTCTGTTGCAGGGACCAGGCTGAACCGGTAGGCTTACAAAGATCCCTGATTTGTATTGAAATCTGCAGACTGTGAATACTTCATTGTCTCTGTGCGATCATTGTCCAAAGGTGTCCCACGTTTGCTTGACGCTTCCGGGTAGTGTGCTGCTGCACCCGGTCTTGGTTGGGAGATGGTGAAGTAATGCACTGCAGCATTTTTAACACGGAAGAATGTAAAGTTGCCCTTAGATGCCCTTAAGGAAGAGTAATGTGTGTCTGTGTAACCTCTGTAACTGATCTCTCTGATGGTAACTGCACTAATGTGACTGACGATGTTTTACTCCTATGTTCCTTACATACTTTAATATTGTGTGCCATTCCATTAATGAAAAGTATGACATCTGCTTTTATTGAAATATGCCTGTGTGTAATGTTTTCATGTAGGGTGACTTTGGCGGATGCCAGGGAGTTCCATATCAAGTTCTCATGAGTCAGAGATGCAAAAGACAATGTTGAATGTACATGAATATACTGCATGGTAATTTGGGATTGTTGCCACTTACTATTGTTTAATTATGTGTAACTGATTTTTATTTAACTCATTGTTGCTTTCAGAAAGATTTGCCACTGCTGCTTGCTGTTTAGCTTAGGTTTAGCTTTGCCTTCTTCGTGACGCATGGCCTTTGTCTGATGGCCTCTGTATCAGTGTCCAAACATTTGGGCCCTTGCCACCACAGCACCAAGCCCTTTGTGGTACTGGCTGTCCATGTAGTCGTAGTCTGCCATTGTTGTATGAATTTTAATATTCAGTGTGTTAACTACGACGACCACCCCATTCCTTCTCCCTTCCAGAGTAATTAGCACGTGGCTGTTTGGGGCAGGCCACTGGACATGAATCCTCTTCTATGTGCACCACACTAGGTATTTGTAGTGGCAACGTGAACTTCGCCCTTTGCTGTGATTATCTTTTTAGCAGTATTTGTACCTTTTGTGTCCACGTGTGTGTAGACACCAGAGCCTGAGTCTTCTATTGTTCATCTTTGTCTCGACAGTCTTATCTGCTGTTTTATATTGTCTCTCCTCTTAACCTTGGCAGGGGCTGCTGGTGTTTGATGCACAAAATAAAATATGTTGGAGCTCAATAACTGTACATTGGACTGTACGCAGAATCAATTTGCTTTGAATAGGTGCATGCGTTTCCACAAAATATGAATATTGTCAGTGAAGTTTGCTGACTGGGCAGCATGAATATATCTGAGCTATCTGTTGAGCATCATCAGCCTGCTGAATCATCATCTCCTTCTCGCACTGTTTTCTCCTCCGTACTGGGGTTGAAGAGAAACTCCTGTTTGATGGCAGTGCAGGCCAACCAGTTTCATCACTAATCTCCTGGTGCTGGGTTCTACCTGTTTGCCTTCTTCCCATATCTGACGTCTCTTTACATGATTTATGTTTTATTTAAGCACCTAGAGAGTTCAAGGAAGGACTGCTAGTTGATTTACTGCCATAGTACACAGGCTTCCTCCTTGGTAGTGGTGCTTCTTAGCTTGTTAGTCTGTTCCTCGGTAGAGTAGTTTCAAATTGTTCATTTACCACAATATTCACTTTGAGATGATGAGTTTTTCTTTCCAGTAGTGCTATTCTCTGAAGGAGTTTGTGCTAGTCATCTTGAAAAGGGAGGCATCTTGCTTCCAGTGATTTATAAGTATCAAGGACCTGCTCTCCATTTTTTTATTTTTAGCAAAAGGTTATTACAAAAAAAAGAAAATAAAGCTAGGGAAAAAATTTTTTGTTTTGCCTGATTTCACCCAGAATCTGTACTAGCTCAGGACAGTGGCAATGGCTAGTTGGCTTTAGAACATGTTTTTTTAGATGACTCTTACTGACTCAACTACAAACACATTTTAACCCTAACCCTAACAGCCAATGAAAAATAGAGCAGATGGGACACAGGAAGCAGTGTCAAAATTTCTGAACTATTAAGAGTGGACTGTATGAACGAAACCTTAAAGAAGAAGTCGGGGTTTGGCGGAAAGAGGGAGAGAGAGAGAGAGAGAGTGAAACTTGAACTACATCAGTTCCCTTGCCTTCTGTTCCATTGGATGAGGGGAGGGAGAGAGGATTGTCAGAGTCTGCCACACAGTTTTTTCTACAGCAACAGATGTCCATAGAATGTTACCAATGTGGAACACACACAGGTAAGGTAACAGGAAAGACAATGTAAATCTGAAAGTATTTTTTAGCATTTCCTGTTGTTAGCAAGCCTGTTGTTTCAGGAACCACAGCAAACTGCTGTATTTCATTTAAAGTTGCGCCTATACAAATTGTGACATTTCCTATGTATGTATGTGTGTGTATGTACTTATGCATGTATGTAAGTAATATGTAGAGTTGCATCAATCAGGGATAAACGGGCTAATTCGGGATAAACGAACACACTGTTGCTCGGCAACCAGACCCAACAGTAGTCTCTCTAAATAGAGGTTTTTTAAATTACAATTGTTTTTGGCAGTTTTTTATAAACACTGTTATTTGTAGATATTATTAACAGTGTGCTATTTGTATGGTTGTTTATACCAATTGTGCTATACCAATGGTGTGTCCCCATATCCCTCCCATATCTAAACATCACTAAAGTGTCACAATAAACACTTTAGCCACTTCTGAGAAAGAAGGGCTTCCCTGTTTACTTGCACACGAGCAAGCGGTTTTGAAAAGTCTGTGCAACGAACCCTCCTCCAACAGTTACTACCGGTCATGGGCGTGAACATTCAACATGAAGAAGAAGCACCGCGGAGCAGTCAGTCAGCTGGCAGCTGGCCAATCACAAGAGACTCAGTGCTCTGGGGGGTGGGCATTAGCTCAGAAAGAGAGTGCCTGTTCAGAGGCTGGCAGAGAGCAGCAATAAACTGGCTTAATCTGAAGAGACTATGAGGTTTTTGACCATAAATATTATTTAATTTATCTAAGTAGACATCAGTAATCTCAATTTTTGGTAAGAATAATATAGACTTATTCAATTCAAAATTGTATTTTAAACAAAAGCAATTGCCATTGCTTATAAAGTATGTTTATTAATGTTTATTTCAAGTTATTCAAGTTATACTTTGCCTTGTATGACCCCCTGACCCTTTCCACTAGGAATGTAAACTGCATATATTGTTTTCTATTTATTTTTTTAATTTGAATAAAGTTTTAACAGTTACCTTTTTCTATTTAAATTATTCTGAAATCCAAAATATCACTTGAACATCCTGTATTATCGAAATACATTTTACAAAAATGTTGGGAGCTGCAATCTAGTGTGGCCTGTAATCTCCATTAGCTTCCATGACTGCAGCTTACATGAAATGACAAAAGCCTCCATGTGAGAAGTGGGAATTCATACAAAGGGAGTCCCTTTCTAACACAAAGGGCTGTTCTGAAAGATAGAACAGAAACACATATGCATGAAATACCAACAAAGCAGAATCCTCCCATCTCAATGGCTGCCCCTGCTGGATGCTGCTACTCTGGCTGAACGTATAAATGTGACTGCTCGACTTCAGGCATTTCTCTCCTCTCTAAATCCTGTTGCAGTAGGACCTGTCTCCAAGCTCCTTTCATCTGACTCTCATGGGAATTGGAGTTTCCACAAACTATCTCTCCTTGCTGGACTGTGATCGCTGTAGCTTTTATCCAGCCCACAAAGGAATCAGAGTTGGAGTAACTCATCTCCTCTCATCATACAGCTGCGGTTATCAAAGCTGCACCTGTGCTCTTGTCAAAATGCTCTGTGATTCCACAAAATTGGACCGGACTCGAAGACATACAGAACACCTCACTCCACCTTCTCGAAGTGTATTCTGTTTCATTGAGTTGAGCGTATGGACTACGCATCCATACGCTCGTATAACTCAAGTGCTTTATCTGTGTCTATTGTAGCTGGTAGTGAATGCAGTTATTCCTCTGCTTCCTTTCGTGTTAATGGAACATGTAATAAAGGAGAGGCTAGCACGTTTAGAAGCTTGGCTCCGCACCGTAGGAGCTAAGTCGATATCTGTAGATCAATTGATAAATGATTATCTGCATTGTTTGTTCGCTACTAGCCACAGTACCCAGCTTACGTGGTCCAATCAGAATGCTCTGTTGTTCGGGACTCAGATCTAGTATGTATTAGGTGCCGGTTAAAATCTTGGTGTGATTAAACTACAGTCGAGGTATTCTCTTGTGTGATCATTGACCCATGCAAATCTTTACATGGTGTCAGAAGCCGAAACGGACTTCCCGTCTGCGAGCATCGTTTGGTCTTTGGATAGCGTATTGCATACTGAACTGTCTTAGCTGAGTGAAGTTGCAACAACGATAAAGTAATGGGTTTTTTTTTTTTCATCATGGCGGACGGATTTCGCAGACCCGAACCTAATGAGATCGCCGTGAATTTGCGTATTTTCGAGCAGGAGTATGACATTTTTATATCTGCAGCACATTCTGAAAAGTCAGCTAAAACCAGGGCTTACATTCTCCTCAACATCGCTGGGCCAGATGCCATTGAACGGGACCGTTCATTCGTCTATGCACCGGAGGTGCGCGCTGCTGGTGAGGGTGGAGCGATACTCACCCCTGCCGAGTCTAGAGAGGATCTTGAGTGTTTAAAGAAGAAGTTTCGCGAAATCTGCAACCCGCAAAACAACAGGACAATGGAGAGACACAAGTTTCACACAAGAAACCAGAAGCAAGGTGAGACCATCGAATGATTTATTAGTGATCTAAGGATAAAGGCCAAATGTTGCCACTTTGGAGAAATAACCGACAAGCTAATCTGTGACCGCATCGTCTGTGGTGTCACCAGTGACACTTTAAGGAAGGCGTTGTTGAGAGATAGTGAGCTAACTCTAGCCAAAACCATTTCAATCACTCGCATTCATGAGATGACTGAAAAAAGTAGCAAGACGCTAGCAGCACAAGCTACCGATGTTGATGCAGTAAAACCAACTCCGAACATTCAACTCAAGCCAAGGCCCCAATCCACTCAACAGGCTATCACAAATTGCTCTAATTGTGGAGGTAGCCATGTGGCTAGGCGGGACAACTGTCCAGCATTCGGAAAACAGAGTCACAGTCTAAACCACACAGCCAGCTAGGCAGGACTGTAAGACAGTCAGTGAATGAAATAGAAGTAGAGGAATCAACATTCGAAGATGAAACATTTTATGTGGATGGCATTGAGGTCGACGGCCAAGTTGATTGTGTTCATTTTGAAGTAACTGAAAAGGATGAGGGATTCGTCACTGTGGACATAAATGGTAAAACCATTGAAATGATTTTCAAAAGAGTAACTAGCAGAGAACAACTTATAAAGCAAGGGAAAACCACAAGCCTTGTTGCTTATGGAGGCACCAGAGTCGAAACCACTGGCATAGTCACACTGCCATGTCGCTTAAAGGAACAGTGCCACCCTCTGCCTTTCTTTGTGGTGGACAGGGAGGTCCACAACAAAGCAGCTTCTGAGCAGCCAGGAGACCAGTGGGTAACTATTTGCAGCAAGAAGCACAGTCCTGAGCTTCCATTTTTAGGAATGTGAGCTTTGGAGATTCCAATAATAATTCTATTATCAATATTATCAATAATGTTTGCTGCTGCTTGTATAAATGACACTGGTGTTCTATAAACATGACATAACTGACTCTAAACTTGATACAACTGTTGTATATTTGCTCCTGGTCTCTCTGTCTCTCCCTCTCTTCTGTCTCTCCCTCACCTCCCTCTTTTTCTTTCTCTCCCCCCTTTCTGTCCCCCACCTCTCCTCTGTCCCCCATTTTCCTCTCACCCCAACCGGTCGAGGCAGATGACCGCACATCTTTGAGTCTGGTTCTGTCACAGATTTCTTCCTGTTAAAAGGGAGTTTCTTCTCTCTACTGATGCCTAGTGCTTGCTCATTGTGTGCACTTTTGCTCATATTGTAATGGTTTTGGCCTTTGGCCTTTATCTGTGTAAAATTGCCAAGTTTCCTCACTACAACTCATTCTTCAGTTAAGTCAGCCCTTGCCATGTACGTACTGGTAAACTTAATATGTGTGCCCTGAGTGCACGCATGCAAGTTTAAATCAGCCACGAATAGCTATGTTAATTAAACCACCTAACATCTGCTTGTTTAACCAACTCTCCACACATGCATTCTGCTATTTTCCAACAAAACCACCGGGGAAGAGGGTGACTTAATAACCTAAACGTGATTAGCTCAAAGTGATTACCAAAAATGATCAGGGAGATGGGTTCTGTCTAGTCAGAGGTTCAAGGGGAATGGTGTTAATGTTCATTTGATTAAGAAAGTCTAATTCAATAAAATGGTCTTCTGAAGACCATTTTATTGAATTTTATTGAAGCTGAAGAGATCTGTCCCGTGCTGGAGGTGAGTGGATGGCGTCCATGATAGTGAGGAGGAGACACTTGCTGAACAGTGTTACCAGGTATAACTAACGAGAGTGTTGACTGCGGAACAGGAAGCCAGTCTAAATAGGCGAAACTTGATGAGAAGGTTGAAGGCAGGTGTGCGATTCAGAGCCAGCTCCCAGCAGCTCAGCCAGCTTCCGGCAACACATAGGAAAACAAAACTACACAGGAAATAGATAAAACCATAAAAAAATAAAAGGCCAAGGGCCAGACCATGACATTGAACATGTCACTAGTAGTCCTAGAAATCTTCAGAGCAATGGGAAGGTGGAGAGCGCATTCAAATTGTGAAACAGATACTGAGCAAAACCAAAATCATCAGAAACCTTTTTTGGCAATAAGACAGACAATAAAAGGAGGGTGAAAAGTCTCGCTCTTTCTCTTTTGAGATCCAAACCTCCTCACGCATCCTGGTGACTCATTGGTGTTTCTGGTTTTCTTTTCTGTGGAAAGGAGGGTGTTGGGGCATAATTATGGTTTTATGCAGTGTTTTCCCCCCTTTTGTTGTGAGTATGTTTTTTAATTTGAGTTTAATTAAGACAAACAGAAAAGGCGAGCACAGACTGATCTATGCCTGCTGCAGTCGGTATTTAGCATACGTGCTAACCTGAGACACTTGCAGACCGACACGTAAATGCACACATTTCCACACAGGTCATGCAGTGGTTCGCTTGTTAACAGCATCATATGGAGCTGAGACAAACACTTACTCTCACTTTCTTTTTTTCTACCACTGCTGAGACAAACAGAAAAGGTGAACACACACACTGCCTGTCAAATGTGGCTGCAATTAGCCGTCGCTAGCTATTGATATACAAGACAAGACGCAGTCAAGCTCACAAAGACATTATTACTTCATTTGGAAATACTTACATTGCCTTCAGGAAATCCATTACAGATTGTTGGAGCTGCTCCCTGCTTGAGATGAAGTTTTGAGCTGAGTCCCGTGTTGTATTGCCCAAACTTTGTATAACTATTCACTTCAAAAGTGACTGCTACAAACAAACAGCATTTCAGGAAGCTTAGCAGGGATATTACTATCAAAAATGAAAGATATCCACTCTGCTCTTTTTTCCTCATTAGAAGGGAGTCTATGAAGTGTCTGGTGTTGTTTTTGACAACCAGCAACAGAGCAACAATGAACTGAACCTTTCTTCTGAGACATGTTGCTCTCAACAGATACAACAGTTGTAATGGCAGAAGCGATTCAGCTTCTTCTTCAGGTTGAATGTTCACGCCCATGACCGGGAGTAGACCAACTTATCAAAACCGCTTGCTTGAGCACAGGTAAACAGAGAAGCCCTTTTTTCTCAAAAGTGGCTGAAGTGTTTATTGTGACACTTTAGTGATGACACACCAAAAAACATCAGAAATTTGATTTTCCAGTGAATTTCCTCTTTAAGACTTTCCTCTTTAATAAAGCTTATAGGGCTGGTTCAAGTCATCTCTGAGCCATTGCTTAGTTATGCTGCCATAGGACTAGACTGCTGGGGGAATAGCCATTATGCAGCGAGCACTTCCTCTCTCTCTCTCTCTCTCACGTGTCATCTTTATGTCTCTCTCTCTTTCTTCGCTGGCTCCTCTCCTCCTCAAATGCTCATACTTTTATCATGTCAATAACATTGTTTTCTCTCCCGTTCCCTAGTTTGTGCTCTTCCTCCTTCCCTCTCTCTCTGTCTTATTTCACAGATATCCCTAATTCCAGAGCTTCAACACCACAGCTCAAATATTATAACTATAACCATTACCATATATTATATAGATAATAGGTTAATTATCCTCATCCACCCTTCACCAATGGCTTGTCCTCTTCTGAGGGTCCCACGAGGAGCAGGAACCAACCCCAGATGGTGGCAGCACATGTAACACCCTAAAAGAGATGATGAGAATTATTATTACTGTTACTGATTATTCAATCTTCCTGCTCTCTGTCTTTCTTGTCTTTTCTCACTGTGAATTTTTGATGCTGTGTTTGTAACCTGTAACTACTGAACTTGTCTCTGTACATGTGACACCTTCTGCATGTCTGTCCGTCCTGGAAGAGGGGTCCTTCCTCTGTGGCTCTTCCTGAGGTGTCTCCCATTTTTTCCCTGTACAAGGGTTTTGTGGAGTTTTTCCTCACTCGATGTGAGGGTCTAAGGATAGAGGGTGTAACTTGCTGTACAGACAGTAAAGCCCTTTGAGGCAAATTGTGTTTGTGATGCTGGACTATATAAATAAAATTGACTTGACTTGACTTAACCTAGTGTGGCCTGTATTCACTATTATCCTCCATGAGCGTGGCCTAAAGCCTAAGTCCATGGGAGAGGCGTGAATCCTAACAAAGACATTCCTTTGCATCATAAACAGCAGGTCATACATGTGTATCATTATCATATCTCTCTCTTCCCTGCGTTCCTCCCTAGGAGGAGGGCGGACAGCTCTCTCTTCCTGCCATTAGGCAGGCATCACCTCTCGTCTTTGGTGGCCGTATGGGAGCTGTCTCCAGGCTACTTTCATCTGCCCTCCACGGGAACTGTGACTGACTGTGATCACTGCTGTTCCAATCCAGCTCACACATGTAACCTCTCCTCATATGACCGCTGCTGTCGGAGCTGCACCTACTCTCTCGGCATACTGAAGACATCCAATCCCCAAAGAGATTGTGCTGGTTTCACTCTTACTGGTCGAGCCAATAATTCGTTAGTGTTCGGCTACGCACCCCATTTGGATCCGCATTTGGAAGCCTCTCTAGAACCAAGTGTAGCACTGCTATCACACCACTAACTGCCCCACTGGACCAGTTCTAGGCTCTAAGGAGTTGGGAGCAAGAATAATTACACCAGAGACCGTTGCTTTAAGTAGAAAAGGCCGGCAATTTACTGAACGTAAAACTATAGTAAATATAAATGAGTATTTCACCCTTTCTTTTTGTTCTTTAGTTCACCTAGTTTATTTTTCCTAGGTTGTACCTATTTTAGGATTCCTATTTTCTTAGTTAACTCTTTTGCCTTTCTTTTACAGGTAAGAAAAAACCTTCAAAACACAATCAAATCGAAGTGGGCCACAGTTATTCAAATCACATTCAAAAATATAAACATATGAAAATAAAAGTATGGTACCTTGAATTTAAGTTCAAGTCCAAATGTGAAGTGTTCAGTTCAATGAAAAGTTTCAGTTCGATTCAGTCCAAAAAAAATAATAGTTCAATCAGTTTTCAGTTCTGTTCAGTTCAAACTAGTTCCTGACACTCCTACCACTCTGGCAGCGAGTTACCACACGAAGAGGATTTCCTCAACAACACGATGGAGAAGGTGAGTTGAAGGTCTGTGTCTGGTTCGCCATCTTAAATCCCGTCTCTAGATGTGCACGCCCGCACATGGCAAGCTTCCAACCGCGCAAGAAAACCTGACCTGTGTAACAGGCCATAAACACAATAAAAACTCTTTTTTAACTCCTCAAATCACACAAATAAATTCTTCACAGTCTCTGAGTTGCAACGTCACTGCCACGGCGCTTCCCCAACTGAAAATGGCAGCGGAGCGGTCTCTTTCATCTCACGGCTCCGTCTCCCGCACTAATTACTGCACAAATCTTTCATTTACACAGCTTACACACACTTTTATAACATTCACTGTCTTCATAAACCCAAAATATTAACTGGTAAAAAGTTTATGACGGAGCATTTCTTTATGAAACAGCTACGTTTTTAGCATTAGCTTTCCGCCAGAGAAAAAAAAGTACAACACTGTGAAAATGCATGAAAATAACACAAAACTCACCAAAACCGATGTGGCTCAGTTCTCATAAAAACCCTGTCAGTTCCCGACCAGGTAAGTTAGGTTTTTTTCAACGTTATTATTATTTTTAGTTTTTTTGTCAACAGACTTTTAATCTTCAATCATTAAATGATTGTGGTATTAACATTTTCAATTAACTCTGATGATTAATTGACATTAAATAAATTTTTAACTTTCAAACTTATCTATGCAGTTTTTATTTAATTATTTCTTCTTATTTATGTCATATTTTAACATAGGTTACACAAGCTTTCCCTCATCGGTGCAGAAGACGACGGAATTTACTTCTAATTAAAGTTGACTCTTGAAATGTGGCAAAGCTGATCAGCCACTGTTGACCCGCTGAGAGCCACACAACAGTCCGTCAATGCTCTGCGACTCCACTTAATTGGACCGAACCCAAAGATGAACAGGACACCTCGCTTCCAGCCGCCCCCCCCAACTCAAAGTAAGAGGTAGTGTCTGGGCAGTTAGAGTAATGTGTTCTGTTTCCCTTGTGTTAAATGAGCTGGCCTGCACATCCACATGTTTTTGAAACTCAAGTGTTTTATCTGTGTTTAACTGTTGTTTAATCACCTTGCTTAGAACGATGTTGATCGCTTCTCATGTTTATTGTTGTTTGCAGTGGTTACTGCCTCACTGTTGCATGCCTGAGTGTCCAGCGAGCCGTGTGGAGCACGTGTGGAGACAGTGGCTGTGTAAACTTTAAATTCATAGGCTGACTTGGCCTCGCCTACATCAGCTCATGTGATTCAGCTTGGCGCAGTGACAATTTCGTGCCAAAAGGCTGCACTGAAGGTGCGCTGAAAGCTCGCCAACTCCAACCTGGTCTACTCTCGGCGCAAGGCGAAGCGCAGCCAGTCTAGTGGTAATTTGGCTGAGTGGCACACGGTGTGCACATGTCACCAAAACCTCACAGGCAGGTTTACAGAATGTCAGGCACATTTCAATGCAATTAATAATCACAATAACCAATATTTAATTTAACTGATTGAAACTGCACATACATTTATATCTATATTGACTGTCCCGTCACATCTGATGTCAGAACAAAGGCGGTCGGCACGTGTAATAGAATTTCATTAATGCAGCTGCAAGTGTGATGCAAACTAACGACTTCACAATTCTCTCAGCCAACCACAAAGAGCCTCTGCATTGGCTTCACTCATGTCATAAAATTCAGTGCATTCTTTGTGGCATGTTGTGTACTACAAAACATAGCACACAACATGCAGGTACAGCTCTGTCCTTAAACGTTTCTGTTTATAGATTTTTGGCCATTTTTAAAGATACGTAAAATTATTCATGAAACAAAATGGTGTTAACATCAATTTTATTGATTTATTGAGGTAGTCTCCTTCTTCCTCGTCGTGCGCGGGGACATGCTCCCGGTTGGATCCGTTAGAGGGTTAATCAAATGAATTCACACTTTGATTTTGTGTAATCCAGAGTTACATGCCCAAATGATGATTGATTCAATTGGATTAAGACAAGGTGCTTCTGATTTCATCCTGTTATACATGTTTTTTTTTTTTGTGATCTGTTCACACTACTCATCTTTATTGATGGGGTTTAAATATAGGTTACTAAACATGAGTGTCTTTATTGGTGGAAAAATATGTTTGCCTTACCTGTAATGCAGGTAAGGTAAACATATTTTTCCCACCTAAGCCATTGATGCTTGTGGCTGAGAGGGTGAAGGGTGCAATGTCCTCCGCCGAGCTCATGGCCACACTACTGGAGGGGCCGCCCCCAGTGCTTTGGCCCTTCCTCCTTGTGGCTCCTTTTGCATCATCAGCCTGTGGAGGTCTGTTTGTGTGATCATATATTCGTTCACTGCAACCTTGGACCTCCCGGACCAGAACATCAGTTTTCCTCTGTCTGACCCTGCTGCTGTCTCCTTCGTTCATGGCAAAATGAAACTCGCACTGCACTTTGCCGCAGCGCATTTAAAGGTGAGGAGAGGAGCTCATTCGATTGGTGAAGACTGTGTTAAACCCAGTCATGCCTTCTCTCCCTCTCTTTGCTACTTGCTGGTAGGAGAGATGGAGGTGGGACAGAGAAGTACTTGCTTCTTACTGACAGAGAAGCCTGGCTGCGGCCAGCTGCGCACCCTGTGCTGTGCATGAAACTTGCAAAATGCACCTGGACACACCCCCTGGTCTGGTCTACGAAATTAGAGCCCGACCAGGTTGGAGCTGGCTAAAACGCATCTTCAGAACAACCTTTTGGCACAAAATTGTTACTGCACCAAGCTGAATCTGTCAACACCTCCCCCTTTTGCGCAGCCACACCCATCTCTGCTTGCCTCGCTCTACCAAAATTGCCAAATTCGCTGCACACAGTGTTGCGCTGGACGAAATTGCTACTGCGCGGGCTGCACCACCTTGCCCTGTGCCATGAAATTAGAGCCCTAAGTGTCCACACTGATATACACTACAGGAATCTACGCCATCTACGCCAAAGGAGACAAAGAAAAGCACCACACACTACACACTCATTCACACACAACTCTCTCCATCTCCCCTCATCTGTTTTTCCACTGTCTGGCTCTTTCAAAAACATTAAACATACCCCAAACTCTCATCTCACCTGCAACTGGCATGAACAGCCATCATCAGGACACACGATCTGCTTTAATAACTTTGGAAAGTGCTCCCACTGTATGCCAGTGCTTGAATATGGATATGTTTGCCATCCAGGACACCCAAGTACCCAAACCTCCGCTTGTGCTCAAATTCCTCAGCAACCTCACACGCCTCTGCCTTAGTTTTTGGTGTCTGCAAAAATGAATATAATTAGTTGTGAACTCTTGCTCTTTAAGGGGTGGGCCATATATCATTATCAATATATGTTTCAATAAAATGATGATAATATATCTTGGGATTTTGTGCCATGTCTGACAGGCAAAACCAAGACATTAGGGCAATATGGCAATGTTCAATAACTACACAATCAGTTTCAAAACCTTCAAAAAGTTATCTTTGAGCACACGATGCAGGGCTTCATAGGGTTCACATACAATGTCAGAAAATAGTACTTGCCCCCATTCTATACTGGAAACAGCGACTTTAGTGATTCACCATTGACAGTTAAAAATAGAAGCATGTATTGTAATCATTACCTTAAAAAAAATGTATACCATCACAGTAACCTGTTGCCAGGTATCACAGACTGCTTCTTCATGCCGGTGATAGCCAGCCACATTTTGGTGTGCTTCTTGGTGATAAGAGGTTCTACTTTTCCAAGGAGGATATTAAATTCCTTGGAGGTCATCCTCAGCAACTCTCTGAAGCCACGCCTGTCGACTGCCTATCAAAACCTTCATGATAATGTAATGGCCAACAAGTCATGAACAAATGACATCCTGTACTGCTGTAAAAAAGATACACCGCGAATACACCACAACAAGCCCAAGCAGCATCTACAAGGTGGAAAAACTAGTTTGTTCTTCAGCAGGTTTGTTATACATGGTATGGTTTGGCAGCAATGTTCAACTTGCTAACTACATTATTTGGCCTGGTAAATTGCTTCACCAAGTTTATTTGCATCAAAGCATAAAATTGAGTATGATAATATACCCGTTCATTAGTATCACCATTAGACTATAGTCATGGTCACTCTTGCAAGAATTTGTGTGAGTGTGATGAGTTCAGTTGGCTTCAGTTGGTTTGATAAATAGTCGTTAAATGTGTGATCCCCTGTCTTTCAGTTGTCATAAAAAAATCTGCTGAAACCAGTTGGTTAATGTATACTATAAAGCAGAGTGGCAAGCAATTTGCAGGCACATCAGTTTTGGAGAACTTCAAAATACAGGTAATTTCTTACTCTTTTACATCAGTCCTGCACATGTAGAAGATCCCTCAGACATAACATACAGCACTGGATTATGCTGTAAAATGCAGAGAGAAATCATTCATTTTTGTCTGTTTGTCCTGTAACTAACGCTCTAAAGAAAACAAAGTCTCAGTTCAAATGTAAATGCTACCAGATGGCAGTGGGTAGCTGTGTTTGTAGATAAGTGTCCGTGATCATGAACATGTTTTCTTGCCTGTACCTGTCTTTCCACAATGTTCATCCACACACTTTGTGTGTGTAGCCTTGAAAGGACGGATAACCCAGTGCAGTTTCTCTGTTTTCACATACATTCTTGTTTTATGCTCAGTCATACATTTTTTTAGTTGTGTGTCTTGAATGTGAAATACACAAGAGCAAATACAGTGATGATGAGAGGAATTTTAATTCATGATTTTTTTTTTTATCTATATTATCTTCATCAGAAAAAAGAATCACAACTTGATAGGACACATTCAATGTGGCGTTGTTTCGATAAGCTTTTGCAATGTCACAAGATTTATTTCCATCCAGTGTTGCATTAATTTTTCACCACCATCTTGTGCTGATGATGGGAGAGTTGGACGTAAAGCCTTTTTCAGCACCTCACAAAGATTTTTTATTGGTTAACGTCTGGACTCTGTGCTGGCCAATCCATGAATCCTGGCATTGTCATCTTGGAATATGCCCGTGCCATCAGGGAAGAAATAAATCCATTGATGGAATAACCTGGTCATCATTCATTATGTTCAGGTAGTCAGGTGACCTCATTCTTTGGGCAAATAATGTTGCTGAACCTAGACCTGACCAACTGCAGCAACCCCAGATCTGCCTCTCCTCTTACCCTGATGCTCCCATCTCTCAGTAAATCTGGACTCATCAGACCACATGACCTTCTTCCATTGATCCAGAGTCCAATCTTTATGCTCCCTAGCAAAGTGAAGCCTTTTTTCCCTATTGGCCTCACTGATTAATGGTTTTCTTAAAGCTACACAGCTGTTCAGTCCCAATCCCTTTAGGCCCTTTCTCATTGTGGTTGTGGAAATGCTCTTACTTTCACTATTAAACATAGTGTTACATAGAGTTCTACTGTTTTTTTTCTATGATTTGATTTCACCAAACGTTTAAGTGATCCCTGATCACGATCATTCAGGATTCTTTTCCGACCATATTTCTTGCTCAAAGATGATGGTTCCCCACTATCCTTCCAGTTTTTAATAATGCATTGGACCATCCTTAGCCAAATTTTGTAGTTTTGTAGTATAGTAGTTTCTGCACTCTCCTTAAATGTTCTCTGCTTGATGCATGCCAATGAATTGACCCTTCTCAAACAGACTCAAACATCTTTTCCACAACCACAGGACATGGTTGTTTCGAAATGAGGAGCTAATCATTGCATCAGTTGGAGTTAAATAACTTGATGCCAGCTGACAGATAATTGCCCATGCAGTAATTATCCAATAGGATAAAATCCATTGCTATTTGCTTAGTTAAATCAAGTGGCAACTTTTTTGTTCACGCAGTGTATATATATATATAGCACTTTTCTAGTCTTGATGAGTTTTGCCATTCCGACTCAGTATTAACTTGTGTTGACCTGCGGTTGACATAATTGGGTGTCATTTCTGCAGACATGAATAGTACTTTTACTGGATTTACAATTGTCTTTCACCAGTGGTAGGGCTCAATGTGAGGTTTGTTTCCTTAAGCTCTGGCTGCACTGCTGCTCACTCATAGAAGCCTCTGTTTATCTGCAGGAATCATGTGACATATTTGTTCCATTGCTACCATCTAGTGTTCATAAGGTGAAGTTTATCTATTTTTCGCATCAAACCCATCTTATTTATTCATCCTAATAATATTAGTAATATTAGCTTCCGTGTCATTAACTTGTGATTTATCAATATGTGCATATAAAATGTGACCAATTTTACCACTAAGATGGCAGCAGCGTTTTTGGCAGACTTGTCACTCTTGTGTGTTATTTGCTATTGCTCCATTACCTGCACTGTTCACCCGGTGCCCCTCACTATAACAAATGCCGGGCAAGATGGAAAAAGCAGGGGTGGTGTTTTATCCTGTGTGACTGATCCTCGCCTCCTTCTTAGAGGCAGCAGGGAGCTGTGGTGCTGGTGGTGTTGTCCACTCTAACCTGC
Source organism: Brachirus orientalis (assembly GCA_016785285.1). NCBI lineage: Eukaryota > Metazoa > Chordata > Actinopteri > Pleuronectiformes > Soleidae > Brachirus > Brachirus orientalis. The sequence continues at coordinate 169,359 of JAFBJR010000826.1, read as the reverse complement.
ATTCACTAAAAGGCACTGCAGTTAATATGACTTGCATAGCAGGGTGCTTGCCGTTTCCCTAAATAAAAATTCCAGACTTGTTTAAAACAGAACAAACATTTTTTGCTTGACTTTATGCAGTTTCATATTTGCGTGCCAACTTTCTTGTTGAGACTGTAATAAAAAAAAAGCACGGATGAATGATGAAATAATTGAAAGAATAAATGAATAAATGCAGAATTCACTGGATTACTGATGAAAACATTTTGAAAAACATGAAATCGCAAAACATGAGCATGGTCAGCAACTATAAAAGAATAAATGAATGAATAAATGGACCGATGGGTGGATGGATGGATGGATAGATGGATGGATGGATTTATATATATATATATTTCACAATGTTGCTTCTGCTTTGGAGATGGCTCACCAGTGCTGCCTTTCCCATGCTGGCAATGTCGATGTTTTGGCTCATATATGCAATATGATTTTGTATTGGACTTAGGGACCTGTGCTATCCAGTTTTTAACTTTGGATGTTTGAGCCCTAAGTTAAAAAACACTTGTGCTGGTAGCACCGAACTAGCTACGTGTGTCACTATAAACACAGGAACAGCAGACTGTGGGCCAGTCCGACATTGAACGTTTCATTGACCCTTGAGCAGGAACTAATTAACAAAGATGACATGAAATACACATATACTTGCTGTATGATGCTGCCATGCATATCTTGCCATCCTTCACACAAGTGAGATGTTTACTTCCCAGCTTCAGATGCTGGTTCAACAAATGGCATGACTGTCCCTTTAAAAGTTGAACAACTATAATGATCTTTGAATGGATATCACTCCATTATATTTATGTGACCAACTAGAGAAATCATATGAGGTTTTTATTTGCTTTTCTTCATATATTATTTTTAAATGATTTTGTAGTCTAAAACTCTACTATGAGCTCAACTTTTTCCCACACTTTTTCAAGCCTTTCACACACAATTTCAGACTTTTCAAGGTCTGGAAAACATTACAGACTTTTTAAAAATTCCATACTTTTTAAGACTTTCAAGACCTGAGGAAGCACCCTGTAATATCACATCAAAAATGGATCTGTGCACTCACCTAAATAGAACAAGGATTTTATCCAGGACTGAGAACGTTCTGTCTGATATTTGGGGGGGTTATATTGGCTGTATTTGATTTTTGCAGGGGTCATAACCCCCATAACCCCAATGAAAATGGGTACTGGGTACTGTGGTGGGTTTTGACATTTTATTTTTAATCTGTTGCAATATGAATATTCAAGTTTTTTGTAAATCTGATCCTGTGGTTAATGAGTTCCTGTCTTGGGTTGACTCTCCTAGTCTAACTCAAGGGGCTCTGCAAGGTGGCGCAGCAGTTATTTCGTCCAACACAAAACTGTGCGCAGCGAATTTGGCAATTTGGTAGACCGAGGCAAGCAGAGGACTGTGGCTGCGCAAAAGGGGGTGGTTTTGACAGATTCAGCTTGGCGCAGTGACAATTTCGTGCCAAAAGGCTGCACTGAAGGTGCGTTTTCGCCAGCTCCAACCTGGTCGGGCTCTAATTTCTTAGACCAGGCGCAGTGCAGGTGCGTATATATGGTCCGAATATATGATCACATGAACAGACCTCCACGGGCTGATGATGCAAAAGGAGCCAAAAGGAGGTTACCCTGACATACTGAGAACCAGTGTAAAAAAAACTGTTCAATGATGTAAAAAGGGCCAAACAAAAGCACCGGGGACGGCCCCTCCACTAGTGTGGCTGTGAGCTCAGCGGAGGACATTGCGTCCTCCACCTTCTCAGCCATAAGCATCGAGGGCTTTGGTGGGATTGAGGTTGACATTAACAGTAACGTAAACATATTTTCCACTAATAAAGACACTTATGTTTAGTAACCTAAAATAAAACCCTGTGTAATAAAGATGAGTAGTGTGAACAGATCACAAAATAAAAAAAAAACAAATTAATTAAAAAACAAACTGTGATGATAAATACCAGGACATGTATGGACCCAAAAAAGGAGTGGAGACGCGGAGACTGACTGGCTCGCTGGGCAATGGTCTCCTGAAAGAAACTAGAAAAAAGGAAATGAGGAGTTAAAAATAGAAAACTGAAACAACATGGGTTGAGCACCACTTTGGATGCGAGACGTGGATGTGACACCTGCTGCAGCAATGACCAGGCTCTTAAGAGCACCAAACAAATCAGGGAACGAGGAGCAGGTGTGTGGGAGGGAGCCTCCGCCCAGGTGCCAGGTCAAGCCTCTTGAAATTACAAAAACAAAGCAGGGCTGCACAGGAAACAACAAATTCACCAAAATAAGAGGCAGGAAGCCGGACCCTGACACAAACATGTAACAGGGATGAAATCAGAAGCACTTGTACATAAAGGACGCATTGCCAAGCTCGTGGTCTGGCCCTTGTCACCTAGTGTTTGCATGTGAAATGAACTGGTCTTACCCAGTTGAATTATGATCATTATGGTATGTAACTCTGGATTACACAAAATCAAAGATGTGAATATGTTTGATTAACCCTCTTCCGGGTCCAACGCCACAAAGAATGCACTGAATTTTAGGAGATAAGAGAAGCCGATGCCGAGGCTTTTGTGGTTGGCTGAAAGAATTGTCGGACGTCGGTTCACGTAACGTATTGTGATACTTCCTGTTTCCACTGGTGTTACGCTGTGTGTTTCTCCTGCTCTCCCCTGCTGGAAAACTTAATCTAAATTCACAATCTAGTCTCTGAACTAGCATTTGTTCCGTTAATTGTTTATTGCCTTAAGCTTGTGTTAGCGACACCTTCGCTTAACTCTGTCTCGTAGATTCACACTCTGTGGTCTTCCTAGCTTAACAGTTAGCTTAGCAGTGATGACTTCTCTCTCTTGTGTTGTGTGCCACATGTTTAGTTACTCCTCTGCCTTCTTCGGCGATAACGGTACTTGTAATAAATGTAGCTTGTTTGTTTGGAGGCGAGGCTTAATGATGTAGAAACCCGGCTCCGCACCATAGAAGCTAAATCAGTTAGCCAGTCCCCTGTAGCCGGTATGGACCACATAGCGGTAGCATTAGCTCCCCCAGCAGTTCCCGTGCAGCCGGGAGATCAACAGGGTAGCTGGGTGACTGTCCGTAATAAGAGGCGTAGTGCTAAGCAGAAAAGCCTGGTTCACCACCAACCACTTCACACTTCCAACAAGTTTTCCCCACTCAGCGACACACAGGCTGAGAAGCAAACTCTGGTCATTGGTGACTCTGTTTTAAGGAATGTGAAAGTAGCGACACCCGATTACGTCAATCGGAGGTCACAAAGATCAATGTTAAATCTGTGTGTAGGTACGCTAAGTCAATGTCGGACACCGTAATTTTCTCTGGACCTCTTCCTAATGTGACCAGTGATGACATGTATAGCCGCATGTCGTCATTCATTCGCTGGCTGTCTCGGTGGTGTCCAGAAAATAACATTACTTTCATAGATAACTGGCTTTCTTTCTGGGGAAAACCTGGTCTCATGCGAAGAGATGGTGTCCATCCCACTTTGGATGGAGCCGCTCTCTTATCTAGAAACATAGCAAAGTTTATTAGAACTCCAGCACCATGACAGTCCAGAGGTGAGACCAGACAGAGTTGCAGTCTTACACGCCCCTCTGTGCTTCTTTTCCAGCAGTCACCTCTTCAAAAACCCATAGAGACTGTGTTTGTCCCCCGGGCGACAAAAATAAATAAATCAACAAAGTTAAATAAATCAGCATTTAACAGAAGAGGAGTTAGTCAGTCCAATGTAATAATAATCAACACCAATAATAAAACAGAATCATACAATAGCACACTTAAATGTGGACTATTAAATATAAGATCACTCTCCTCAAAATCAGTTTTAATTAATGATCTAATCATTGATAAACATATTGATTTAATATGCTTAACTGAGACTTGGTTACATGAAGAAGAATATGTTAGTTTAAATGAGTCAACACCACCCACACATTCTAACACTCATGTCCCCAGAAGCTCAGGCCGAGGAGGAGGAGTCGCAGCCAGTTTTAATACTAGTCTATTTATTAACCCCAAGCCCAAACCTGAATACCTATCTTTTGAAAGTCTTATCCTCAGTCTATCTAATCCTAGTTTAAAATCACAGAAACCGGTTCTGATAGTCACTGTTTATCGTCCACCTGCACCTTATTCCCCAAAACCCCCTCCTAACTGACCATTATTTAATCACATTTAATTGCACAATAACTAACTACAAAAACATTAAGGAAAAATACCACTACAGTCGATGCCTTAATACTTTCAAAGAGAAAGTACAGCCATTATTTAACTCTGTGCCATGTCTAAGTCCACCTGAAGTTAACAGTTATGATTTTACACCCACTTTCATTGATAATCTTGTTGATAATGCAGCAGCTTCACTGCGTACTACGTGGTAATGAGAGAAGTTCTAGCACAATAACCTTAGAAGCACCAGATATACAGTTACACAGTTTCTCCCCTATAGATCTCCCAGAATTAACATCACTAGTATCCTCATCAAAACCATCAACCTGTCAGTTAGATCCCATCCCCACCAAACTGTTTAAAAATGTTCTTCCATTAATTAATCACTCCATTTTAAATCAAATTAATCTTTCCTTATTAACTGGATATGTAGCCCAAGCTTTTAAAGTTGCAGTTATTTGAATTTTTGATGCTTTGTTTGTAACTTGTAACTGCTGAACTTGTCTCTGTATATGTGACACCTACTGCAAGTCTGTAGGTGTCACATACCTGTATACAGACATAAAGTCCTGGATGACCTGTAACTTCCTACTTCTAAACTCAGACAAAACTGAGGTTATCATACTTGGCCCTAAACACCTTAGAGACAAACTTTCTGACCATATTGTCACTTTAGATGACATCACCATGGCGTCCAGTTCCACTGTAAGGAACCTTGGAGTTATTTTTGACCAGGATATATCATTTGACTCACATATTAAACACATTTCCAAAACAGCCTTCTTCCACCTGCGGAACATTATGAAAATTAGAAACATTTTATCCTTAAAGGATGCTGAAAAACTAGTTCATGCTTTTGTTACATCAAGATTGATTATAGTAACTCAGTACTATCTGGATGTTCTATTAGGTCGATTAAAACTCTTCAGTTAATTCAAAATGCTGCAGCACGAGTTCTAACAGGAACTGGTAAGAGAGACCACATCACCCCAGTGTTAGCTTCTCTACACTGGCTCCCTGTACAGTTTAGAATTCAATTTAAAATCCTCCTCCTCACGTACAAAGCACTTAATGATCAGGCCCCATCATATCTTAAAGATCTAGTTTCACCTTATCAGCCGAACAGATCAATTCAGTCCCAAAATGCAGGTTTACTTGTAGTTCCCAGAGTCCATAAAAGTAGAATGGAAGGCAGAGCCTTTAGTTACCAGGCTCCTCTCCTGTGGAACCAACTGCCAATGTCGGTTCGGGAGGCGGACACTGTCTCTGTATTTAAAGTTAGACTTAAAACCTTCCTTTTTGATAAAGCTTATAGTTAGAGCTGGCTCAGGGAAACCTGAACCATCTCTTAGTTATGCTGCTATAGACCTAGACTGCCCTTGTGTGCAAGTTAAAGTGTCCAGTGAAGGGGGTGTGCTTTGAGGGATGTACGTTAATATAACGTATGAGTTCCGGATGTCGTTAATATAACGAATTGAGTTACAAGTGTACAAGTTACAAGTTAGAGTCTTAAGCTGAATTCCAAAGCCTGATGGTCACAGGGGAAGAAACTGTTCTTGTGGTGGGAGGTTTTGGTCCTGATAGACCGCAGCCTATATCATATTATAGTATTATAGCATGTTTCACTATTATATCATATCATATTATATAGAAATAGCATTATTTACATCCACAGTCCCAGTGAACCCTGTAAAAATTTGTTCTGTCCAGTGTGTAATTTTAGATCAATAATTATAAATCCATTTCAAAATTGTTATGACTTATTGGGGGAAAATACTTTGGTAGCCAACAGTTAATTTAAGATACTTGATAAAGGTAAGGAAGAATAGCAACCCACACATGTAAAATACAGTTAGACCTTATTTATGTAATTTTCACAATACAGCAAAACTCAAAAGTGCACATGCAAGGTGTATCAGTGTCACCTTTGCAAGGCTGTAATACAACCACTGTGCCAGCAGGTGTCACCCACATTCTCAATGAATGAAGCTTTGAGTAGTGAACCACTTTTCAATTCAAAGGTCCAAAAAGGTTCAAAGCTTCGTGAAGCCTCGTCTGGCCATCACTACTTATTAGAACATCCAGATAGTACTGAGTTACAATAATCTAATCTTGACCAGCAGAGGGCAGTACCTGAGATCCCTAAAGTCAGCTCCAGTCAGTCCAGTCAGTATAGAATTTTATGATCAATAGTGTCAAATGCAGCACTAAGATCTAACAGGACAAGTACAGAGACCAGACCATTATCCGAGGCCAAAAGCAGGTTGTTTGTAACTTTAACAAGGGCTGTTTCTGTGCTATGGTATATTAAATACTGACTGGAAATCTTCAAACATTCTGCTACTATACAGACATAACTAATTCGCAACTGCCTTTTATCTTAGAAATGTATCTTAGAAATGAAAGGAAGATTTAGGAAGATAAATCCTGGGCCATTAGAACAGAACACAAACCACCTGGATGCTAGGCTACCTGGGCTACATCCATTGCTATTGGAGCTACCTTTGTTGCTACCTGGACTTCAACCTCTACAACCTGGGTTAGTTTCACTGTTGCCTGGGTTACATCCATTAGTAGCTTGGCCCTTTCTTGAGTTACTTCCACTGCTACCCGGGCTGCCTCTACAGCTAGCTGGGCCTCAACCACTGTTATCTGGGCTGCTTCCACAGCTAGCTGGGCCTTACCCACTACAACCTGGGCTGCCTCCACAGCTAGCTGGGCCTCACCCACAGCTAGTTGGGCTTCAACCACTGCTAGTTGGGCCTTCACTACAGCTACCTGGGCAGCTACCTGGGCTTCAACCACTGCTAGCTGGGCTTCAATTACAGCCAGTAGGGCCTCAACCTCAGCTAGCTGGGCCTCAACTACAGCCAGCCAGGCTTCCATTACAGCTAGTTGGGGTGCATATCCACTCAATAAGGAAAGATTAATTTGATTTACTATGGAGTGGTTAATTAATGGAAGAACATCTTTAAACAGTTTGGTGGGGATGGGATCTAACTGACAGGTTGACGGTTTTGATGAGGATACTAGTGATGTTAATTCTGGGAGATCACCAATGAGCAGAGTTTGCTTCTCAGCCTGTGTGTCGCTGAGTGGGGAAAACTTGTTGGAAGTGTGAAGTGGTTGGTGGTGAACCGGGCTTTTCTGCTTAACACTACGCCTCTTGTTACGGACAGTCACCCAGCTACCCTGTTGATCTCCCGGCTGCACGGGAGCTGCTGAGGAAGCTAATGCTAATGCTATGTGGCCCGCACTGGCTACAGGGGACTGGCTAACTGATTTAGCTTCTATGGTGCGGAGCTGGGTTTCTACATCATTAAGCCTCGCCTCCAAACAAACAAGCTACATTTATTACAAGTACCGTTATCGCCGAAGAAGGCAGAGGAGTAACTAAACATGTGGCACACAACACAAGAGAGAGAAGTCATCACTGCTAAGCTAATTGTTAAGCTAGGAAGACCACAGAGTGTGAATCTACGAGATAGAGTTAAGCGAAGGTGTGTCACTTTTCTGTAGTCCATAGGTGTCATAGGTGGATGCAGTGGATCTGCACTCTCTCAGAACATCTGTATATGAAGCATGTTTGAGAAATAAAGTTTGAGCACAAGACCTGTGAAGTCTTCCTGGATTAACCTTCTTTTAACCTTCTTTTAAATCAGATCAGAGCTATACTGGGAAAAAAGGCTTCAGTCCTTCATTTGACAAGAAAACACACCATTGATACTGGTTAGAGGTTCACTGGCATATGGCTGTTGTCAGTATGTTATACATGTATCTTATTATGTCTGGTAATGAATCATGTGCCCTGAAGGCCAATGTGTATGTGTGTCCTTTGCATGTGCGGCCCTGAAAAACTCAGTGTGCAGAGAGCTGCATGTGATGCAATGGAACACATACCGCGTTAGGTGACAGGACAGCAGCACAGCCTCAAGAACACAGTCAAGGCCAAGCATCTGTTCGGCCTTCCCTCTGCTGATAACTTTGTCCCTTTGCTCCATATCGTGAGTCTGAGCTGATGATGCACCCAAACACACGTGCGACTCTGCAGTGTGCCACTGCAATCAGTAGTCGCTCTTCATTTTGAACTGTACAAGTGCAGCTCAATGCTGCTTGAACATTTTTAGTTTGGACCATTAGAGTTGTCTTAATCTAACTTCTCACAGAACTAGCAATACTTGTTTAGTACGACATAATATTAGAACCATGCAGAAGGAAAAAAAATATTTAAGCTTTCGAGAATAAAGTCATAATATCACCAGACAAAAGTCATAATTTGTCATTAAAGTTGTACTTTGAGGGAAAAAACTATATCATGAGCATGACAAAAATGTCATAATATTACTTTTTTCACTTTTTCAGTGCCGTATGTCTCCATCCACATATGATGGCTCACTGCAGTGATAAATTGTAATGCTGTCAATTTATCATAAGAATCCATATGCCATAAAGTGTTGGCTTTGTAATAGTTTTTTGCATTATCTTTTCAAAGTCCTGATACTGATGTTAATGTGTTGTTGATGTGACAAAAAAATGTAATTATTTGCTTATTTATGAAACATAAGCTAAAGTATAAATTCACAGGATGCTCCATGTTCATCTTTTTTTTTCTTTTTGCTTTAAACAAATTGTAAATGCTTCAGCTCATTCATATGAGTTATAATTTGTCTGTTGTTAACTACAGTACATCACCAAAAATTCATGTCACAATGATCAATATGAATTTTACTGGTTCTCTTTCAAATAATACTCACCTCAAAGCCTCTCTCTTTGTCCTGATCTGGAGAATAGACTTGAACTCAGATTAGATTTTTTTAAATTTTAATTTTTTTTTTTTCCCCCACTTTGGCCCATTACAAGATAAAAGGATTTCTTGATTTTTTTTTCTGTGAAGTCATCACTGGGTATATGGGAACATAGTGTACATTGTTGATCACCTACACAACAGAACACAGTACCTACTGTGAAACATGGAGGAGGCTCGGTTATGCGCTTTGCTGCTTCTGGCACAGAGCGTCTTAAATCTGTGCAATAAAATCTCAAGGATATCAAAGCATTCTGGATCAAAATGTACTGCCCATTGGTCGCATTGGACCTGATCTAAATTCTATTGAAAATGTGGAAGCAGCTGAAACATGCAGTCTGAAGAAGGCACCCTTCAAACCTGAGATCGCTAGAGCAGTTTGCCCTTGCAGAGTTGGCCAAAATACCTGTTGATAGGTGCAGAAGTCTCTTTGAGTGTTACAAGAATTGCTGGATTGCAGTGATTGGCTCAAAAAATTGTGCAACAAAATAGGGCTAGGCGATATGGCCTATAACCATTATTGCAATATTTTTAGGATAAATCATATTTATGGTCAAAACCTCATAGTCTCTTCAGATTAAGCCAGTTTTGAAGATTAAGCCAGATTTGAAATCTACTTTTTAAACAGCTTTTTTAATCACTGAAATCTAGTAAGGTGGTTAGTAACACAATTTACCTGTGGGGTGACAAAGTCACAAGAAATATTTTTATCATTTTATGGGGACTTTAATAAGGAAAAGAGATCAGGTTACCCCACACATTAGAGTGGTATAATTCTAAGAGACACAACATCATCTTTATGGAGTTCCACAGGGCTCAGTTCTTGGGCCTATACTTTTTACCTTATATATGCTTCCTTTAGGGAACATTATTAGAAAGCACAACATACACTTTCATTGTTATGCAGATGATACACAACTTTATTTATCAATGAGGCCGGAAGAAATAAATCAGGTTGTTCAACTCCAGGAATGTCTTAAAGACATTAAGTCCTGGATGACCTGTAACTTCCTACTTCTAAACTCAGACAAAACTGAGGTTATCATACTTGGCCCTAAACACCTTAGAGACAAACTTTCTGACCATATTGTCACTTTAGATGACATCACCATGGCGTCCAGTTCCACTGTAAGGAACCTTGGAGTTATTTTTGACCAGGATATATCATTTGACTCACATATTAAACACATTTCCAAAACAAACAGGCGATATGGCCTATAACCATTATTGCAATATTTTTAGGATAAATCGTATTTATGGTCAAAACCTCATAGTCTCTTCAGATTAAGCCAGTTTATTGCTGCTCTCTGAAAAGGCACTCTGTTTCAGAGCCAATAATATATCAAGTATGTCCGATATATCGTCCAGTGCTACAACAACATATTAAGTTAAGGGTACCATCATTTTGTCCAGGCAACTTTCAATAGTCTATTTTAGTAGTTTTTTTTTTTAATTATTCTGTTGAAACCACAATTCTAAAGCAATGTCTGATTTCCATTAGTTCATCAGTATTAGTTAGTATTAGTAGTAGTATTTTTTATGTAGTATTACTTTGTCAGTTTCAGTTATTTCAGTGACCATTGTGGGTTTTTCTTTCTTTAATTGAAGGGTACCATCAATTTTCTCCCTTCCCATCTGTATTTGTTTGAAATGTGTTGGAAAATCCTACAAATGTATAAAATTTCTGACAAATTTGTGTATTTGATGATTTCCTGTTTTGTGCCATTATAAGAAGCAAATATAATAGTGCCAAAATAAATTAATTTAATAAATGAACACATGAAACTATTTTACATACAGTAACAGAAGAACTAAAGTTCCATGGCTGTTGTTTTGCAGATGACTCCTTGGTGCTGTAAGGATTGATGAGGATGTCTGATCCAGAGCAGCTCTCTGCTAGAACATAGAAACGTGGCCACCATGAAGTCTGTGGATGTGTCCGTTCTGAGGTTGGCTGCTGGTCAGTGTCATTTGAGCAGGTGTCTCAGCTGGTCCTGCAGGTTTTTAGAATGTTCCACACTGCAGGAAGGAAAGAAACAGTCAACAAAGGGATTGTGATTGCAGCTCACTCCACGTAAGCATCCTCAATGCTAAAAAGAAACTTACTTCTTCTGGATGGCTTCTTGTCTGAGAGTGAGAGACAGACAGACCGATTAACTCAATTTCAGTTTGACAAAATGTCTACTGTAACTTTGTCATCACAGGCTGATACTCACTGGTACTGTAAATGTGTGGTGATAATTGACATTTTCCTCAGACTCTAGAAGACAGACGAAGCAGGATGAGCAGTAATTCATATATCTCCACTGAGCATGAGAAACATTGAATCATCATTTAAAGACCCTGCAAAGCAAATACAGAGTTTCTCCTCTTCATACGTCATATAAATTTGTAAATATTGACCGAGAACATTTCTTTTCAGTCTTCTATTCTGGATTTTTTAGGTGTGACTAAAAATATGGCTCCACGCACAGCAGCCATAGCTAGCATACTGATGTAACAATATAAAAACCCTCGGTTTATCAACACCTTCCCTGTATGCCGTAGCTGCTCCGACATTACTGCCTTTGGGTGTACAGTTAGCTAAGATGTTTTTTCCCGTCATTTACCCTGAAAAAAAAAAAAAAAATGCTTGAAGAAATTAAGTAAAGAAGAAAAGAAAGAGGAGCAGACTCTGAGGCTACAGGTGCTGATGATGAAGAGGGAGGGAGAGAGTGGAGGGCTGTTGCTAGTCTAGCTATGTGCAATATCATGTTACACTGCCACCAAAAATGGTGAAAATGTAACTTCTCTACATGTTACCTGAGCACTTACTTCAGTATTCTATAACACTGACGAACTGCAACATTTGCAGCCGAATAGTGTGTGTGTGCAACAATTGTGTTGGCCATACCCACAACACAATTTACCTGTGGGGTGACAAAGTCACAAGAAATATTTTTATCATTTTATGGGGACTTTAATAAGGAAAAGAGATCAGGTTACCCCACACATTAGAGTGGTATAATTCTAAGAGACACATCATCATCTTTATGGAGTTCCACAGGGCTCAGTTCTTGGGCCTATACTTTTTACCTTATATATGCTTCCTTCAGGGAACATTATTAGAAAGCACAACATACACTTTCATTGTTATGCAGATGATACGCAACTTTATTTATCAATGAGGCCGGAAGAAATAAATCAGGTTGTTCAACTCCAGGAATGTCTTAAAGACATTAAGTCCTGGATGACCTGTAACTTCCTACTTCTAAACTCAGACAAAACTGAGGTTATCATACTCGGCCCTAAACACCTTAGAGACAAACTTTCTGACCATATTGTCACTTTAGATGACATCGGAACATTATGAAAATTAGAAACATTTTATCCTTAAAGGATGCTGAAAAACTAGTTTATGCTTTTGTTACATCAAGATTAGATTACTGTAACTCACTACTATCTGGATGTTCTATTAGGTCTTTTAAAACTCTTCAGTTAATTCAAAATGCTGCAGCACGAGTTCTAACAGGAACTGGTAAGAGAGACCACATCACTCCAGTGTTAGCTTTTCTACACTGGCTCCCTGTACAGTTTAGAATTCAATTTAAAATCCTCCTCCTCACGTACAAAGCACTTAATGATCAGGCTCCATCATATCTTAAAGATTTAGTTTCACCTTATCAGCCCAACAGATCACTTCGGTCCCAAAACGCAGGTTTACTTGTAGTTCCCAGAGTCCATAAAAGTAGAATGGGAGGCAGAGCCTTCAGTTACCAGGCTCCTCTCCTGTGGAACCAACTGCCAATGTCGGTTCGGGAGGTGGACACTCTCCATCTCTTAGTTATGCTGCTATAGACCTAGACTGCTGGGGGATTTCCTGTGGTGCACTCACACTCACTCCCTCATACTCACTCTCTCACACTCAGGGTATGAATGTGACAATTATGTGTCATTAACCTTATTTTTTTTTCTCCAAGTCTATGTCTGCTTCCTTCCATCCTCTCTCGCTCTCTCTCCCTCTGTCTTCATTTAGCAGACTGCAGGATCCAGACCCAGTTTTGATGATATTATTACTATATTATTATTATTATCACTAATCATTGTTTTGTTGTCATTATTATTATTCTCTGATTAAATCAGTATAATTTAATCAGTATCATTTCTTATCAATAATCTCTGCTGCTGCTTGTATAAATGACACCGTAGTTCTATAAACATGACAGAACTGATTCTAAACTTGATACAACTGTTGTATATTTGCTCCTGGTCTCTCTCTTCTGTCTCATTGTGTGAACTGTTGGGTTTCTTTTCTCTCTGTAATATTGTAAAGGTTTTGGCCTTATTATGTACAGTGCCTTGGGATAATGTATGTCGTGATTTGGCGCTAAACAAATAAAACTGAATTGAATTGAATCTTGTCTGCAGTAGGACAGACAATATGGTTTTCTGTGAAACAATGTAAAACTGGTGCAAATCTGAGCTCCATAGCAATGGATCTAGATTTCTTTAATTTCTATCAAGGAAAGAGTCATGTTTAACAACAATTTAATCTGTCCTTCACAATATCATAACATGTACAGCAATGTCCATATAGTATAATTATTTCTCACACACAAATAATTTCTTTATTAAAATATTTACATTTTATTCTAATATTTCAGTCTGATTCTAGCCTATGTCTCTAAACCACCTACCACCTCCACAAGACTCCACTTAAGCAATTTCTCATCCTCCTTCTCTGGAGCTGCTTGTCACTGGAATCCCTTGAGTCAGGCTTTACCACCTGCCTCACCAAAAGTCTTGTATTTGGGTTCAATAGTCTAGCCTAAACAAAATGTTGACTGAAAAGTTGAAAATATAAGGTGCTGTTATTATTTATTCACACAAATGAATATGTGTAGCAAAGTCTTACCAAAACCTTATTTGGAATTCCACAGTCTTGGATAACAAAATAAGTAATATCAAAGTATTCACACATAAAATATGAATAAGTGTAACAAAATCAACAACATAAATCAACTAGTATAACAAACCTGAGATGAAGGGGGACATGGAAGACTGTCACTAGTCAATCATTAAGGGTAAGCTACCCTTATACTTAAAAAACAGCATGATCTTGGCTCTCTTAAACCTGGAGTGGAATCATAATTAATGTTATTAGTAAAATATGTGTTTGTCCTAATATTTCGTGTTGACAATCTGCTGTGAAATCCATTTTGGCAAGTTTATGCAAGACATGCTTGGGCATCACATGCATGTTGTATGAAGCAAACTTATTGAAAGGTTCCAAATATAAGATCAAATTCCAGTCATATCTTTCCAATCCAAATGTAGTACACACACACCAAAAAATTAGTCTCGCGCCAAAAAAAATAAAAAAAAAGGTTTTCAAAATGGTATGTCAGGGAACTTACATGCATGAAAATATGTTATTCTGGCACCTGCTTAACAAGGTAGTTAAGGTTTTTGGAAGTAAGGTTGTACGAGGTTCTGATGCTGAGTCAAAGCTGATTATGCCATGCATGCCCCCGTGCCTAGAACCAAGCAAGCTTGTTCTCAATGAAAACAGCAGAGATACACTCAGTACTAGGTACTTAACAAAAACATAACCTAATAAAATCAACACAATTGCAAGAAATCTAGGGATTCCATCATCTATAGTCATAGTATCATCAAAAGATTCAAAGAAGCTGGAGAAATCTCTGTGAATATATTGAATACCCATTACCTTTGATCCCTAACCTGTCGGCCATTGAAAATGTGTGGTGCATTATGTAGCAAGACAACAGAGACCCTGGACTGTTGAACAACTGAAGTCATACATCAAGCAAGTATCAGTGTCCTCAGTTCCCAAAAGTGTTGTCAAAAGGAAAGGTAATGTCACAGTGGTAAACATGCCCCTGTCCCAATTTTTTGGAACATGTTGCAGGCATGAAATTAAAAATGAGTGAATATTTGCAAAAAAAATTGTATCAGTTTAAACACTAATTATCTTTGTATTTAGTGTTTGTTTGTAGTGTATTCACTCACTCATTTTCTACTGCTTTATCCTCCACTAGGGGTCGCGGGGGGCGCTGGTGTCTATCTCCAGCTGACATAGGGCGAGAGGCAGGGTACACCCTGGACAGGTCGCCAGTCCATCACAGGGCCACATAGAGACAGACAACCATTCACTCTCACATTCATACCTACGGGCAATTTCGAGTGTCCGTTGTGTATACAGTTGCATGTAAATTCAACTCGCAAATAATTGTATTCTGTTTTAATTCACATTTTACACAACGTCCCAATTTCCTTGCAATTGTGGTTTGTACATCACCGCATACAGAGTGGTTCATGAACCACTGTCTCCATCAATTTCAAATATGTTTGTTATTTGTTGACTGTAGTATTTAAAATCCTTTGTACGGATTTATCCAAGTGACATAAACTTCCCAAACAATGGACTTTATTGTGGGAGAGTTAGTGGTTTACTGACAAACTTCAGTTTTCAGTCAGAAAAGGATATTCGACAATGATAAGGTATCAAGCATATTCTTAACATTCTCTTTCCCAAACAAAGAGTTTATTAGGTGAGCCCTTAGGTACAATCTGTTTTAGCCTGTATCACAGGTGACAGCCATGCAGGTTTTTGGCATAAAGTGCAAATACAGCACACTGAGGACTGACTATCAGTGCATGACATAACCGCACTTCAAAAAACTGTCAATTTACGGTCCTAATTTTGATAATTCCATTGTTATTTCTATAGCTAAATGGCGTACATATTACACTGTTTTGATAATAATTCAGCAATAAATCCAGGATATTTTGTACAGGGTTGTGTTGTTCGACAGTGAATGCGAGTGAGCGCAGTAACATGTAGATACTCACATCCTCTGAGTGCAAGATAGCATCCTCCTGAATCACCATATTCCTCGCTGCTTGGCCAAGAAGCTGAAAGACACATTACCAACGAAGAGGCGTTTTAAGCTGCATCAAAAAATCATTCACAATATAAACAAGGTCGGCTGAAAGGCTGATTAAAACAGGAAGTTACAGAAGGAAGTTTGACCGGAAATCGTCTTTCTGTTTGTATGACAGCAATGCCCAGGTTCATGTACTTTTTTTTTTTTTTTTTTTTTAATAAAATCACAGGTTATTTACCCATTACACAGGTAATGGGTTTAGCTGCATTAGTCATTCATACAGTGAATGCGAGTGAGCGCAGTAACATGTAGATACTCACATCCTCTGAGTGCAAGATAGCATCCTCCTGAATCACCATATTCCTCGCTGCTTGGCCAAGAAGCTGAAAGACACATTACCAACGAAGAGGCGTTTTAAGCTGCATCAAAAAATCATTCACAATATAAACAAGGTCGGCTGAAAGGCTGATTAAAACAGGAAGTTACAGAAGGAAGTTTGACCGGAAATCGTCTTTTTGTTTGTATGACAGCAATGCCCAGGTTCATGTACTTTTTTTTTTTTTAATAAAATCACAGGTTATTTACCCATTACACAGGTAATAGGTTTAGCTGCATTAGTCATTCATATAGTGGTGAGATGCATTAGCTTTATAAAGTTAACGGAAAAAAACCTATATCTCAAATTTCAAAACTAAATTCCTGCTGTTGTACACAGTGCTGGGTATAGCAGTAATGCCTTTATTTTGAAAATGCGGTTCCGCTTCCTCTCTCCGCTAAACTAGCGCCCCGAGAAAACTCCGGACATAATGCAGTCCAGCGCTCGTTTACCTCCTGACTGCGGGATCCTTTGAGAACCTGGCGGGTTAGTGCGATTACATCCCCGCTACAGGAGCCCACCTTGTCGGATAATAAGCCTTTGACAGACTGACCGAAACGCGGCTGGGAATCAGCAGACGCCATCTTGTGTTTTGTCTGGTGTGCGCAAAGGGTCAAAATACACAATAACCCAAAATGTACTACCTTTAATACGATTATAACTGCTACTACTAAGGATATTGTATGACAAATACAATATCATTTTCAAACTATTTCTCTTGTCACTAGTGTCACGACAGTAAATTTTAGAATTTCCAATCTTTAAGTTCATCATCCCCAATACAGTCTCCATAAAGTGAAATCTTTTGAGGGCAGAACTGCAGTGCAATTATTGATTGATTTATTTTTTAAATATGATACTTAATAAGCACGTTTGCTCTTTTATCACTGATGAAACAACATTAAAGCCAGAGATCAGTTTTAATGTTGGAGCTCATCACTGTAACAAATACTCCATTACACCCTATTCTTTTTGCTTAACTTCAGACAAACATTATTATGTCATTCCATCTATTCTTAATACTTTGGAAGTCACAGTACTAATGAAACCCATCCAAATATGCAAATTCTATACAAGATTAAACCCAGATTATAGTTATGAGGCAAGTGAGGAAATTAACAACTAAATAAAGTAAATAGTCACTGTAAATGTAAAGCACCTGAACGTCACTCCTGAGTGGTTAGTCCAGCATGTTCACAGTGATGTGTGGACATAGTATGTCATGGTTTTATTCAACCAGTTAATAAATGAAGTGTCATCTTATCTTGTTTGAGCTAGCACAGCATTGCATATTCAGGGTCAAGGACGTGGCATTGAAGGAGCTGCATAAAAGCAGCTCAGTGCAGTCCTACGCAACTCCTCTCTGTCATTTTTGCTTCGTGCTGTATTACACCACACAGTCCCACTGGGCCCACTGCTGTGATGGCTTGGTTTCTGTGTTTGGTTTTGGCTGTGTCTCTGGCTTTATTAGTACTGAGTTTAAAGTTTAGACTGTCCACACGTGGCCCCCCTGAGCCCCCCCACCTCCCAGCACTGCCCCTGATTGGCAGTCTGCTCAGTCTGTGGAGCCCACACTCTCCTCATGTGCTTTTCAAAGGACTTCAGCTTAAATATGGACAGATCTATTCTCTGAAGATGGGATCCCACAGGGTCATAATCGTCAACCACCACAAACACGCTAAAGAGGTTCTGTTGAAGAAGGGAAAGATGTTCGCCGGAAGACCCAGAACTGTGGGTAATACCTTCTCTTTCATGACTTCTTCCTCTGAGCAGCAGCAGCGGCAGCATCAGCAGTTGTGACTTATGCCTTTACTTTTTAATCTCTGTCCTGTGTGATTAAGGTGACCACAGATGTTCTGACCAGAGATGGGAAAGACATTGCATTTGGAGACTTCAGTGCCACCTGGAGGTTCCACAGGAAAATAGTCCATGGAGCTCTGTGCATGTTTGGAGAGGGTTCTGCCTCCCTCGAGAAAATCAGTGAGTCTTCTTTAAAATCATTCATTTTCACTCAAAGTGATTATTACAAGAATTACAGTCCAACTCCTACACTGTATACAGAACGTATGATATGATTAATACTAAGTCTATTAGAGTTAAAGATCCTCTTCAGTTCACATCAGTTACAAATACAGATGCTTTATTTTCTCTGTAGTAGATTCCCCGAGCAGATAAAACAGGTTGCATTTGTGGGACATGGTGGCAGTATATACCTGTGTATATTCTATTTATTTTTCAAACCTGAAACACAGAGAGTGCATCTTTTATGTTGTTTGGTGTATTTATCAATGCTGACAGGCGATTGTATCCTCAAAATGACAAGTCTGAGAAAAGCTAGACAGATGGATAACCCCAGTAAATCATGTTTGGGAACTTGAGGTTATACCGATGATTGTTTCTGCAAAACTGAACAATACAATAGAAAACACGTGCATCACTAGCATGGAACAAGGTACTTTTAAAAAGGTGCAATGTATAAAATTTAGGAACATTTACTGGTGAAGTTCCATGATGTAGTTGAAAAGCCTCACCTTACCCTTCCGTCCCACGTGTTGGAGAACATATGTAGCCTTCTTCTGTTGGCATCAAAACTGAAAAGATAATAGTTTGTCCACTGTGGGTTATTGTAATATTATGGCAGTCCAAAATGGTAATTCAAAATGAAAAGACCTCTATTCAAAGACATGAATTAGCAAGCCAAAAAGACAATATGTCAAAATTCAAGCAAAATTATCTTTCTCTTTTTTCACGCACATAGTCATTTTAACAATATTCTTTTTATTATTTTTTGCATCTAACTTTGGACATGTCTTCAACCTTAAAGGTGAAATTTGTAATTGCTGGTGACATCTAGAGGAAAAACTCGAGATTGCAATGAAGAAATGCTCCTCTGCTCACCCCTCCCTTCCCTAAAAACTACGGTGGCCTTTGCCAATCAAAATGCCTTTGTCAACTTCTACAACCGTGTCAACAAATGAGGTTACCGTTTAGAGACACCTTCATGTTTTACTTGTGTATATTGTAATTGTATAGGTCATAGACGTGTATGATAGTGAAACTTGTTATTTTTCCATATTTTGTTACAATTTGCTCGCTAATTGCGGACTAGCTGTCATCAAAGTAGTGGTAAAAAAAAAAGTAGTGATAATTGCATTCAGTCTAGAGGAGAGGAGCAGCAGACAAGCAGCTTTTTGTGTGTTTTATGTACATAAACTTCTGGTGGAAAAGACTCTGGATGAGTACAGAGATCTAACAGCACAGCTGCTGGAGAGACAACCAGGTCTAGTTTTTCAGCGCAGGGATGATAACCCACCTTCTGCTGGTGTGTCAGGGGTAAACTGGTGTAGAATCAATTCATAACATACAGTACTTTATCAAGACCCTTTAACATGGTAAGGTCTAGACCTTTTGGAGCATGGTTTCTTGGAGCAGGGAACTTGACTTGTCATCACCAGCTGCTGCGTTTAGAACATCAGGAAAAAAGTTTCCTGATCCTCAAGGACAACACACTGGTTTCATACCTGACCTCTAAATTTCTTTCCAAGTCATGACAGTCTCACACAATGCCACAAGTATTCAAACATCTCAATGTTCACATCAGGCCATCAATCTTTAATTTCATATATGGTTCTTGTTTTTATAATTGCAAATGATTTATTTTATGATAAAAAGTTTTCTGTATTTTTTTTACACTAATTGACTTATATTTATATTTGTATATTCTGCTGGTTCAAACTGAAGAGGAACAGATACACCTGCTGTATTCATTTCAATACTATGCCATATAAATATCTATACAGGAACAGGAAGAAACTGAGGCACCATGAGTCAGCGAGCACACACACACACACACACACACGCACGCACACACACACACACACACACACAACACAAGAACAGAAACACTCTCCCAGAAGTAATGCATACAGACAAAATAAAACAGGAAATAAGTAACCAAAAAAGGGGAAGCAACACAGACCAGACATGACATGACAGCTACAGAAATAATGCTGAGATTATTTCATGGCCATTATACAATATTAGCATAATGATTTCAGATTTGATTTTTGATAATAAAGCCCCAGAAATACTACGAACTTCACCTTTAAGCAAAAGAAGAAAACTGGCTTTATTAACCATTATTCACTACCAACAGTGTCCACCAGGTAGCAGTAATGTAGTATCAGAATACTACACAAGCCACATCAAGGTAATACAAATTAGAGAGTTCAGATCAAAGTCCTTTCACCTTTGTAGATTCATATGACAGGTGGTGATGGACAGTTACTATATTAGTAAATATACTCACTGAACTCAATTTCAAATATAACATTTTTCCATTTGTATTGATATGTATTAAATGTTCATATTAAAATGTATAAAATGTATTGTTAAACCATAAAGTCTATGGTTAGTGAACAACAAATATCCACCAGTATATTTGTGATTTTAAAATTATTTAAACAGCCACACCAAACTATATACACTAATGCCACTGTAATAATCCAGTCATATTATATTACACTGAGCGGTATCATTGTGCAGGTTATGCAATTTCAATTTTGAATTGGAAGCAATGCAAATTTAGTCTGCATTTTGCTATTTGAAGAGGTTTGTCAGTGAAATTAGTGTGACAAGGCTGTGAAATTTGTAGACTATAAATATGGCAAGTGTGCCACATAAATATCTCCTGCTTCAGTCTGTGCAGAGGCCCAGTCTCTGTGCTCCATCCTGTCTGAGGCATCAGCTGCTGGACTTGCCTTGGATCTGTCTCCGGAGCTTACACGTGCTGTCACCAATGTCATCTGTTCGCTTTGCTTCAACTCCTCCTACTGCCGAGGAGACCCAGAGTTTGAGTCCATGCTGGAATACAGTCAGGGCATTGTGGACACTGTTGCAAAGGACAGCCTGGTGGACATCTTCCCCTGGTTACAGGTAGATAGGCTTATTATTATTATTATAGCATACGTTTGAAATGGAAAATGAGGAAATACACACATAAATAAATACAGGTGTCAGAAATAAGAGTAGTTTTTTTTTATTATTATTGTAAACTATTGGGTACACACCTGTATGAAATATCTTATCTTTTGTTATAAATTTACCAATTTCAATTAAGTTTTGTATGTGTTTTAATTCTGTTACTGCTTTACAGTTTAAGTCTAACATAACCATCCAGTTCAAGGCTATTTTCATAGAGGAAGGCAGATGATAGGAGAATACATACTGTTTTCAGAGATTCTTGTGATGTTAATATTAAAATGACAGGCCAGTAACTAATTACCAATAACACATTAGGTTGTGTAAAAAGTGGTTAGCATCTGTCTCTTTGTCTGTCCTAGATTTTCCCCAGTGCAGACCTGCGTCTTCTAAAGCGCTGTGTTTCAATCAGAGACAAACTCCTTCAGAAGAAATATGATGAACACAAGGTAAATTATGCTCTTGTCACTGTGCTGTCGTCAATGACATGGAGATGCTTACTAGACTGGAAAAGGCATTGAGTCGTACACTGTAAATGCCCATCATATGTAGGTTGAATTGATTTTGTGATTTGTTAGCAACAACAGGAACTTGGACAATGTGAAAATGTGAAAATACAAGAAGGAACTGAGTGAAAGAAAATCAATAACATTCTAACTGTAGGCTATATTTTAACAGTTTTCTTTGGCATACCGTGCTAATGAGCACACCCTCTTTGGCAATACATTTATTTAACATATAGCTATATAAAGTTCACTACTGTGATTTTACATCATGGCATATAGAACTTGATCACACAAGCCTAATATAAGACAACAGTAGACTAGCTGTTAACATACTCCCACAAGCTAGAACACTGTTGCGGAGCTGTGTATCAGTATAAAGAGAACACTTATTACTGAGTTTACTGCGAGACATGATTCCTCCTTTCAGGCAGATTACAGTGACCATGTGCAGAGAGACCTACTGGATGCTCTGCTGAGAGCCAAGCGCAGTGCTGAGAACAACAACACAGCGGACGTTGGTACAGAGTCTGTGGGCCTCAGTGACGACCACCTTCTCATGACTGTAGGAGACATCTTTGGAGCTGGTGTGGAAACCACCACCACTGTACTCAAATGGGCCATCATCTACCTCATCCATCACCCACAGGTAAGGACGCACCCAGAGGATTCTGCCTGCCTCAGGGTTAAAAGGTCTCTGTTCAAATGGCCAGTTCTTTTTGACTGAAATGCTTGAGTAAGCCACAACCCAAATTCCAAAAGTTGGGAAGCTGTGTAAAATGTAAATAAAAACTGAATGCAGTAATTTGCAAATCTCACTGGCCCACATTTTATTCACAGTAGAACATAAACAGCATATTAGATGCTGAAACTGTGACATTTTACCATTTCATGACAAATATATGCTCATTTTGAATTTGATGGCAGCAACACATCTAAAAAAAGTTGGAACAAGGTGATGTTTACCATTGTGTAGCATTCCCTCTTCTTTAACAATGGTCTTTAAAAGTCTCAGAAGTGAAGACACCAATTGCTGGAGATTTAGGAAAGGAATGTTGTCCCATTCTTGTCTGATGCGGGATTCAAGATGCTCAACAGTCCTGGGCCTTTGTTGCTGGATTTTTCATTTCATGATGCACCAAATGGTTTCTATTGGTGAAAGGTCTGTACTGCAGGCAGGCCAGTTCAGCACCTGGGCCCATCTTTTGCGCAGCCATGCTGTTGTGATGGATGCAGTATGTGGTTTGGCATTATCTTGCTGAATTATGCAAGGCCTTCCCTGAAAGACACCTTGTCTAGATGGGAGCATATGTTTGTCTTAAACCTCTATGTACTTTTCAGCAGTGATAGTGCCTTTCCAAATGTGTAAGCTGCCCACACCATAGGCACTATAGAATGTAGGCTTCTCCTCTTTACTACGCAGGACATGGCATCCATGCTTTTCAAAATGAATTTAAATCTGACCACATCATCTGACCACAGGGGAGTTTTCCATTTTTGCTTTAAATGAGTTTTGGTCCAAAGAAGATGCTGGCATTTCTGGATTGGGTTCAGATATGGCTTCTTCTTTGCATAATACAGCTTTAACTTGCATTTGTACAGTGATTTCTGGAAGTGTTCCTGAGTAAAGAATAATTTTTGGAGAATAATAAAGAATAATTAGCCCAGCTAAAATGGAGCGTTGCATCATACAGAGCATCCAGCAGGGCATCCGGCATAAAATCTCTGCCAAATCAATTATGTGGATCATCTATTGTGGTGACCCTTAGAGAGGGAGAAGCCAAAAGAGAAAAAAATAGAGCCACACATCCAGAGAAACAGCACCATTTGCTCTTTGGAAATAAACATTGAAGTATAATGTTCCAAAGTGTAAAGTTACAGGCTGTAAGTATGTGATGCAGGAAGTGTTTTCCAGCAGTAAGTTTAGCTGACAGGAAAAAGTTAACTATTACTTTCATTTTCCAAAGCAATGTAGTATATGCAATGCTATGCAAGTTTTACATATAGCATCAAATCTTTTTACATTTTTATCCACTGGATCCGGTTGACTTTCTGTATAGAACTTAACCTACTTATAGTTATTTTCTTAAATAAGCATGACAAAATTCATCCTGATCTGTTAACATGTTGCTGAGATATTGAATGGAATGGAAATGCATTTATATTTTGTAATCAAAACAAGAAGTATGCAGTTGTTATGCACTTAAAGAGGTGACACCATGCGCCCAGCGTTGTCCCTAGTAAAACATATGTCGCGGTAACGTGTATTTATTGACAACCAACGATACCTATGAACATTGAAGCAGGAATTCTTAAGTGCAGACATCCATGTCTCCAGACCTGGTACATTAGCCTATGTTATAGTCTCATAGATACATTAAATACTTTGTGTTATTTTTGAGGATAACTAACCCCGAACAAAGAAGAATGATGGTTTAATTAATCTTTTTAAGGTTTTGTTTTTGTCTTCCAATTTCCATATATTTATTATGTGTTATGAAATAAATACATGTGTGAAAAACAACATTTTATTTCCATACCTTTAATATTATTTTCACACACATACAGAGAGGGCAGGATTCACAGCATTTACTTTTGGGAACATCTTTACCACGAGTCCTAAAAAAAGTCCTTTTTGGGGGTGGTTTAGACCTCAGCCCACATGAGTTGCTACAAGCTCTGATGTTGGAGGTGGTTGTACTAGAGCCAGAACACCCAAGTGTGTTGGATCATCTGGCCTGACGGTCTGTTTCCTCAGAAGACACTCGCACCTCCCAGCCTCCAGGCAACAATGGCCCTCTGCAGGTCTGGAATATAGAGTCTGTGTGCGACAGACTACTTCAGTCTAGACGTTTTCCAGTTGAAGTCCTGTAATGTGAAATAATCAAACACAAAAAATTCTTATTGTCAAAACAATCAAACAAAAAAAAAAAAAAAAAAACACTACCATAGTAGTCTTTGCATTTATCAGAACAACATAACAATGACATTTTTTGTACCAGGTGTATTGATGAAAAAAAAAAGATAAAGTGTATATCCATATTGTGAGAGGGATGACAGTCCATTCAATGAACCATACCCACCTCATGAAAATAGATTTTCCAGCCAGAATTCATCAACTGCATTTGTAATCCTGAATTCTGAAGTAGGTAATCTTTGCCACCATCCCCATTTGCATGTACTGGAAGAGAACAATAAAATGCAAGGAAAAACACAGACAGGAATTGTACATGCAAACTGAGATCATAATAACACAACAATAATATAATCTACCTTTGTTACTTTCTACAAGTTACACATTTATGATCAAACAATTTTAATTGCGGTTTAGCAGTCATTAGCTTTTGCTGTTCTCAAGTCAGTAAGTGAACGGTTGCGAGGGTTAGGACCAGCACAAGCAATGTAGACCCTCTCAGACTCTAATGAGGGTGCTATTCAAACTGTTTTAAATTGACAATAAGTTCAAAATATTCTTGGAGACATTATGTGAAGACTGAAATACTACATGGTGTCACTTTAATGTCATCGTTTACATGTTTGAAAAGGAATGAGAAAAGTAATTCTTAAATAATTATCATTATCATCTTCCTTGTCTATTTAAATGTACTCTCTGATTCTTACAGTTTATCTTTATCATTTAAAGTTATACATTCATTATTAGGAAATTAGGTATCAAAAGTATAAATTCCCCTTACGCACACTTGGGCGGTCTTGGGTCTCGTTGAAACTCAGGTTCTCTGGCAGAGGCCTGGAAGCTTGAGGATTCTGTGGAGTATCTTAGATGTTCCTAGGACTGCATTTTTCTGGACAGACATCTCAGATGTTGTTTTTGGAATCTGAGCCACTTCTTCAATTTGATGGTGGAACATGCCGTGTAGGTGCTTGTCCTTTCATGTTAGGCATTCACTTAGCACGTCATCATTGGGAGCCACCTTCCTGATGTTTTCTTGGATGTTGTTTGATCCTGGATAGTGGCTTTGACACTCAGTAGTTCTCAGCCTCCTTCCTTCTTAGTGCTAATCCCTACATGTGTGGCCCTATTCTTTTTCTAATTTTTCTAATTTTATTTGTACGGCACTTAGTCGTTTTTGCTTAATTTTGTGAAGAAATGTAGCAATTATTTTCCCTCTCATTACGGTTTTGCATGCATCCCACAACACAGATGAAAACACTTGCCCATTGTTGTCTTCTATTTATGTCTGTATTTCCCTTTCCACTTCTTCTTTCAAATGTCCTTTTAGCACCAGTGGACTTAATCTCCAAAGTGTTGTTTTCTTCTCACTTGTCAAATTTATTGTTATATAAACTGGACTAGGGTCAGATATATCCCTTACACCTATATTTGATTTCTCAACCTGACATCTGTCCCTATTATATATAAAAAAATAATCAACGTGGGGAAAAAACGAGTGTGGTGGAGAGAAGTATGTATAGGATTTAAGTCCCTCCATACATCAATAATACCCAGCTCAACCTTCAGTCAAGAGAATTTCTTACAATCATTGTCTGTATTCCCCTTGCTCAGCAATCTACCTAAGGTTATTAATTATCAAAATCCCTTCCACCTCAGAAATCCTCAAGTCAAACAAGAAGCCCCTTTTCCGCCAAAATTACCAGGAACGTTTACCAAGAGCTTATTTACCTGGGTAAAGAAATTCCTGGTAATCTGTGTAGTTTGTGTTTCCACTGCACCTCAAAGTTCCTGAGTGCTGTTGATGACGTACAGTGAAAATCACTGGAGTGAAAATCAAGCGTCACAATAGTTTTTACTGACATTGCTGTGAGCTGCATCAGCCAGAGACAACAACAGCAGCAGCAGCGTGTCTGTCTGTGAAACCCGCTCTGCTTGCAGACAGACGTTAATATTTTCCTCTTGTCCTCATAATTTATTAGTTTCTTTGCATCGTGCTTGATGTGCATGATAGGCTGCGTCGCATTGGAATCATTCGCTTGTTCATTCCATCCAGTGCGCAAAGACCTTTAGAACCATTTGTCCTTTCACATCAGTGTCTTCAAAAGTCTCAAATAGCACAAGAAAAAGACGCTAGTTTTGTCACTAGTCGATTTTTTTGAAAAAGAGTCAGTAGAAGGTCTGAATACTCGCTAGTGACAAAGTCGCTATGTTCGCAACACAGAAAGAGCTGCAAGATGTGTTCCACACATGTTGGTGCCTAGACCGGAAGCCACATTCTGTTAATACTAAAGATTTTGGCAACTGTTTCTGCTCCCAGGTATTTATTGAATTTATTTCCATTACTCCCCACTCGCACAGATTTTAACTCTGCATATCCTAAATTAGATTGATCAACAACACCAATGGTGCAATAAAGAAACGTCATAACCCACATAGCACATCACTTTTACCTTAATTCAATATGCTAATAATTCTCACTGTATCATCTTACTTTTCTTTAAACATTGCATTGCACAGGAGAACAATATACATATGCACAATGCAATAAAAATTTAATTTTTTATCCATTGCTCTTTTGCAACATTTGAGATCAAATACATTTTTACTATTTATTGATAACCTCCATCACTGATTCATAAATTTTTTCAATTAATATAAAAAAATATATTTTTTATATTTTTTCACATTTTGTGACCTTACAATCACAAACTTTAATGTATGAGATTTTATATGATAGACCAGCAAAAAGTAGCACATAATTGTAAAGTGAAACGAAAATGATATATGGTGATAAATGATATATACTCTGATACCCCAAATACAATCCAGTGCGCTCAATTGCCTTCAAAAGTCACCTACATAATTAGTAAATTGACTCCACCCGTGTGTAATTTACTCGTATAAATACACCTGTTCTGTGAAGGCCTCAGTGGTTTGTTAGAGAACACTAGTGAACAACAGCATCATGAAGAACAAGGAACTCACCAGACAGGTCAGGGATAAAGTTGTGGAGAATTTTAAAGCAGGGTTAGGTTATAAAAAAGTATCCCCAGCTTTGAACATCTCAAGGGCCGCTGTTCAATCCATCATCCAAAAATGGAAAAAGTATGGCACAACTGCAAACCTGCCAAGACATGGCCGTCCACCTAAACTGAGAGAGCGAACGAGGAGAGCACTGGTCAGAGAAGCAACCAAGAGGCCCATGGTCACTCTGGAGGAGCTGCAGAAATCCACAACTCAGGTGGCAGAATCTGTCCACAGGAAACTTTAAGTCGTGCACTCCACAAATCTGGCCTTTAAGGAAGAGTGGCAAGAAGAAAGATATTGTTGAAATAAAGGCATAAGTGTCCCATTTGCAGTTTGCCACAAGCCATGTGGGGGACACCGCAAACATGTAGAAGAAGGTGCTTTGGTCAGTTGAGACCAAAATTGAATTTTTTGGCCAAAATGCAAAGTGCTATGTGTGGTGGAAAACTAACACTGCTCATCACCCTCATCACAAATGCTGAATACAAATGAATACACACACCACATTTTTCAGATTTTTATTTGCTTAAAATTTTGAAAGCCATGTATCATTTCCGTTCCACTTCACCGTGCTACTTTGTGCTACTTTGTGTTGATTGATCACATAAAATCTCAATGAAAAACATTTAACTTTGTGGTTGTAAGGTCACAAAATGTGAAAAAGTTCAAGGGGTATGAATACTTTTTCAAGGCACTGTATAATAATTTAATAGAAGAATTTAAAATCCAATCTAGAACAGCTGACATACATCACCTGTAGAGAACAATAAATTCTTTTCACAATGCATTTCTTCCCAATTTATTAATTGAACTTTTGGTAAGGAGCCAAATTTGGCATCATGGTCATTTTGTGAACTCAAGCAGTTTTTCACGATGTGGCCAGTCTCACCACATCCCCAGCACACATCTGATGTGGCAGCATCATTTAAGCCTCTGTCCATCATTGGAACTTGAGTCTTGTTCTTGTTTTTATTTTTCAAATCTCCAAACTGTAACTGCGCCCATTTTCTTTGAATGTTTTCATCTTGCTCTTTGTCTCTGCTATTTTTTCTTTATTTCTCTGAAGCATGCTATATCATCATGAAATTGTCTGCAAAACCTCAACAACTTTCAGTTTCTTGCTTCCACCTTTGCAGCCAGGCTTTCAGTCTCAGAGAAATGTTCGCCTTTGAATGCCTTTGGATTTGCTTTTCCACATCACACCTTGATTGGTCACCTTGGTTTTGAACTCTGTCCCATCTGTCATGGGATTTACTGGAGTGTAGTAGGTTCCCCATTGCTGCTGTCCCAATGCTAAGAGCCCACACAGCTTTAATGTCTCCCACTGCAGCCTGGACATCAGCCCCACAGAGTCAAGTGTTTGGCTTTGTTTTCATCATAACTTTGTTTGTCCTGTTCTATCTTAGCATCTGTCTCTGCTAGGCCTGCTTGCTTGCATTTTCCAGATTTAACCAATATGACTCTCTTTCACTCTTTCCCTTTAAAGTTTCATTGTGAGCTGCTTAACAATCTAATAGATCTGTATTTGGCTTTTAGCAGTACTGCAAAACATTTGGAATCAGATATTGCGACTAGGGATGTAATGATGTACTGAGAACTAATTAAAAATAGATACAAATGCATGAAGTCCAAGATACCAGTGTTTTGGATAGCAGCAAACTCTCCATGGTTGGTGAAGCAGGCAAAAGTAGAGTATAAAATGTATCTTAAAATTTGTTGTTTTAATTCAGCTTTACATGGAATACCTGGTTTCATTCAAATTAGGAAATAGTGTTTAAGTGTTTGAATTTTACCCACACTGTAAAATCCAATTAGTTAACCTTACTTAATTAAAAACAATGCAAACCGATTGCCTTAAAAACTCCAAGTAAGTGTTTACTTAAGCTAATTGTGTAAATTCAACAACCATTAACAAAAGACATGGTTCTCTTCAAATTATCACAGTTACATTACAGATCACGTGATCAGATCACGTGATCTGATCACTTAACAATGTGCAAATGTAAAATTGTATAAAATGGTATTAAAGTGCAAACCTTGGGGTCTAAAAGATGGTTTGGGGTTGGGAGGTAATGCCAAATTTGTCAGCATCGACTTTGCCCTAGCACACCTTCATCACGGAGACCCAGCCTAACTTGCTCTCAGTGGAAGCATGATTGCCAGCAAAGGCAAAAGGAAAGTCAGTCCAATCTAATACTAATCAACACCAACAATAAAACAGAATCATACAATAGCACACTTAAATGTGGACTATTAAATATAAGATCACTCTCCTCAAAATCAGTTTTAATTAATGATCTAATCATTGATAAACTTGATTGATTTAATATGCTTAACTGAGACTTGGTTACATGAAGAAGAATATGTTAGTTTAAATAAGTCAACACCACCCACACATTCTAACACTCATGTCCCCAGAAGCTCAGGCCGAGGAGGAGGAGTCGCAGCCATTTTTAATACTAGTCTATTAAT